>WHVA01000189.1:0-191968 GCA_015179125.1 Gautieria morchelliformis | reverse complement strand
TCCGCCCACTCACCTCCGCCACCGCCTATCAAAACAATGGCAATTAGCATCTGTAGTGTAAGAGTCGTGTGCGATCTCAGGTTGGCGTAAGCACCTAGTAAGGTCTGTTCGCAGCGTTCACTATCGCGTCAACCTCAATCTTGGTTATATCTCCCTGGCTGCATAGAAGACTCAGCAGTAATAACCAAACCTAGAACCCTGAACAACTTACAAAAGTGAGATTCGGTCTAATAACGTTGCACTGGAGGGATAAAGTGGTCTGGACGTTTCTGTGGGTAATGCTGCATTCTTATACAGCATTCGAAGGGTTGGGATGGATGAAAGCTTGACGACTGACATGACTGAACTGAAACTGAGGTTTGTTGTGGTGACACGCGCGCACGTCACGTGCTGGTCACACAAGGCCAATTTCATGAAAATATTCTGCTTCTCCAATAAAGGAGACCTGATAAAATCGCAGAATTTCTGGTAGAATTTGACAGCGTATCACATGGTATTGGGGAGCTGTGGAGGTGTCGGTCAGTGCGCATCTCTCAGCCTCTCAGGCAGGCAACTGCGGAAGGACGTCCGTCCCCCAGGATTTGCCCGAATAAGCCTGTTCAATTGAAAGGTAGGTCATCGGTAATGTCCCTCGAGGTCTAACAATAATGTCTAAAATCGTGTTTGATGTTTGTAGCGTCGAATATCCTCAGGCGCATGCACCATGATCGATCTAAATCCGAGCAGGCAGTATATACGGACACATCTCAACCTAGTGAACCTGCAGGCAATGACGGTACTTCCTTTAAAAAATTGGGTAGTGTGCTAATTTATTCTGTTGTCGAGCCACATAATTCCCATTGGCAAGGAAGTATTGACCCTATTCGCGAACTGCACCGCGCGGCCCTCCACGCTTCCTGCGCCCATCATGCTCGTCGGCATCAGGGATGTGCTCCCTCTCGTCCCACCCCACCCCGCTCCCCAGCATCCTACCCACGCACTCCGTCCGCGGCTGCGCACTCTGCCTCTCCTCCCCCACCAGCCGTATCGCATCTGCCTTATCCTCCCTTGGGCCCTCCGCGCCCACCGGAAAACCTCATATACAGGTGACGCAGAAGCGAAATTACAATACGCAGACTTCCCGCTGGAAGCGTATTCCGAAGGCACCACATGTCACCTCCAAACTCTACACCCCGCTCCGGATACTGATGAATGACGTCTTCTTGCAGAAGAAGGTTCCCACAGACCATCCTCGCAACGCAAGGGAATCGGTCAACCAAGGGCGGAACGGAAGTCGAGTTATCGGTATGTGGAATGGTGGCCTACGAAGCACGTTCAAGGTGTTTAGCTACTCACACCAAGAGCAAACGAGTATACGTGGAGGAAAGCCATTGTGATGCCATGCCAAGTTACAAGTCCGCACGCTAGAGAGAACCTAAAATGTTCTCGCAGCACAAACCTTGGTATCTGCTGCAGTATGTAATTGCGTGGCAAAGGCGTGGCATCGGAAACTTGGAAGGCCGGCCGTGCAATTACTAGTGCCAGGAAGCCACGGCGCACCTAGGAAGACAAGGATAAACCTCATGGATATGTCTCATGATTGACTGGGCCCTTCCTTTGACACAGCAGCAAGACATGTGCCCCTATTTACAACCTATCGGGCCTGCTCCGGATGCAAATGGGCAGTACTCCAGAGTTTACCGCGAAGACGGGAGAGCTCACGTGCACCGATAATCACTGGACGTGAACTTGGAGAACGGCGATCACCCGGCGATTGATGATGATAAAGTATTCGGGTTCCCAGAAGGTCACGTTCCGGCTGTAACATTTTGAAATAGGTGCGCCGGAATACAACAGCCACGTACTACTTACAAGCCTTCACAGGTCGAAGCTGTCCAACGCCATCCAGTAAACATTTTTAAGCCCCGATGTCACACGTGGAATATTTTCTTCGGATTCTGAGATTGCTCAAATATGATATTCTTGGCTAGAAGCTAGCGTTATCGTGTCAGGGACGCCCTATTATTGTGACTCGACAGGATCGATCTGAGCTTGGTCTACATTTGACTGGGTGCCATCAGGTATTCACGTTCTTGACACGTAAACTCTATAATGCCGTTCCCAGGGTATCGGACTCAACGCACTATTAGGATGACTAATCGTGTAATGACCCGAGTAGATATATAAAGGACATGCGTTCCTTTCCCCGTCGCAACACACTCTCACTCTAGATGGCGTCCAAGCTTCGCAGCTACATGTACTCTAGCACAACTGAAGCCACGGCTTCTGCCAGTCACGCAATATTCTATACCATGCATATCTGGTGTCGGGGTCTACCAGGGACTACGACACCAGTGATGCATTTGATAACGGGGATCGCGAGTATGGCCTACACCCATCAGTTCCGGGCCCAAGTAACCATCATGGGATGTATATATATACCCTACCCACCGGAAACAAGAGTAAGCATTCATGCTCGAGCTTGCGGCGTATGCCACTAACAATGTTTCAGGCTGGATAAACATGTCGGGGCACCGGATTGATCAGGAGCCCGGCGCATACGGCGCAGCCTATTATGCGGCTGTGGCACCTGAGGCCGGGAAGACCGAAGTGTCAGGTCAATGTCTTCCCGGCCTGGACCAACAACCTCGGCCAACCCTCTCTGTACGTTTCGTGACGTTTCTTTCAGAGCGCAGAAAACCTCACTGGCCCACACAGGTCAAGGAATCTCCACCCCTTTGCATACAGCACATACCTGTTTATAAGGTGTCAAAGGGACCGGACCGGCCCATCTACCGCAAGAGCCGTGCATCAACAACGCTCCTGAGCGTGTGGCCCAAGAGCTTGGGCCGATGTCATGCAGTGTGGCTCCCACTGGGGAGATTGACTGGATGTCCCTGCCATATGCCGCCTTCAAAGGCTAAGCGCGGCCATTCAGAGGGACCGGCGGTGCCGTGCCCCGGGCTGCATGCTAAACGGGAAGCCCAGGACATACTGCCGGAGATGTACTCTGCGGCAACATCTCAGGGAGACTTTCACGGGGCGCCTCGATGACAATGCAAGCCTCGATGACAAGGAAATCGAAGCCTTGGTAGTAGAAGCCTTTCCATTGAAAGGCAGGACTCCTGCCTTTCAATGGGAAGGCCTCATGTTCTTCTTCTCCGGGCCCCCTGCCGCCATGAGGGTTTCAACGTTTACGTGAAATGAACATTATGTCCTGGCAGAAGGCACGCATCAGCATGTACAGGTGCTCATATTTTAACTAGTACATGATGTACTACTAGTATGACGTCAGGTGCTCATATTTTAACTAGTTCCCTTGTCGAGGACAAGGGCTTCTAAGGTCCGGAGATCTGTGATCGACAGCACGGTTCTTTGTATTTGATGTTGTGTGTGTATAAATTCTTTACCATACAAAGTATTATGGTAATTTTTGATGTCCCCCTATGGCATTTGGACTTGTATTGATAATATATTGTATGGACGTATGTTTGTGGGGGAAATCGGGCGTTGTTCGCGAGTGGACGCTTATGACGTCTTTCGTGACCATCTGTCTTACATGCTCCTTCAGTTCGGTCTCTGGTGACTTGTGGCCTCAAATACGTTGCTTGTCCAGGACCATTGTTCGTCCCCCCCTCTATTATGCGACATATTCAGTTGGTAGAACACCAGCGTCGAGGGCCAATGGTGTGATTGTCGGTCTGATTTACTTGCTCGTCTCTCGTAGATTCACATGCTTTATCTATCTCCGCTGCATCATGTACGATATGTGGAGTTTCTTCTTCGGCGTTGTTCCTCAAGCGCTTCACGTTTGTTGTCGGCAAAATTGTAGATCAGGGTTGGTGCTTTTTGTACGTCTTTTTGATCTGTATCGTTTCCCAACATCGCGTGAGTTCACCGGTGAAACCATCGCTTGGTGGATGGGAGTTGTTGTGGTTTTGTTCGTCTGAAAAGGTCGAAGAAGTATGTATAAAACTTTCATTCTAATCCACTGTAGGAATGTGCCCGTCAATGTAGCCGTTAAACGAGTTCCGTCTATGTTTTTGTAATCTCCGTGGTGTTCGTCCTTTGTAGCTGTCGAGTAGACAGGGGTGTTAAGATGACAAATGTGGTACTGCGACGGGATTTCAATGCAGGACGTGTCCAAAACCATGCAGCATAAAGGCGGGTTATCGCACATGAGGCTTTGAGGAGTCCTCTGGTGAACGTTTCTTTTGACTTTCAGATTGTCGATATTCGTTTTACGATGGTTCCAGTATCAACTACGGACTGTCCTCCATGACTGTCTTGGAACTGGTGCGCCTGTTGCCTGAGGTTAACTGGGCAGCCAGGGTAATTGAGAATAGGCAAGAAGTATTGAAGGTGATATCGTTGTTGGGAATTGAGCTGCAGCAACGTGTCTTTGAAGCTGGAAGCAGGAAGAAGAAGGAGCTCAACGAAAAATCAATTCGACAA
This sequence comes from Gautieria morchelliformis, assembly GCA_015179125.1. NCBI lineage: Eukaryota > Fungi > Basidiomycota > Agaricomycetes > Gomphales > Gomphaceae > Gautieria > Gautieria morchelliformis. The sequence goes on along the minus strand of WHVA01000189.1, from coordinate 187,534 downwards.
CTTTTGCTCGCCGATATTTCCAAAAACAGGAAAAGAGAGCAGGATGAGGCTTACTACGAGTCGAAACGACAATGTCTGTGGAATTCCATGGAGGAAGATTTGGATTATTTGCAACCAGTGGACCTGGAGCGTTTGGGGAAATTCATCGATAAATCGTCTAACAAGTATGTCCAACAAGCCTTTTGCTACGTATGCGCTCGTCGGACAGAAGAAAACCCTGTATTGTAAAGTGAAGGACATCCCTCACCAAGAGATGCTGAAACCGGCCAAGTTCAATCCTGATCATCGTCCCGAAGGAAAGGGAGGAAATAAGCGAGGTGAAAACACTGAATGGGACCTGGATTGCGGCCTAGTCAGACAGAGAGAAACATATCAGAGGAAAGGTCGTACGGAGGCATGCAAAACAGGAGTAACGGAGGGGAAACAGGAAAACGGTAGGGACCTGGATTACAGCGTACTCGGAGAGAGAGAAACATTGTGAGAAGGAAGGACAAGACAATGAGACCGGCAACACCACACCAAATTTAAGGTTAAAACGCATATCACAGACCGTTCAGTCCTCGATCAAGGGCTTCGCCGGCAACGCCGCGCCTCTAGTAGTTAAAATATGAGCACCTGACGTCACGGTGTGACGAGCGATTGAAATCACAAGATGTCACGCGTGAGGCATGCTCTTTGCCTCCGAATGATTTGTCTACCCATATAGTGTACCCAGTCTTTGCATGCTCGAAATCCCTAAAGCAAACTAAAGTAATCGCATTCGTTTTCACCAGACGAGTCGTCTTCAGAGCCTATGTCATCATCTCGACCAATTCGGCTGTCCGTGATATCTTACTGCTGCTTACTCCGTCTCCCTACGTGCAGCATACTCTTAATCCCGTAGAAAACTGTTCATGTTTGACATGAATGACCTAATTGGACTCTCCTTAGCCGTCTTACTGCAAAACCCGCGTTGCGGGAGCACGACCAATTCCTGTGCGACCTTAATTACTGTGCGTACTTGACTCTCTGCCGGATGTCTACTTATACCACCATTCTCATCGACGATTCCGAAAGGCACCCTTGCGCTTACAATCATTCTTTCCGTGCCGGCAAAAAATACACGCAGAATTTGCGCGATAGAACGGCTGTGAGGGTCATGTGCAAGTATACTAAGTTGGCGACTTCGATGTGCCGGTAAATTTGCTCCGAGTCGACAGAACCTTCAGATTTGCATGTGGACATTCTTCTTCAATCATCGGCTGGTCCTCCAATCGTATATATACTAGACACGGGTTGGTCAATAAACAACTCCCGCTCAAACCATCAAAAAATGGTTGACGAATTCCTTCTCAAAGTCTGCCCAGGTTCCAGAGTGCGGGCTTGGGATCTTGCTTTGGAGCGCAGCACCGGTTGGTGAAGCAGGCGGCCCGTCCAGACTTGAAAAAGGACAGGGCCCAGTGGATATACGCTATAGAGCTCGACGCGTCGAATCCGTTACCGTTGCCCGCGTCGTCCATATCCGACTCGACTCGGAAAGATCTTGGATGAAAAGGGAGCAAGAGTTCAGTACGTCGAGGAGAGCGGGAAAGTGTTTGGGAGCAACGACAGGTCCGTAGAGCAAAAGACCGAAGCTAGATGGGCGCAACTCCCGCCGACGAGACCGGTGACCCGCCTGAGGACCGACGCTGACATGGACCCTGCGATCGCGTCCTGCTCGCCCCGGTCCACGAATGACGTGGGGCAACTTTTAATTTTGGTTTTATCCACGAGACGACACCATGAGACCTGGGGAGTACCTAAGTACCTCCCAGCTGCAGCGGTAGAGGGTCAGCCACGTTCCACGAGGTTAGCCAGTGTCCCGCGGGAGTCCTCGACCTGAGTACTGGCCTGCGAGTGGTTCCAGCGCATTCCTGTCATTATCTTCCACCATGACTGATGCATCAACACGCGGTCCGAGTCAGCAGCTGTATAGAAGCAGCCTGAAATAGGGACTGAGTATGGACAACAGTGCTGAAATTGATTCAGTTCCAGCACCCGAGACAAGTAATTTCACCAGGATGTCTCTGGCAGTGCCCAGGTTCCGAGTCGAAGTGTTCTATACCAGCCACCCTCCCACTTTGGGGGCCTCTGTAGCTGCGGGGGACGCACAATGAGGCCTTCGTTGGCACCTTACTTGCTAGAAGTTCAAGCTATTTCATGAACAGATACATTCCGAGAGCAACGCTGCAAAATCACACAACATACCAGACCAGAAACGCCTCACCCTGCTCCAATTGGCATCTGCGTCTCCTGCTCACTCGACATGTCATCAATCAGTGCGGTCGTGGCATCAACGACAGTCTGGACTGGGGCCTCGAACGCAAAATCACGAGCCAGGACATGCCCAGGTATACGTAACGGCCCAGGAATCTCCTTCGCTCAGGTGCCTATCTATCCGTTCTCCAGCACCGACCATACATATATATATTCATCTCCACGGATAATGGACGAGCTTGCACGAATACCATGCCTAGTGCTGATATGGGCATCGCGGCACAGCCATGGAACTCCCGATGTCAACCCCAGTCGAAGCCGGCGGCGGATCCCCATTGGCAGTCCGATGACTGCAATTCTTCCTGCGGAGATGAGTCAGGATGAGGCTACGTTCATCTCCTCACAAAGGGATGCGATGGAGACGGATGCGGCGGCGTAGGAAGCGACGGTGAGGAATACCCACGCAAGTGGGGGAGGCTTCTCGAAGAGCAAGATCGTCAGGATCACTGGTAAATAGTCACATGCTTCTGGTCCATATCTCCGTTCCCGCGCCCTATTTCCCCTTGTTCATACCGATGTCACTGCTCACGTCTGCGTTGCATATGCTGTAGTTTATGTCCGCTGTCAACGCGCAAATTGAAATCCTAGGTAATTACAAAGGGTCTCTCCTCGGACTCTTCGACTTCTTCAGCATTGCTTGCGGGTGCCGTAAACCTCCTGGATTCTTGTGGGGTTTGAAAAGGTGTCTGCAGTCCGTGCGCGTGGCTGGTGCGCTATCCTCAGCGATGACGTTGAATTAAAGTTCACTGCCGGGTGAGATAGTATTTTTTGGCAATAGATTGAGTTGAATTATGTTAGTGATTAGCTTCAATAAGGTGTGGTCTGATTGTAAAAGAAGCTGTGATCGACTTTTGAATAGCCAAGGGTGCTTCACGTGGTTTTCGGCAAGCGGCACTTGGAACTTTGAACTGTTATCATGCGCGCGGTGGCTATCTTACGCACAGGCTCCATCATTTAAGCCCCACTCAAAGCTCTGCAAACTTCAAGCTTCACAGTTTGGACTTGACCACATACGTATCTGTCCTCCATCCATCAGTCCTATCACAATTACAAATCATGCCCAGAGAAATTGATGCAACCAATGCTAGCTTTACAGTAAGGCAAGGAAGTTTATGTGGATGATACTTGACTTAATGTGATGCTGTGCAGGCGGGGGAAATCATCTGGGTGAGATACCCAGACTCTCAAGACTGGGTCCAAGCAACCTTTTATTCATATGGATTTTCAACCACGGTACATTGTCATTTCATTCAAGTTAAGTCTACATGTCTCACCTATGTTTCCCTTCATCAGAGGGTTCGCGGTAGGCGAAAGATCAAGATCGGGGTTGTTGCTATACGAGTTGGGGACGCTTACAGGACGCGTGTCCTATTTCCATGGAAAGATGTCACGGATTCTCCGTGATTTGGAGAATAAACTGTAATAACCAGACCTTTGAATTGTAATACTTGGCCAAGCCAAAATAGGACTATCCCAATTATCAAGATAACCTCTGGAATCGCCTCGCAGGCCAATAAGACGCGTGACAGAAATAGGCAGGAGGGGAGAATGCAAGTGAGATACGCTGTGCAGTTCATGTCATTCCAGGCAATAGCTGTTTCATCGAATGGATGCCTCAGGTAAGACTGGTATAAGGAACATTGGATGGAACAACATATAAGACGGCACATGTGTTTACTCGTTGGCGAGAAATTTTATTGCTCAGAGGGCCAAGTGAACGATGGCGCGCGAAGCTGATAGTTCCTAATAACACTAGAAAAACTAACCGGCAAAGCATCACGATCACTGTGGCGGCGATCAACAGCTGATAGGAAATCCTCTATCAGTTATCCCAGAAGCGCGGTGGAGCCATCACTCACCGGGATGTAGTGTATCCCAAGTTTTGCAACACCTGCCGGGTAATAATATGCACACGACATGTTAGTGATTTGCTTCTTTGAGGTGCCTAATACATACCATGTGCCGGCAACGGAAGCTGGGTTTTCAAGCTGAGTGGAGTGATATGAGGATCATCGGTCGTCAATTAACTCACAGAAAGATCCATTGCGCTGATTCGTTAGGACCAGGGAGCAAAAGCCGCTTCAAGACTGCCTGATTAAGGACGATAATCGGCGCATACTCACTCTGTGATGTCACGAATGTCCAGCCAGTTACCACAATTGACACGACAACTTTTCGTGACCACTGCCTTTCGAGCGCAAGGACGCTGAAAATATGACCTGTGATGACACAGTGCCTAAGAGATATATGACTTAGTCGTGTAATAATTCGTGGCAATAAGACACGCGATACCATACAGCTGACCCTAGGTCGCCAATAACCAGAGCAGTAGCTATAAGTTAGGTTAACATAGTTGGATCAAATTACCAGAAATGCTTTGGACCAAGTCTGAACAAAGGAGGCAGATCACAAATACTGTAAGAGGGAATGAGTGAGAGACGATAAACATGATGGAAACACTCACGCGACCTGTTAACGAGCAAAGGTAGCGGATGCGTCTGGAGATTTACGCCGCCCATTTAAGAGAGTCGGAAGACCAACTGCCAGCAGGAGTGAGGACAGGAGAGCACAACTGACGGTCCCAGCGATAGCCATCGCCTGTATATGATCAGTGAAAAAGAGTTAAATCCCAGCGCACCAACTCACTATGACGCCTCCACATTCATAGGGTGTTAAATATACGACTTTACTGGTAGGCAGGACACCTGATTGCCGCTGAATATTGGTTCTCGGATGGACGTCCAGGATTGACTAGTCAGTTATCCGATGCTTAGATGTTTCAGTAGGGTACGAAACTTACAAGTTGATGTCCATCACAATGATAGTGAGAATTTTTCCAAGTAGAAGCACGCTGCGGTAAATCCAGTATATGAACTGGTCTTTGCTCCCAGTACCACGAGTCGGGGTACTTATGCGCAAGTAATGGTAAGGAAAGGTGCCAATCTTTATTATTTAATCATCCCTCTGCTCGACGCATGCTCCAAACGCACACATGCATACCCATGTCCCGTCCCTCCGATGTCGCCACATGCAGGGGTATTGCGCTCCGCGGCGCGTAGGTTCGGGCTTACGCGCCCAGGAGGCGTTTTCGGGTGACCTTAAATCCCCACCCCGACGCTTCAAACTCCGACGCACCCCTCACCACCCACAAGGCTTCGTGTACATGAGTAATTAGAAAAATACCAATTAAGAGATTAAAAAATTGTTCAGCGTAAATTTTACTGTTTCTCCCGGGCGCATGAAGAGGACCGACCATTCACCGACCCTCCCCTCCCTCGCTACGCTCGGGGGGTCCCCCGAACCGGGTCAGTTCAGGTCGGCACGCTAAAGCCTCGTTCGTGCATCCAAAATAGTATATGTGTATCGTGAATTTCATGACAACAATCAAAATGCCACATTGAGTTATAGAAAGAAAGTAGAGAAAAAAAGCCCAATAAAGGGCCGAGAAAACTTTTGCACTGAGCAGGGCTCGAACCTACACCCCGCCTCACACAGTTAAAGACTTAACCACTGCATTAAGCCCACTTTATATCACAACATACTCTATAAACATTATATATTCAGATCTGAGACACGGATAGTTACAATAAATGTAACATGTTTTAATCTTTCAGAATGTTTCTGACGCATTTTATTGCCATTATATCATGTTTTTCTTTATACATAAACCTCATTGCGATGTGGAGAACTTACGCGAGCGTGTGCGTCGGAGTCCGAAGCGTCGCGTCGGGGTGGGGATTTAAGACTTTCCGGCGTTTTCGCTGTTACACTTTGAGGAGGTCGTGCTGAGGATAGAACCATAGAGAACCAATTCGCGATGTTCCCATTGGAGGAGCGAAGGGGAGAATGGTATGATAATCACCTTTCTGTCTTAGCTAGCCAAGTATATACGCGGCCTTTATGTACGTTCAACCGTACAACAAACAGCCACGTGACTTCGACTAGCTGGAGAACGCGTAGACATATGACTTCGAGCTTAGAGTTTCCTCTCCTTGAGGAAACATGGGATATGATTGACAGGTTTGTACTGTGCAATGAAGCTCAGTTACGATGTCAACGCTAAACTTCTGACATTGAAGTTCCTCGATCGACGTCAAACTCTTTCGAAAGGTCTGGCTGCACTGCGAGTCATATCTTCATTCTCGCGGCTATACGCTCGCATATCCTGGTTCGGAAGCATACCGTTCCATATACCAGGACTACTCTGCCATACCCAGGAGAGCGCCTCAGGATCCCTTTCATCCACAGTACGATGAGGCGTTCTGCTTCATCCAAGACAGATTCAAAGCAATCCGAGAACCGGAAAACGTTGCGGGCACACTGTATCCGGTATGGGAATCCTGTTCATTCACAACGCACTCTGATCGAAAGCGTCGCGCCCCAGACACCCTACGCGCACCCCGCGCTCGACTCGCGTGGCCGCCGGGTCATTCTCAAGGCTGTTCCCGCCTCAAGCATGGAGCTCAAAGTTATTCAACTCCTGTCATCTGCACCGCTACGCGCGGACCCTCGAAATCACACCATCCCTCTCTTGGAGGTCCTTGACGCGAGGGAGTGGTCCATCATTGTAACTCCCGAATGGGGAACCGCTAACTTGGATCAATGTGCATCCATTGAGGAATATCTTGAATATGCGCGACAGCTCTTCGAGGTGAATAAGCTTTAACTTGTTTCGTGGGCTAAGCAGATTCACCGCCACAATTACATAGGGCCTAGCGTTCATGCACCAGAACGGGATAATTCACGGCGTGAGTGCCATCAGTCTGTTTATAAGCTCCCCTTGTGAAAAGCAGTGGAACAGGATGTCCACGATATGAATGTGGTCATAAACATGCTTGAAGGCAACCCCTTTGGCCCGTTCGATTCGACACCAAGAGATTTCGGTCCATGTGGAGCCAAGTACGCCTTCATTGACTTTGGCGAGTCCCACATCGTGCGCACGGAGGACGAGGCCATACGGCACCCTGATGAAGTAAGCTTCCATCCCAAAGCCCCAGCGCCAGAGCTCCTCAAGGATGACCCTGTCAATCTCTTCTCCTGTGATGTGTATGCTGTTGGTGCCCTTTTGAGGGAACATATTCAACCTTGGGCAAATGCAGTAAGTAGCCCCATTTTGCTCTTGCTTTATGCTAGTTAATGATGTATCTGAAGTACCCACAAAGCCCTGCTTCTATCCTGATGAATTGCCTGCCATACAAGCAGCTGATTGATACCATTACACATGATGAACCTCAGAGGAGACCTACTGCTGCAGAAGCACTTGCACTTTTGAAGGGTTAATACACAGTGCAGATTTAACAGATTCAATTATAGTTGGGACTCAAGTCTCAATACCTTAATAACACCTCTATAGTGTTCTTTGTCAAAATCTCAACCACAATGGATGAACCAGTATATGTTTCCTGAAGTTCAATGAGAGTAAGGGTGGATAGAAATGGTATTGTAGTCTCTTTGTTATGAAGCCAGTCACTACAGTTTATTCTCCAAATCACTCCAGTGGAGAATCTGTGACATCTTTCCATGCAAATAGATCAGTTGTCTGGTAGTTGTCCCCAACTTGTGAGCTTGATCCTCAGCCTACTGTGGAATCTCTGATGAAAGAAAACATATGTGGAATATCTAGACTTAGCCTATAATGAAATGGCAATATAACATGTCTGTAAGGGCAACTCCCTGCAAGACAGCAGAATATCATGTGGCCTGGCAGAGAGCAATCCAAAGAGAAAAGCTAAGGATCCCCACCTGCCAGTGAACTACCTATATACTATGCACTGCCAAAGTCCCCTGACCACAGGCAGGTTCCCACCCAACATCAGCCCTGACCTGCCTGGTGATCCCTGGGTCATTGTCAGGGTTTGCGAGGTCAGCATGTGTCCATATTTGTTCATGTTGTTTCATCCACATCTCCGGGTGTTCCATGATCTTCTATGAGTTTCTTTATCATGTAATCACTGCCAGCGCAGTGATAAGGTTGTAGCCAGTGTGGTGGCTTTGTCTCAGCTTGATCTCTGAAGATTACCACTGCACAGGCAAGTTTCCCATGTATCTATCACTAGTGGACCTATAGACCGAGGATTACCACTGCACAGTTGGTCACTGTCCTAGTATTGGCTCTTATCTCCTTGAGTATCTTTGGGTTGTGGCTTCGTCATCAGTGTTGCCTTTTATGATTAAAATATTAGATAGTGCCTTTAACAAACAATTTCTATTGCTTAGCGGTTGGGACCCTATGTCTGTCCCTCTCTTGTGTGCTGACTAAGCCTCCCGAGGCGCGTCCGGCACTGATGGATGAAGGTCACGTGACCGTGTCGACGAGAGAATGGTCTCGATCTAAGGGATAACTAAGTCAAAAAGCTTCGCTTTTGAGGTAGTCTAGAGTAAACAGTAATAGTGAATCTCAACGAAGAATTGGAGTAAACTATCGAGATCTAAGTTCTGTAGCTATCAAACAAGACTACAGTGATTTCAAAAACAGTTGATTCTGGATGATTGATTCATACATTTGTAGTAGCTACTTATACTATACTGGTGGTAACTATTAGTGTTCGAGATAGTGAGTCGATGGGTCGAAAAACTATTGTAACTAGAGGGGTGACTGATTCTAATCATAAAGTCATGGGAGTGATGGGGATAGTATCAGAGTTGTTAAGCTTTGGAATAGAGTCTTGTACCTATTATGCAAAACCCCTGTCTACATGGTGTCAAGATAGTAGTCAGCTGGTCATGTCATGGAGCTCAATAGAAAATAGAAATTAAATCTCTCCTGCCTAGCATAAATGCTAGGCTTGGTGATAGGGCCGCTGTCTCTGTGCCTCTTCTGTGGGGCAGCTGATTGAGCACACGTATTAGGAATGACACTCTGAAGTCATTCTGCGATGTCCGGTGCTCCTGCGCAGTCTACACTCCTCTGTGGCATGTGGTGCCCGCACCTCCTCGGTGCCTGTGGCCTGGTGCCTGTCAACATCATTGCCGATGCCATCAGTCGATAGGTGCGCTGTCTCTGATCGGCCACATGGGGTCGATGCCCGTATCCCTGTATCTTATCTAATATGTAGATAAGATAGCTGTTCGTGATGTTGTATATCTGTCGTCTGTGTCGATGTCCGTCGTGAGTGTCGTTCCTATCCTTTTTTAGTCATTTTTCTTTCTTTCTTTTATTAGCTCTTTGTGTACATAGATGACTTAAAATAGAATAATTGCGTATATCATAACATTGCCCTCACAGAAGATCAAGCTCATAGGACAAACCCACACACTTTTCTTAACCAACCTTCATCTCAGCCTAAGGCAGACCAACTCCCAGATGCATACTGGGACTCCCTGGGTGAACATGGGCCATTTCTTCGAGGCCTCCTTTCCAGTCAAGCACAGCAGCTGCAGCAACTTCAACTGCAGAATCAGGAGTTGCACAATCAGATTGCTAATGTTCACAACAACTTAGCCCATGCTGCCACCACCGCCGCCATTGCTGCTGCCCAAACCCTTGCACCCTCAGCACTTCACAGTGTCCTTCCATCCACTTGCTCTATCAATGCAGCGGAACTGGAGAAATTCAGTGGAAACCATGCAGAGACTGAAGGGTTTATCAGGTCTATCAAGTTGTCCATCACTGTCCAGCCAGCATCCTCCCAGATGAGCATACAAAGATTCTATACGCGCTCTCCTTCATGACGGGAGGCTCTGCTGAAATATGGGCACACAACAAGACTCAGGCTGTCATTGATGGTACCTCCTCAATATCCACACTGCAGGCATTCATCAAATGTGTGGAGGAGGCCTTAGGGGACCCATATTGTGCCAGGACAGCTGCACCAAACTGCATGACCTTAGGATGACGTCAGGAATGTCGGCAGATGAGTACACAGCTCAGTTTGAGATCTTGGCAGGCAGGACAGGCTTTAATGATGAGGCACTTGAGGATGCCTATGCTTGTGGCCTCCTATCAGGTATCCTTGACAAAATACATGCACAGCCCTCACTCCCACCCGACCTGAAGGGCTGGAAGGATACAGCTTGTCAGATTGACCGTAACCATCACCGTCTGCTGGAGGTCAGGAAGGTGCAAACACCCCATGCTCCTAATTGCCCTCCTCCTGGGAGGATGTTCACATTGACAACAATGTATATTCTTCTAGGATATATTAGATATCTTTTAAAATATCAACCCTAACCAAATTCATAATCCATCATTTTGAGCAACTTGTATATTGTGGACATTCTAAATTTTTTTGAATGTTCTGATATTTTAAAAATATGGTTGTATGTGCTAAAGCATGGTGTGTATTGATATAACAGAGCAATTTCAGAGAGGATGTGGATGACTATATATTAAAAGTATACATGAAACATGTTAGATGTACAATCACAGAATATAGAAGCAAGTATGGACAATACCTATACTATATTATTATATATGGTTGAGAGATCTGATTAGAAGGTATGTTTAAAATAATATGCATGTATAGTACAAAGATATGTAACTATTGATGTTTAGACAATGGGGTATACACCCTTTCCTGGGGGAGCAGCAGACTGTGAGAAAGAACATTGGGGCTAGGATTAAGCATGCCTTACAATTGCTGGCAACTGCCTCAATTTTGATATATTTTATGAAATATAGATGAGCTAAGCTATATATACATATATATGACATTTATAAACATCCTCCCTGCCTGACCACACCACACTCCTGCTACGGCGCCTGTTGTCACAACACTACCCAGTAATGAAACACCTATGGACATTGACTCATCCCGCTGCCACACTGAAACACGAACCTGCTACAACTGTAAGAGACCTGGTCACATTTCACCAGACTGTCCTGAACCTTGCAAGCCATGAATCTGTGCAAACCTCACAGAGGCCGACATTGCAGCAATTGTCTCTGAATCTGTAGCAGTGGCAATGGAGGAACCTAAACAGAAGGTGGAAGCCCCTGTCCAAGAGGAAGGAAAGGGTTTTTAGGCCAGTCAGCGGTGAAAGGCATGTCCCACTTGACGAATTGGTTTTCAGTTCTCGAAACATGTACAATAGGATTACAGGCGATAGGATACATCCTTCTCCTACCCCTGATCAAACTGAAACCAAACCAGCCATGCCAAAAACCCAACCCACCACTCCAGCTGCTGATGCAAACCTTCCGCTCCCTCTATATATCTGCACTGCTGACCTCCGCCGATGCACCAAAGTACCTCTCAAGGTCCACTCTGTGGACACAGGTCATCCACTTGCAATTGACTCCCTCCTTGACAGTGATGCTACAGGGATGTTCATTGATGTGGAGTTTGTAAGGGAACACAGACTTCGGACCCGTCCCCTATCCTGTGCCATTCCCATCTACAATATTGATGGTACCCCAAATGAGGCTGGCTCAATCAAGGAAGAAGTTGACCTCATTTGCACCTTTGGGGATCATACAGAACGTGCCACACTCTCTGTCACAAGCCTAGGGTGACTTGCTATCATCCTTGGTCACACCTGGTTTGTTGAGCACAACCCAGAAATTCTTTTTTATTTATTTTAAATTCCGTTTATTATACTGCCACCTTGGGGCGGGGCCCTATATAGGCAGTCTCTACCCAGAACGCAGAATAGAGTAATCAAAGTGTTTTACATGCTAGGGCATCATAGTTACCAAAGTAAGCCAGAGATATGCTGGCACCAACATAGGATACTTCCTGTTTGTTTACAATGCCTAATCACCTTAGATACATCTCAGTACCGGTCAGTTTCAGTAGGTCTTATATGCCAGATGGAAGTCCAGGAGCCTTGTAATCCTAACACTTATTGACATCTATCGGTGGGGTGAACCATTGTAGTAATTACTGCTACAAATGGGGAGGGGGGGATTTGAACCTGGAGGCTCTCCCTTCACGTGATCCCAAACGGGCGCTTGGTTTGGGTCAGTTCCACCTGCGCTAACCTGCCCCCAACACAGAAATTAACTGGCGCACAGGGGATGTGAAGATGACATGCTGTCCTGACTCATGTGGAGGTAAACCCGTCAGCAGAGGGCCCCATGTTGAAACTATTCAAGAGGGTATAGACCAAACAGACACTCATGTGCAGCTTGCACATACCCTACTTGAGGACGGGGACAGAACCTTGGTTGTTTTTGTTGACAGGAGGCCTGAGACAATTAGCACAGGCTTCACAGTCTCCCAGCAGCTTGCTGAATGAGCCTCCAAGTCTACTCCAGTCAAATGCTTTGAGGACCTTGTCTCTAAGCCATATCAGGAGTTCAAGGATGTGTTCTCGAAAGAGTCATTTGACCAGCTAGCTGCCCCCTCGGAAGCCCTGGGACCATGCGATTGAGCTAACACTGGGTGCACAACCCTTTAGCACCAAGGTTTACCCAATGTCTCCAAATGCTTCATTGATGAGGCCCTTGAAAATGTCATTCATCATCGTCTGAAAGGTGGCTGGGCTGTTTGTGAGTCCAAAGAACATGACTAGAGGTTCATACAGGCCTCTATTTGTTCAAAAGGCTGCCTTCCACTCATCTCCTTCCTTGATGTGCACATTTTTGTACCCCCAGCATACATCAAGCTTTGTGAAGTATTTAGCCTTCCCAGCAGCGATCTTGTTCATGATGTCTGGGACAAGGGGCAAAGGATAGGCATTCTTGATCATTATGTCATTGAGTTTGCGGTAGTCCTGCATGAATCTGAGAGTGCCATCCTTTTTCTTCACAAAGAAGACCAGGGATGCTATGGGCGACTTGGAAGGGTGTATGCGATGGCTCCCCAAATTCTCCTCAAGGAAGTGATCCAATTCCTTTGCTAAGGGGTTGTGGTGGTGTTCATGGATGACATCCTCATCTTCACAGAGTCACTTGAAGAACATCATAAGATTGTACGACGTGTCCTTGAAATCCTTCACACCCACAATCTGTACCTCAAGCCTGAAAAATGCCTATTTGAGGTACTAGAGGTGGAGTATCTCAGCCTCATCCTCTATCAAGGACAGGTTGCCATGGACCTGGTCAAGGTTGCAGGAGTGTGGGACTGGCCAATACCACGTAATGTCATTGAAGTCAAATTATTCTTTGGTTTCATCAAATTCTACTGTCGATTTGTAGAAGACTTCTCACACATTGCAAAGCCCCTCAACAAGTTGACAAAACAGGATGCCAATGGTCTTGGGATCCGAACGGCCCAGAACAAGCATCCTTTGACAAGCTCAAACTCCTCATCACCTCAATACTGATCCTTGTCCTCCCTGATCAAGGCAAACATGTCCATCTTGAAACAGATGCCTTGGCCTATGCCACAGGAGCAGTACTGTCCCAGCTATGTGACGATGGCAAATGGTGGCCTGTGGGGTTTGTCTCCAAAAGCTTCAATGATGCTGAATGCAACTATGCCATCCATGACAAGGGGCTTCTTTCTGTTATTCGGGGATTAGAGGAATGGCGCCACCTCTTAGAGGGAATGAAGCACAAGATTGAGATTCTCAATGACCATCAAAATGTCACCTACTTCCGCACTGTGCAAAACCTGAACCGTTGTCAAGCATGCTGGTCACTCTACCTCTCTCACTTTGATTTTGAGCTGATCCATCGTCCTGGTCATCATTCAGCCAAGCCTGATGCACTCTTATGACATGTGGATCATAAGCGGGGGGAGGAAGACAATCAGAATCAAGTTCTACTCACCCCTGACTTGTTCCAGGTCAATGAAAACACCACCCAGGCTGGCGCACAGTTAGTTTTAGGCAAATGTGATGCATTTCTCAATCGAGTGAGGAACTGCAGGGACAGAGATGAAAAGGTTGTCAAAGCTCTCAAGGAACTGGCTCCTCCAGAAATCTGCAAGGAGAAGAGTGGTCTGAACAGGATGGGCTGGTCCTCCATCACAACAAGGTGTATATCCCTCTTGATGCAAAACTACAACATGACATAGTGAAGGCACATCATGACACCTCTTGTGGGTCACCCTGGCCGCTGGAGGACAACTGAACTAGTCTCTCGAAGCTACTGGTGGCCTGGGATGGGACGTTATATTGCAAAGTACATGAAGGCCTGTGACCTGTGCAACAGGACAAAGACCTTTCCTGCTTCCCCTGTTGGAAAGCTCCTTCCAAACTGTATCCCAGACCACAGATGGCAGGCTATGTCTTTTGACTTGATCATAGAACTGCCTACCAGTCATGGCTATGATGCTCTCCTTGTTGTCGCTGATCACCTCTCAAACAAAGCATGCGCATGTCATTCCCACCACTTCAGATGTAACTTCAGTGGGAGTTGCCAGACTCTTCCATGATCATGTTTGGAAACTTCATGGGCTCCCTGAAGAAATCATCAGCGATCGTGGCACACAGTTCATCTCCCAGTTCATGCGTGAACTGAACAAACTTCTTGGTGTCAAGGTTGCTGCCTCTACTGCTTATCACCCCCCCAAACTGATGGACAGACAGAAAGGGTTAATCAGGATATTGAGCAATACCTTCGACTCTTCATCAACCAGCATCAAGATGACTGGTTCGAATGGATATCCTTGGCTGAGTTTGCCTATAAAAACCGAATCCATGCCTTGACCCATACTACACCCTTCATATTGGACAGTGGCCAAAATCCAAGGCTGGGACTGGAAGCAGTCTGGGAAACTGGACTTGAGGCACTGGATGAGTTCATGACACACATGGAAGTGGCCACAAGGGAAGCTCGTTCAGCCCTGTCCAAGGCAGCAGAGGACATGGCATGCTTCTATGATGTGCACCATAAAGCAGCCCTAGTTTACAAACTTGGTGACAAGGTTTGGCTCAATGCACAGAACATCACAACCACTCACCCACTGAAGAAGCTAGACCACAAGTGGCTGGGCCCCTACACTGTTAATAAGGTGGTCTCATGAAATGCCTATGGTCTAAATCTTCCTGCATCCTTGGGTTGCACACATCCAGTGTTCTCTGTCCTCCTACTTCGGCCATATGAAGATGATCCAATTCTTGAATGCCATGCCCCTCTACCAGCTTCCCCTGTCATATGGGATGGAGTTGGAGAGTATGAAGTTGAAAGGAATCTAGACAGCAGGATGTTCCGTGGAAGGTTGGAGTATCTTGTGCGCTGGAAGGGCTATGGAGCTGCTGATGATCTCTGGCTACCGCAAAAGATGTCTCTGGGGCAAGGTGACTCGTCAGGGAATTTCACAGGCAGAATCCAGAGGCACCTCAGCGTATCTCAGCAGCCACATATATGTCCCTCCCTTTCCAGAGATTTCAGAAATTCACAGAACCTTCCAGACAAACCGGGGCTTCTACTCATAATGTCAAGGGTCCAGGAGATAAGCGATATTGGCTGATGCCTAACCAATTTATTCCAATAAGCTATATATTAACTCTTCCCACCTGTGACCACTCAATTACACTGCATCGACCCTACCACGTCCATCAACCATGTCCTCACCTGCCATTGAGCTTGTTGCCCTCCCCAGCTTCACCCGAAACCTCTCTGACCTGCCAAACATGTCACGTGTTGATCCCACCCTCCTGTACTTCTCCGGCTTCTCATCATCCATAGCAGCCAGTGAAGCCAAGCTACAAAGCACACTTGACTGTCATTATCTCAACGCCACATGGTCTTCAAAGTGGTCCGTCAGCTCTGAGGACCTCATGCCCGCAACGAGTCAGGTGCCCACTTGCCCTGTACTCGCATTCCTCAGGCCCCAACACAGATGAGAGAACATGTACTATGTTGGTGACCCTGTCTTCCTCAATGATGGAACCCCCCCTCCCCCCTGTGGAACCCCTTACACTTTCAAAGGCTGGGTGGGGCGGCGTTTCTGTAACATGACAGGAGAGGGACTGTGTCGAGCAAGGTTCTGAGGGCTGCACTTGCCCATGGACCCCAATCCCCCTGAGCTCATCATCGACCTGCACTACCAGGAGGGGAACTGTAAGGGCCAGGAGAGACAGTGGTCCCGCCTGTGGTGTACTTGGAAATGATGTCTCAGTAGATGTTGGGGGCTAGGTGGCAGCTGTACTTGTCAGGACAACAAGCATTGAGAGGGGGGTGAGGTCAGGGTTTGTGAGCTCAGCATGTGTCCATGTTTGTTCATGTTTGTTCATGTTGTTTCATCCACATCTCTGGGTGTTTCGTGATCTTCTGTAAGTTTCCATTTTTGATTATGTAATCACTGCCAGCACAGTGATAAGGTTGTAGCCAGTGTGGTGGCTTTTCCTCAGCTTGATCTCTGAGGATTACCACTGCACAGTTGGTGTCCTAGTATCGGCTCTTATCTCCTTGAGTATCTTTGGGTTGTGGCTTCATCACCAGTGTTGCCCTCACAGTCACGTTCTGACCCTGACACCATTGGACGGGCACCAAAGAAAGCCAAAGGTTTGGGATCTCACCCTGGGGACCAGGACAGAGAGGTAAGGACACCTCAGTGGTTTGGGATGTGCTGGAAAGCGACCGTGGCTGAGCATGGAATTGGTCTCTGAAGAGGGTTCCCCTGTTAGAATAAGTGAAACGCACGAGTAAGAACACGAGAGAGTGTATTTGGATTGTTTGTCCTGTGAGCTCATTGGGGCAAATGGATGGATACATACATGAAATGTAAAGATTTATATATGTTCTCGGAAAAATAGGAAAGTGGAAACAACGAGAAAAGGAGAACAAAGGGCTTGACAATGGTACATGCAAAGCTTTGATTACATAAGTAATTTTCTGGCTCTTCCTTTCGGGAGAGTTAGGTTCTGGGTCGAGAGGTAGACGCGGTCGTTGGCCGCGTACCTGTCGCTCGCCATACGTTTCTTGTTTGCATGAAACGTTTGCGTCACTCAATGCTCTATGATTGCATCATGTGCCGGCATCAGGCTCCATCTTGCCTGATGGGCGAACCGGGCTACCCCCTTGAACGGGGTGTCCACGGCTATGGGGAGGTCTATCCACGGCATATAGCCATGGTTCAGCTTGAAGGGCGCAAACCCTGTGGTCGCGCTGACGTTGCTGTTGAGGGCGAGCTCAACCATCGGGCACTCTAATGCCCAATCCTTCTGATTGTCTCTGATGACCGCGTGCAATATCTGTCCAATCGAGCGGTTTGCCCGCTCGGTGGCTCCATCCGTTTGGGGATGGAAGGCAGTTGACATGAGGAGCTTAGTCCCCATGAGTCGCTGCAGTTCACGCCAAAAGATCGACGTGAACTTTGTGTCTCTATCCGAGATGATGGAGTCGGGAACCCCATGGAGTCGAACGATCTCTTTCAGAAACATCCAGGCTACTCCCTTGGCTGACACGCTTGTCGTTGTTGGTACGAGGTGTACGAGCGACGTTAGTCAGTTGATGACTACCATAAGGTAGTCACAGTCATTGGATTTGGGCAGGGGCCCCATGAAGTCAATGCCAATCGACTGCCACAGCCTATCCAGAATGGGTAGGCTGTGTAGTAGGCCTTTGGGCCGTTGTGGTCCGGTTTTCGTCATCTGACACCTCGCGCACGATGTGCAGAACACTTCTATGTCTGGGCTCATGCCCGGCCACCAATATGCTCTTCGAACGTAGTTCGAAGTCTTCAGATGGCCGTAGTGGCCGACTATCTGATGTGCCCAATCGATGATGATTTCGATCAGCTTCCTTCCCCCTTGAAGAACAGAGTGGGGGACGGCAATGACGTCTCTCTTGAGCTGGTTCTTTGTCCAGATCATCCCGTCCCGGATCCCGGATCTCGGGTGCGTGTCCGGGTGCGCCATGATCTTTGTGTACATGGCGTCCCTGTGGTACACGTCTCGTAGGACCTTGGACAGGTCTATGCCTTGCTCGACGACCCGGCGCAGGGGTGCGCCGTCATATCCTGCGGCGATTACTCTGACGTCATCGTTGTTGTCGTTGCGTGATGCGGTGACACTTGTGGGCTCTGGTGAGCCCTCGTTTAATGCGGCGGATTCCGTTATTCTCGCCTCTGTCTTCTCAGCGAGGCGTTTAGAGCGTCTCGTTGCCGCTGCTCGCAGCTTGATATATCGGTTGGTGGGCAATAGCTCACCGTCTGGGTCTAACTGTGTGTCTGCGTTCACGAAGACGTGATCTGGGTGATTGTCATCACTCATGTCACTCTCATAGTAGCGCAACAGGCAGTCTGCTACCTTGTTCTCTACACCGTCAACATGTATGGTGTTGAAGTTGAACCGTGAGAGAAACTCCCACCATCTGACCTGGCGGTCAGATAGGCTCTTTTGGGTCTTGAAGTATTTGAGCCCTTTGTGGTCTGTGACAAGGGTGAACCTTCGTCCCAGCAGCTTGTCCTCCCATTTCATGAGAGCCTCGAGCACCATGATTGTCTCGTGCTCGTGAGTCCGGTAGTGTTGCTGAGCAACACTGAACTTCTTTGACAAGAAGCCGACAGGCCTACAGGTTTTCCAGTCGGGGCCTTGGCCTAGACCACACTGACGCCGGCTTTTGACCCGTCGGTGATCACCCAGATCGGCTCTGGGCACCGTGCGTCTATAGGACGCAGGATCGGGGCCTTACAGGTCAACGCCTTAATGCTTTGCCAGCATTTGTCCAGTAGTGGGGTCCATTCGAATGGACGGTTGTTAGGCGCACAGCCCGATAGTGGGGTGGTATATGTGCTAACATCTGGCATGTAGTGTGCCAGATACTGTACCAGCCCAAGGAAATGCTGGACGTCGTTGAACGTCCATGGCCTATGCCACTCGTGGATGCGTTGCATCTTGTCCTCGTCGGCATGTACCCCCCGGCCATCGATGATGTGGCCGAGACACTCCATTCGGATGGAATAGAGGTCCACCTTTTTCTTGCTCAGAAAGAGGTGGTTCTTCCTCAGTCTGTCAAAGCCAATGTAGAGGTTCTCTTCATGCTCTTGTATTGAGAGCGAGAAAATGAAGATGTCATCCATGTATACATGGACGAAGCGACCTATGCAGTCGCGGAAAATGGCTGTCATCAGCCGTTGGAACATTGATGGGGAGTTACAGTCCCCCATCTGTATCACCTGGCTCCTAAACGTGCCAAGGATTGTGGCAAAGGCAGTCTTTGCTACGTGATCCAGATGGATCCGGATCTGCTTCTATGCTTCTGACATATCGAGTTCCGTGCGATACCGACAGCGAGCCATGTCGCTGCGGATGATATCTTGATCTGGGAAGGGTGTGACATCCTTCACCGTGTTCTTGTTCTGCTGGCGCAGATCGAAGACAGTTCGTAATGTACCGTTCTTTTTCAGCACACACAGCATGGGCATGGCCTGCTGCGCGACTGCCGGAATCCACCACTTTGCAGTGGTGTATCATTCTATCTTAGCCGACAGTTCCTCTTGGAAGTGTTCGGGGCATTTCGGTAGTCGATACCGCATGTGCTTGTTGGGATCGATGAGGTTGATCTCATGGTTGATCTCCTGTAGTGGCGGGAGTTCTAATGGAATTCCACTGACTAGGTCAGTGATTCATTCCATCCATTCCTTGTGGAGGTGAGGAAGGTCATCATCCGTGAGGATGATGGTGGTGGTTGGCTTAGAAGCCATTAGGCGCTGTGTGTAGGTCCCGCGGCACATGGAACCACTCTCTTTTTTCCCATCACTTTCACCATTAGGTGAGAGCGCCTCTCCCTATGATTGTAGGGCGGGAGACTCGTCCTCCTGGCTTCAATGAGCCAGGCTAGGCTTCGGTGCCCGGGTGATCCTACTCACCCGTGGCCCCTTGTCCTTGTTTGTCGATCCATCATCGTTGAAGAGACCTTTCCCATGTGTGCCCATGGGGATTACTTCGTTCCCCTTGCGGATCGTCCCTGGGCTTGAGAAGTCCAGGGTTATTCCAAATCTCCTTAGGAACGGTGTCCCTAAGATCGCATCGTAATATTCGACGTTCACCACATCGAAATATTCGTCATACGTTTCACGACCAAATTTAATGGTTGTGTTCGTTCCATAGTTGATCGTGGAACGGCTGCCTATGCAGGTTAGCTGCAGCGCGATTGGTTGCTGCAGGGAGAATGTCTTCATCCCTGTAGCTCGCGTGAATTCAGGGGATAGCAGTACCCCTTCGCTGCCGCTATCACTAGAGGCATATAAAGATTTTCTGGTCTGAAAAACTGTTGAAAAAATTGTTATATGCCTGCAGTGTATCTAGCAGACAGTGGGCTTTTATGCCGTTTATTTCCCAGTACCCCGACAGGGTACGGTTCTCACTGCGTGGGCGCGTTGGCCGCGTCCTATGCTTGCTTCTGTGGTGATACACCGGCTCGGCTGCCTTGTCTGGCGTGACCGACGTGCGTGCCGCCATGAGTTTAGTGGCGGTGTTGTCCTCCGGCGTGAATCTGATCGCGCTGGACCTGTAGGTGGTGTCCTCCGCCTCTTCGTCCCATTTGTAATATTGGGACGGCTCGGGATCCCACTCTTCAGCGGGCGCGTCTCCGTTGTCCGGAGAGTCGTTGGGTTGGGGATCACCCTCCCCCTCTTCATCAATTTGATGGAGAGAATTTTGACTGAGATCTGTCTCCGGATCCTCGGTCTCTTCTTCGTGCCTCGTGGCCGCTGTCCTGATACTGGACTTAAGCCGGGGGTGTTACGATACGATCCTTCGTAAGGTTGGCCAAGCTCGGGGGCGAAACCCGAGGTACGGTCCGAGGTTACGGGGTGAGGTTCTGATAGGGAAGTCCGAGAGGGACTAGGCTTCAGCTTATGTGCTGCACCAACCCTACGCACGAGTCCCAACTTCGGAGGCAAACGAATAAGAGGCGAGGTTTGGCTTAGGGGGCAAGGCTTAGAAACTAACTAGGAATCAAAGTATACATAGTTGATTTTCAGACTGAGGAGTAGGAATGCATACAAGGGGGTTTATATACGAGCGAGGGTACGAGTCAGGGGCGAGCAAATGCGGGGGAAGGTCAGGGCGAGGTCAGGGTGAGGTAATATACGAATGATGCGTGATGGAGCGGAATCAGTAACTAAGGGGATTCGGGCATGGGGTCAGAGTTGGATATGAGCTCTAGCTCTAGCTCGGGCTTGGGTGCGGGATTAGAATCACCAGTACTTGGGCACGAGTATCACAAGGCTCGGGCTCGGAAGAAAGGTTATACCGGTAAGTAACCGGCCAAAGGCGGGTTCTTACAGTATCCCCCCCTTATGGCCAAGACCCTTGAGGCCGTAATATGAACAAGGTTCGCCTATCCTTGAATCTAGATCCCGGCCCAATGTTAAGTAGCGGAAAGGCAAAGCTTAAATCGTAGCCGAGGTTAGATAAAAGGCTGGGTAGGAGGCAGCAAACCCAAGTGCCAACGAATATGGTGCGCCCTCAACCACTATTCAACTCTGCTATTGAGGAAAGCAGTGTGAATAACGCGTTCGACCAGACCCTGCTGTCTGAGGAGGATGGTCCCTGGGTGAGGTTATGCCCGAGGTTCAACCCGAGGTGGTACCGTGGCCCATCGAGGATGCGGGGGCCATAGATATGCGGGAGCCGTGGCAGGAAGGGCCGAAAGGCAAGAAGGTGAGTACCGTCATAGTCTCGTCATGGACGCTGCTGACTTGTGTAGTATAAACGCATGCTGTTCTCGTACCACCCCACAGACTTGTCCCTATACGGGTACAAGCTCGCCGACGGAGGACCTTGTGAGTGGCAACTCGCGACCAAGGCCGAGGCGAGGTGCGTGCGCTGCGAAGAGCGCGACTATACGTGCCTTTGGGCCGTTAGCCTCGACTTCGGCCTCGCCGACCAGGGTGCCTGCGTGTGGTGCAGGATGCGATCTTTGGGCTGTAGTATAGCCCATGGTAGTCGCAGCAAGGTGAACCAGGGAAAGGTCAGGCGAGCGAGGTGGGCAGGAAGTGGGCGAGGAGTGAGGACAGCGAGGACGGACCGAGGCCGAAGAAAGAGACCAAGGTTCGGGACGATGTTGAAAACGACGATGACTCAAGTGATTGGGTCGAGCGAAACTTGGAGGTGAGGGTGGAGCGGATGGAAGCGAGGTTGAGCGAGGAGAAGGGAAAGGAGGCTGAGGGGAGCGAGGTTGAGGAGGTGAGGAGGCAGAGTGAGGGAAAGGAAACCGAGGTCGAGGAAGGTGGAGGGCGAAGAAGGACAAGAAAACGAAAAGGTCGGAGCGAAGTGCTGAGATGAGGGAGTTGATAGCGGCGGTGAGGGATGTGGGACAGAAGGTTGGCGAGGTTGGGGAGAGGGTTTGTGAGTTGTTGGGGGAGTTTAGGGCGGCAAATGATAGGATGAACAGGGCGGACGTGGAATTCATGAGGATAAGGAGGCGGCGGAACTATCTGAAGCGGATGCAGGTGGCGAGGGATTTGGCGAGCTATGGGGGACATGGGGGTCTAGTGGAGCGAAGTAGTAGTAGTAATGAGGAGGAGTCGTGCGAGAATAGCGAGGGAAGCGAGGGGGAAGATATGAGGATGTTGGAGTAAACTAACTAAGGGAATAATGTAATTTCTTGGTGTTTTTCTTTTCTTTTTGTTTGTTGTTCGATTGCGAGGATTTTTTGTTATCTAACTACTGGGGGTCATGGGGGTTAAACAAGGAAAGGATCATAGAGCAGTCAAAGGTCCCGGCTTGCCTGGATAAGACTCGTGGAAGTCAGTGACCAGCTCCAAGGTATGATCAAGATCGGAAGCGAGGATCCACGAGGATTCTTCGTCGGTACCTTCGTAACCAGTCCACCGAACGAGATAGAGCAGTTTGCAGCTCTTCCGTCTATTATCGATCTTGGAGTCGAGGATTTCTGAGACTTCGAACTCGGGTTCGCCATCGATGATGACTGGGGGCGGAGGAGGCTGAACTCGGTTCGGGATGGTGTTGGGCGGGGCTGGTTCGAGCATGGATACATGGAATACTGGGTGAAGGAGTGAGTACCCGCTCGGGAAATGATCTCAAAAGGACCCAAGAACTTCTCGGCGAACTTCTTGGTGGGCCGAGTTGTCCTGAAGTACTGTGCCTTTACAAATGTGAGGGATCCTACTTGGAAATCAGGGGCGGGCTTGCGATGAACATCGGCCGAGGCTTGGTAGGTCTTCTGAGCCTCGAGGATGGTGCGGTGAAGTTCTTGGTGAAGCTCGTCCAGGTCAACCACGAAGTCTTGAGCTTGTGCCGAGGCGAGGTCATGCTCGGGTGAACCGCGAGGTTCGGGTGGTAACCCTTGTTAGCAAGAACGGGGATATACCAGTGGTTGCGCTAGGCGCATTGTTGTAAGCGAACTCGGCTAGGGGAAGGAGCGAAGCCCAGTTGGACTGCTGATAGTTGCAGTAACTCCTGAGGTACTGTTCCAAGGTCTGGTTAGCACGTGTAAAGGATGTCGATCTTAGGACCTTGTATCACAAGGGCACTTCAGAACTTGACCAATGAGTGGTATTCTGAATGCTACATAGTGACAGGTAAGAGTAAGATGCGATGGGGACCACTGTCCGGTTCCCACGCATAAACTATACAGTGGGTCCCTAAGGGGCCCACTGGGATTATGTAATAACTATTGTACATGTAGATACATAGGTTATTTACACCCTCCCCCTCTATAGACAACTATAGGGGTCAACTATGACTCATAGAGGTCATCCATAATGGAGTCCTCTAGAGTGGCTGATACGATGATGTCGTCGTCGTACGGGGCCGGTGGAGCACGTGACTCCTCCGGGGGCACCTCCGCATCATCGGTGGTGATTGGGTGAGGCTGGTCAGCCTCACCACTAGCGGCGGTATCCGCTTGGGTGATGAGGCCAGCGTCCTTGCGGAGCATGGCCTCAACGGCTGGGTCCTCAGTCTGAGGAGGGGGCCGGAAGCGCGCCAGCTCTTGGTCGAGCTGAGCGTGAGTGAGGGGTTGCAGCACCGCGGCCCTCACATGGCTGGTCTCGAGGACCTTTTGTTGGCCCTTGCAGGCGGCAGCACTGAATGCCGCGCCGGTGATGCTGCATTGAACATAGTGTTCAATGCATGCCACTCGCTTGCCAGTGACCCCCACGTAGCGGGCCAACCATCTTGTGATCTCGGCGAGGGGGATGTCAGGGCCGGCTTGGCCCCCCACGGGGAATGGGCCCGTGATGGAGAGCTGCAGGGTGGTGCTCTGAGGCGTCAGCACTTCCCTGGCGTCGACGAGGCTCGACCATTGGTCTGTCGAGCCGAATAGGTTGAGTAGCCTCGCCCTGAGAGGTGATGCGACCCCTTTGACCCGGGGTGCAAGGGCCTTCAACCACATCCAGACGTCCATGTCGTCTAGGTTGAAGGTGCCATCTGCGTTGTCATGGATGGCTGATGGGATTCCTTCAGGGTTGTGTATCCAACCCTTTAGGATGGCCGTGATATCGTGCGGGGTACCGCCCGCTATCACGAGACAATCCCTTTTGGGATTGCGAGCGCGTTGTTCACGCTCGATGCGTTTAAATACGCCGATCATCTCGCGCGTACGCGCGAGCTGTGGCGTTTCTTTTGCCCGCGCTAGGAGTTCGACGAAGCGTGGGTCGTCGAGTGGGCAGACGTCGTACCAGTGAGTACGACGCTGTTGGGCCTTCCCTACCGGCCGTGGTAGGAGGCCTATCTCGGAGATCGGTGGATCTCCAAGTGGGATGAGCGTCCCCTCCCCCGGGTAGGGAGGGTGAACTGTCCCTGCCGGTGGAGGCAGGGCCACGCCAGGCCCGATGTACTGGGCCTTGACCTGTGCTATCCGCCGTTGAAGGGCGGGGTCGCTGATAGTGTGCGACGATGATGCCGCTAGGTAAGCGCTAATCGCGCTTTCCCTCGCAATGGCTAGCCCATTGACGGTGTTGGGGGTGCCGCGCAATTTCTTGCGCTTTTTCTTTGGCTGCTCTGCCAGCCGCTGTGCCCTTTCCGGGTCGTACGTCTTCCAGATGGACGAGTCTGACTCCCATCCTTCTGGGACGCCGTACGCAGAGTCGGAAGGCGTGCTATGCCCTTCCATCATTGTCCTCGTCGGGGTTGGCGCCGACAATCGGGACGTTAGCCCCGATGTTGCGCGGGCTGGCAAAGGCACCGTCGCGCGAGGTGATGACGGCCCGGCCACTGGGTCCGTGGCCGGGTCATGTCGCAGACTTTTTGAGGCAGCGTGGGCGAACTTGAGCTGGAGCTGGGCTGTGCTCAGCTGCTCCTCGAGCTCTTTTATTTTGGCATGCTCAGCTTCGAGTGCATCGTCATGGTCTTCAACCACGCGTTCCAACTCCTTGACCTCTTTTTTGAGGTCGTGGATGTCCCAGAGGAGCTCTTCTCGCGCGTCACGCGCAATGCCCCTTGGGAGCCATCCCCAGGCTGCATCGACGGTGTCGCCGATGTCTTCGTCCCGCAATTTGACCTTGCGGGTGCCTGTCACGGCCCTTAAGTGTGCGGCGTAGTCCGCACACGTTGCACAATCGTCTGGGTGGACGATGGCGAGGCGTCCTCCCATCCCATGATCATCCAGTGCTCCTGGTCTACTGGAGCACGGAGAATATCTGCGGCCCCCTGTCTCGGGGACGTTGCTTGCGTTGTGGACGTTGACGGATCAATGTCCATCCCATCTTTGGGGGCATCATCTTTGTGGGGATGATGGGGGTAGGCTTCCAGCGATGCACCCTTGGAAAGATCCGAGGTGAAAATTTAACCGCGCCGTGGCTGGCGCATCACATGGTCTGCACGTGACAGACATGTCTAGCTGCGTCTGGGGAGGTCACGTGGCTTGCTCACCCCCCGAAGCTCTAGATAGATATCTAGGGCTTCAAGGTCCTTGCAGGACGACATGGGTTCCCATGTCACGTCGCCTAGGGTCCAACGGACCTGAAACTCCAGGTCCATCGAGTTTATCCATCGATGTGCGATAATCTCGTCGACGAGCCACTCCTCGTTGTCATTCGCTCCGAAGTCATAAAATGACTTGGCCTCATGACGAGGGTACAATTCGTCGTTGTTAGCCTCGTATCGCCGTACGAGGCTTGAATGGAAGACCGGTGAAATGCGACGGCTTTTCAGCTTGTCGGGAAGATCAAGGGTCACCGTCGAGGCGTCGTTGTGAGCCTCAACGACGCGATACGGTCCAATGTACCACGGGACTAGTTTTCTGGCTCTTCCTTTCGGGAGAGTTAGGTTTTGTGTCGAAAGGTAGATGCGGTCGTTGGCCGCGTACCTGTCGCTCACCATACGTTTCTTGTTTGCATGAAACGTTTGCGTCACTCGATGCTCTATGATTGCATCGTGTGCCGCCATCAGGTTCCATTTTGCCTGATGTGCGAACCGGGCTACCCCCTTGAACGGGGTGTCCACGGCTATGGGGAGGTCTATCCGCGGCATATAGCCGTGGTTCAGCTCGAAAGGTGTGAACCCTGTGGTTGCGCTGATGTTGCTGTTGAGGGCGACCTCAACCATTGGGCATTTCAATGCCCAATCCTTCTGATCATCTCTGATGACCGCGCGCAATATCTGGCTGATCGAGCGGTTTGCCCGCTCGGTGGCTTCATCCATTTGGGGATGGAAGGCAGTTGACATGAGGAGCTTAGTCCCCATGAGTCGCTGTAGTTCATGCCAGAAGATCGACGTGAACTTCGAGTCTCTGTCCGAGATGATGGAGTTGGGAACTCCATGGAGTCAAACGACCTCCTTCAGAAACAGCCAGGCTACTCCCTTGGCTGACACGCTCATCGTGGTTGGTACGAGGTGTACGAGCGACGTTAGTCGGTCGATGACTACCATCAGGTAGTCACAGTCGTTGTATTTGGGCAGAGGCCCCATGAAGTCGATGCCAATCAACTGCCACGGCCTATCCGGAATGGGTAGGCTGTGTAGTAGGCCTTTGGGCCATTGTGGTCCGGTTTTCATCATCTGACACCTCGCGCACGATGTGCAGAACACTTCTATGTCTGGGCTCATGCCCGGCCACCAATATGCTCTTCGAACGTAGTTCGAAGTCTTCAGATGGCCGTAGTGGCCGACTATTGTTACGACCATTCATTTCCGACTTCTGACCTTCAGTTCTGCAACACCTTCCGCCCCTCCGATATTTCCGACATTCTGCCCATTGTTCTATTACCTTGTTCTTTCGACTCTATTACTCGGACCCACCGGACCCGCTTCATCATTCATCAAGACCACATATCCAGTCACCCTTGTAGTTTGTTGTCAGACATGTTTTCCCAACCCCTTGTCCTTTGCCATTGTGTTACCTTACCCTGAACCCCCCTTGTAGTCCCATTGTTTCCCGATTAGTTAGTTCCCACGCATTGTCTACTCGACTTCCACTTCCCCCGGAAATTGCTTAGTACTACCCCATTACCTGTTGTCTCAGCTCTTTGTATAAAAGCCTGTCATGTATGTCTGTTATTCTGCAATCAGATAATCACCTTCGATACTTGATTTCCTTCGCTCCATCTCCTGTTCTTAGTACAGCGAGTCTAGCAAGACCTCAGTCTCTCAGCCTTCCGTCTTCCGCCTCAATTCCGCCCCAAGTTCCGACGAGTCTTCAGTTCAGTACATTCCACCTTCTGACCCATTTCCGAAATACCTAGGCCGATAGTTCATGGGGGCGCAACCTACAAGTTGAAGCCGCTGTCCTTTCCAGTTCCGACTTAGCGGAAATCTTGATACGTAACAGTATTATCTGATTCCCACCCGATAACTATCGCTATGCCTCCTCATACCACAGCTACTTCAGCTCGAGCAGGAGCTGTCGAAGCTCTCTCTTATTTTGGCAGTCTTAGATCCACAGCACCAAGACATGCGGAACCCTCCGGCAGCTCTCGTGCCGACGATGAGCTCTCCGATGCTATTCCGCAACGCTTCGAAGAAGTTCCCGACGCTAATCCTGACGCTAATCCCAACGACAATCCCGACTATGATGGAAACTCGACGAGTAGCAGCAGTGAACAAACAGCAGCGTCATTCCGACGCCCAGCTCCACCACCACCACCTCCACCAGGACCACCTCCAGGCGGCCTCATGGCGGCCCACCCGGCGGTCCCCCAGGCGGTCCTCCACCTCCAATCCCACCTCAGATTCCCGCCAACCCAGTTCCGCCCGCGCCAGTTCCAGATCTTGCACAAGCCATCGCCGTGCTAGCCAGACAACTCCAGCGCCTGGCCCAAGCACCACCACGCCCCAAGACAAAGGTCCGCGAACCAGATCAATTCGACGGTTCCGACCCCAAGAAGCTCCAGCCATTTCTGGTCCAGCTTCAACTCAACTTCCGTGATCGTCCCGACGCCTTTCCCGATGACGAACGAAAGGTCAATTACGCCCTTTCCTATCTCCGAGGCACGGCTCTTGACTACTTCGAACCCGCCCTCATGGATCTGTTCGCTCTCGTCGACTGGGCCAACGATTACCACAACTTCGTTTCTGAACTCCGCAGCAACTTCGGACCATTTGATATGGAAGCCGATGCGGAAAATGAACTCGATAAGCTTCGTATGAAAGACACTCATAAGATAGCTAAATATATCATTGTTACGTATCGAGATTTCCGCTAAGTCGGAACTGGAAAGGACAGCGGCTTCAACTTGTAGGTTGCGCCCCCAATGAACTATTGTCCTAGGTATTTAGGAAATGGGTCGGAAGTCGGAATGTACTGAACTGAAGGTTGGTCGGAACTTGAGGCGGAATTGAGGCGGAAGACGGAAGGTGGATAGACTGAGGTCTTGCTAGACTCGCTGTGCTAAGAACAGGAGATGGAGCGAAGAAAATCAAGTATCGAAGGTGATTATCTGATTGCAAAATAACAGACATGCATGACAGGCTTTTATACAAAGAGCTGAGACAACAGGTAATGGGGTAGTACTAAGCAATTTCCGGGGAAGCGGAAGTCGAGTAGACAATGCATGGGAACTAACTAATTGGGAACAATAGGACTACAAGGGAGGTTCAAGGTAAGGTAAAACAATGGCAAAGGACAAGGGGTCGGGAAAACATGTCTGACAACGAACTACAAGGGTGACCGGATATATGGTCTTGATGAACGATGAAGCGGGTCCGGTGGGTCCGAGTAATAGAGTCGAAAGAACAAGGGAATAGAACAATGGGTGGAATGTCGGAAATATCGGAGGGGCGGAGAGTGTTCCGGAACTGAAGGTCGGAAGTTGGAAATGAACGGTCGTAACAATGGTCACATTCCAGCAGCTCGCTCCTCAAGTCCAATGGGGAGAAGCCGCACTCCGATGCCAGTTTTACATGGGCTTGCCATCCCGGATCAAGGATGAAATTGCCCGCGTCGGAAAACCCGCCACCCTTACCGACCTTCGCAATTTAGCCCAATCCATCGATTCACGCTACTGGGAAAGACATTCTGAGATCGCTCGCGAAACTTCCGCCCAGAGCAAGAACGACAAGTCTTCCGACAAGAAGTCTGACAAAGACAAGAAGAAGACTAATTCCGGAAACAACAACTCTGGAAAAAACAACAACAACAGTTCCGGATCCAACTCCGGCAACCGGAACAACAACTCCACCCCTTGCAATAACCAGGCCTCTGGTTCCAACACCAACGCCCGGAAGAGCACTCCAGACCTTTCCGACAAACTTGGGAAGGATGGAAAACTTACCCCTGTAGAACGCCAGCGTCGCATGGACAACAACCTTTGCCTCTTCTGCGGCAAGGGAGGTCACGTTGCTCGCGATTGCACTCGAGCTTCCGCTTCCGCTGCAAAGGCCAAGGGCCGTGCGGCGAAGACGGAAGAAAAATCCGAAGCAGCTCCTGCTAGGGATGCAAAAAAATAGTCAGCAGTCCTCCGGCCTCCGCATGAGCTGAGGGCTGTGTTGACCCCATTCGTGCGACAAACGAGGTTAAACTCAACGCATCCGCTCTTTCGTCCTCCACTCCCTCTCTGTTCCGCTCACTTCCGACACAATTTCTGCACCCCCGTTCACAGCATTGATCGACTCCGGTTGACTCATTGTTTCCTCGATTCCGACTTTGTTTTGAAACATAAACTTCCGACCCGCAACATTCCGACAATTCCGCTCCGCCTTTTCGATGGGTCTTACAACACGGCAATTTCCCAAGTCGTGGACCTGTCTATCCATTTCGCTACTGGGGACAACCATGAAGTTACGTTTTACGTTACTCCACTAGATGCTAGCTGTTCTGTTGTACTAGGACACAATTGGCTCACCCGATATAATCCGTCAATTAACTGGGCATTGGGTCAAATACAGTTCCATACACCGGATCATCTTCCGTCTATTCCGACGTCGTCCGCACAGATGGCTCAAGCCTCTTCTGCAACTCCGCTCGTGGATTCAGTTCCGCACTCCGGTCCCGCTTTAGCACCTCCGCCCTCGAAGCTCCTCAAATTGCGCTCGTTTCCGCCACCGCTTTCCGGTATTGCAACGGCAAGAAGATACAACCGTTTTTCAGTTTCCCCTTTCCGACTCGGCTTCAGTCAAGGCTTGTTCCGCCTCGACTTCCGCTCCGGTTGACATGAGCTCAGTTCCGGAAGAATATCGTGACTTCCCGGACATGTTCAATAAGGCCAAAGCCGATAAACCCGCTGAACATCGACCTTACGATTTGAAGATAGATTTGGAAGAAGGAGCATCTCCGCCCCTTGGACTGATCTACTCCCTTTCGCAAAGTGAACTCCAGACTCTGCGAGAGTTTGTCGATGAACATCTCAACATGGGCTTCATCCGCCCCTCGCTGTCTCCGCACGGCGCTCGGTCCTTTTCGTCAAGAAGAAGGATGGATCTCTCCGCCTCTGCGTCGATTTCCGCGGACTCAATGCCCTCACTAAAAAGGACAAATATCCGCTTCTGCGCATTTCCGACCTACTCGACACTCCCCGCAGGGCGAAGATCTACACCAAAATTGACCTCCGGCACGCTTATCACCTTGTCCGCATCAGGGAAGGTGACGAGTGGAAAACCACTTTCCGCACCCGCTACGGTGCTTTTGAGTGGGTTGTCATGCCTTTTGGTCTAACCAATGCTCCCGCCGCTTTTCAGCAATTCATGAACGGCGTATTTTCCGACCTTCTCGACGTATACGTCCTAGTCTACATTGACGAGATCCTCATCTATTCCGACTCACCGGAAAAACATCGGGAACATGTCCGCGAAGTACTCTGCCGTCTACGCAAACACCATCTCTACGCAAAAGCAGAGAAATGTGAATGGCATCGCGACACGGTCGAATACCTCGGCTACATCCTCTCTCCAACAGGTCTTACCATGGCAGAGGACAAGGTCAAGGCAATTCAAGAATGGCCGGAACCCCGACGTGTTAAGGATGTACAGTCTTTCCTTGGCTTCACCAACTTTTACTGACGTTTCATTTATAACTTTTCCGACATTACTGTTCCGCTCACGCGTCTCACCAGCAGGAAGGGTGCCCCATGGAATTTCACTCTGGAATGCCGTTCCTCATTTGAAGCTCTCAAATTGGCCTTCACTACGGCTCCCATACTCGGTTTCTGGATTCCTGATGCGCAACTTGTACTCGAAACCGACGCTTCCGACTATGCACTAGCCGCCATTCTTTCCATCATTTCCCCCGACGATGGAGAAATTCATCCGATCGCCTTTCATTCCCGTACCTTTTCGCCCCGGAACTCAACTACAACATCCACGATAAGGAACTACTTGCGATTTTTGAAGTGTTCAAAATCTGGAGACACTACCTTGAAGGTCCAACTTATCCATCGACGTTGTAACGGATCATAAGAACCTTGAGTATTTTGCAACTACTAAGATTTTGACTCGCTGTCAAGTCTGCTGGTCTGAATATCTCTCACAGTTCAACATGGTGATCCGCTTCCGCCCCGGAAAGCTCGGAGCAAAACCCGACGCACTCACTAGACGTTGGGACATCTACCCAAAAGAGGGAAGTAGCGACTATGCCAGCGTTAATCCGCACAACTTCCGCCCAGTATTCTCCACTGAGAAACTGGCATCATCCCTGCGTGCCACAGCATTGCAGTTTCCGCTACTCCGCGCCTCAATTATTATGGACACCGAGTCTCTCCATTCCGACATCCGTTCCGCACTCCATTCCGACCCCATCTCCGCAGCCCACCTCGATGACCCCACCAGTCCTGGACGGTCCCTTGATTCCGACGGATTTCTCTGGTACAAGTCCTGGATTTACGTTCCGGATGCCAACGATCTACGACTTTGCGTACTCCAGCAAAGCCATGATCATCCGCTCTCAGGACACCAAGGCCAGAACAAAACCCTCGACATAATCCGACATACCTATACTTGGCCTCTCCTCCGCACGACGGTCCAAGACTACTGCAAGTCATGCACCACCTGTATGCGAGCCAAGCCTCAACGTCACAAACCCTACGGCCTCCTGAAGCAACTTCCGATCCCGGAACAACCGTGGAATTCGATATCCATGGATTTCATTGAGAAACTTCCTAAGTCATCTGGCTATGATACCATTCTAGTGATCGTTGACCGCCTCACAAAGCAGTCCATCTTATTCCGACATACGACACCATCACTTCCACCCAGCTCGCACAGCTCTTCATGCTCCACGTCTTTTCCAAGCACGGAATTCCTTCCCATGTCACTTCCGACTGTGGATCAGAATCCATGTCCTCCTTTTTCCGCACACTTGGCAAGGCTCTCGACATGAAGCTCCACTTCACTTCCGGTTATCATCCCGAAGGAGACGGACAAACAGAACGTACTAATCAGACCCTTGAGCAGTATCTCCGCGTCTATTGCAACTACCAACACAGCAATTGGTCCGACCTCCTTCTGATCGCGGAATTTGCCTACAACAATGCACCTTCCACTACCACCGGAATTTCGCCTTTCTACGCCAACAAGGGCTACCACCCGAATCTCGCCATCCACCCTGAACGCGACCTTGCCTCTGCAAGAGCCCGAGATTTCGTTGTGGAACTCAATGATCTTCACCAGCACCTCCGAGAGAACATCTCCACTGCCCAGAAGAGATACCAAACTTCCGCCAATCGGAAATGACTTCTGCAACCGGCATTCAAGATAGGCGACAAAGTCTTTGTCAAAGCTGAAAACTTCCGCACCACTCGCCCCTCGAAGAAACTCTCTGAAAAATACCTTGGACCTTACGAGATCATCGCTAAGGCCGGCAGTCGTTCTTTCACCCTCAGACTTCCTGACAATATGCGCCCAGTACACCCGGTATTCCACGTCTCTATGCTTGAGCCCGCAGTTCCGAATACAATTCCGAATCGACAACAACCTCCGCCTCCACCGGTAATCATCGACGGAGAACCGGAATATGAAATCTCGGAAATTCTCAACTCCAAGCTCGACAGACGATACCGCTGCCAACTCCAGTACCTAGTCAAGTGGGCAGGCTATGAAAACACTGACGAAGAGACTTCCTGGATTTCCGCCACGGAACTTGATCACACCTCTGACCTCGTCTCTGATTTTCACAAGTCATATCCCGATAAGCCTGGCCCCATTTCCGCGCCCTAGTCAAATCCAACCTCATTTCCGATCCCCCATTGTTTTCTTACAAGTTCTCAAGTCATTGTCAAAATACGATTAATTTCCACTATACTATTCCCGACATTTCAAGAAATTATATACAAGTCTTTTAGGCCCCTACTCCTCCCTCATTGTCTCCGCCTCGACCTCTTTCTCTGCTTCCGGCTCTTTTTCCGCCTCTCCTACCTCGACACTCACCAACCCTGTTCCAGGACTGTGGACATAACAGTCATCTGGTTCTGAATTGACAGAACCTGATGCTGCTGATCCTCTGCCATATCAATCATTATGTCCCGGATTTCGCGTTGCTGTTTCCGCATGGCCCTCAGCGACCCGGCAATGTCAAGGAGGGGATAAGACATAGTAAACCGGTTCAACACCGCCTGTCCCGATTTTCCGGTAACCGGAAATGATTCCTTGGACCTACCTCCGCTCGGTCCCGGTTCCGACTTTGGAATCGACTCCTCAACCTTCTGTTTCTTTCGCTCCACCCTCGAGGCACACCCGTCCACGACACAGCGTTTTTTCTTGTCACGGCACTGATCGCACGAAGTTTCCCGTGGATTACTCGACCACGTGCAATCCAGCCCCCTAGATTCGCATGGGTCGCAAGGAGCCTTTTCCTCTTCATCGCCGTCCCGCATTTTCCGCTTCTTAGTCGTGGGATTTTTCGATCCTAGTTCATGCAACTCCAGCATCCAATTTAACTTGCTCTTTCGAGCCTTCTGGAATTCGTCCGCCCGCTGTTTCCGTTCCGCCACAAGGTTCACCGAAGGAGCGGTTTCCTTTTGTTTCCCTTTTCCTTCGGGAGACGGTGTACTTTCCGCTGAACCTTCCGAGTCTGACTCAGACTCGTCCTGAACAATTTTCTGGAAGAATTTTTCAGTTAATACAAGGACATTTCCGCCGGACATTCCCGACTCACCTGTTCCTTTTCTGCCTTCTCTGCAGCAGCCTTGTCCTCAGCAGCTTTCTTAGCCGCGTTCCGTTTCCGTTTCTCTTCGCAGACGCGGTCCTCCTCCTCGCGGCGCTCGCGGTCCTTCCTCTCCTGTTCTTTCCACTCTTTCTCCCAACGTTCCTTCTCTTTCCGCGCAGCTTCCTTGGCCTCACGTTTTTCGGCCAGTTCCTTTTGCGTGAGCATGTCAGCGAAATGCTGTTTCATCTCGGCACTCGTCATCTTGGAGAAGTCAATTGGGGCACTCATGTTGGATTGGAAAGAAGATGCGTTTGTTCCTCAGCCTATTTTTAAACTCCGACGCGTTTGTTCACAGGTCACGTGATCCGACCTGTGGTCTTGCGGGGCTCGACCTTAGAAGGGAGATACTGTTACGACCATCGTTCATTTCCGACTTCCGACCTTCAGTTCCGCAACACTTTCCGCCCCTCCGATATTTCCAACATTCCGCCCATTGTTCTATTACCTTGGTCTTTCGACTCTATTACTCTTCATCGCTCATCAAGACCACATATCCGGTCACCCTTGTAGTAGTAGACACGATTCTCCACTACGATGGACACACGGAACACACTTCCTTTGCAGTCACCAGCCTGGGGAAGCAAGACATCATCCTCGGGTTTACTTGGCTGCAGGAGCACAACCCAGAGATCAACTGGCAGACTCGGAAGGTGCGGATGAGTTACCCAGCCAAGTGTCACATGTGCTGGTCGGAAGTGCGGAGGGAGCGCCAGGAGCAGCGGAAGACCAAGTGGCTCATACAGACATGTCGTTCTGGCCCCCATCCGCTGCTTGCAGAAGAGGATTTGGAAGCGGAATTTGAACCAGCTCCCACTTCCAATTCGGATTCCGATTCAGATTCCGACATCGTCCGACTTGGCCCAGAAGACACTCTGGCGGAGGGGGAGCACTTGCTGTACGTAACCCTTCCATCAGAAGCAGAACACATCCGTGCCACCGGAAATATTTCACAACCCCTTGCCGAAGCCTCCAGGAAGCATGATAGAGTGGAGGTGGAGATTCCGGAGTACCTATGGGAGTTCGAGGACGTCTTTTCCAAGGAGTCATTTGATGCCCTGCCTCCACGGAAGCTGTGGGACCATGCCATCGAGTTGGAGCCTGGGTCAAAGCCCACCAACTGCAAAGTCCACCCGCTGTCACCCAAGGAGCAGGTAGAGCTCGATGCATTCCTTGCGGAAAACCTCCGTACAGGGAGGAGCCGCCCCTCCAAGTCACCCATGGCATCTCCGGTGTTCTTCATCAAGAAGAAGGATGGCTTGCTCAGGCTTGTGCAGGATTACCAGGCCTTGAATGCGATCACGATCAAGAACCGGTACCCCATTCCACTCATTTCCGAACTGATCACACAACTCCGCGGGGCAAGGTACTTCACTAAGCTGGATGTCCACTGGCGCTTCAATAATGTTCGGATCCATGAAGGAGATGAGTGGAAGGCCACATTCCGCACCAACCGAGGACTCTTTGAGCCACGGGTCATGTTCTTTGGCCTCACCAACAGTCCTGCCACTTTCCAGACGATGATGAATGACATCTTCCGTGACATGATAGCTGAAGGGGTTGTCTGCATCTACCTCGATGACATCCTCATCTTCACAAAGACAATGTCGGAACATCGGGAGGTCGTGCAGAGAGTGTTGGAACGGCTCCGGGAGTACAACCTGTGTCTCAAGCCGGAGAAGTGCGAATTTGAGCGGACGTGAATAGAGTATCTTGGGGTGATCCTATCAGAAGGAAAGGTGGAAATGGACCCGGTCAAAGCTTCCGGTGTGTCAGAATGGCCTGCGTCATGGAATAAGAAAGAGGTCCAGTCCTTCATTGGGTTTGTCAATTTCTACCGGTGGTTTATCAAGGACTTCTCCTGCCATGCCCATGCCCTCTTCGATCTCCTCCTGCCCTTATTGAGTCAAGGCAGATTCTTCCGATGCAGCCACCGGAGCGGTCTTGTCACAGCAGTCATTGGAAGATGGTGGCAGGTGGCATCCAATTACGGAGTGGCGACACTTCCTTGAGGGTGCTCTGTGTCCGTTAGAGATCTGGACGGACCACAAGAACCTAGAGTACTTTTGCATGTCCAAGACATTAAACCGACGACAAGCACGGTGGTCCCTATACCTGTCTCGGTTCGATTTCACGCTCCATCATCGCCCCGGCTGCACCATGGGCAAGCCTGATGCCCTATCCCGCCGTGTGGATCATGGAAGTGGAAGCAGAGACAATGTGGACATGACATTGCTCCGCCCAAGCCTCTTTGCAATCCGTGCCCTTGAAGGAGTGACCGCAGTGGGGGCGGAAGCAGAAATGCTCCGAGACATCCAGAGGCAGTACCAGAATGGAGAGAAGGAGGAATTGGTGGTGAAGGCGGTGGAGGAGCTGCGGAAAGGGCATTCACGGTCAGTGCGGGCAGCAGAGTGGTCAGAATGCGATGGGTTGCTCCACTTCAGGGGCAAGGTCTATGTTCCAGATGGGGCAGACTCCACCACCGCATTGTGTCACAGCACCATGACACCTGGGTTGCAGGACATGCTGGCAGGTGGAAGACGCTGGAGTTAGTGGCTCGGAACTACTGGTGGCCTCAGATGTCCCATTACATTGGACAGTACGTGAAGACATGCGACCTTTGTCTCTGGACCAAAGCACAGCAACATCCACCCATCGGAGAGCTTGTTCCACTCCTGATTCCAGAATCCCGCTGGGACACCATCAGTGTCGACTTCATTGTTGAACTCCCAGAGTCTTATGGCTACGATGCAATCATGAATGTCGTGGACTCGGTAAGCAAGGTGTCCCACTTCATTCCGATGCACACAACGATCACAGCCCTTGGAGACGCCTGCCTGTTCCTTGCACATGTCTGGAAGTTGCATGGGCTCCCAAAGCAAGTTGTTTCCGACCAAGGTCCGCAGTTCATTGCAGAACTGACTCGGGAGCTCTACCGCCTGCTCGGAATAAAGCTGGCTACCACCACAGCATACCATCCGCAGGGTGACGGACAGATGGAATGGGTCAATCAGGAGCTGGAGCAATATCTTGGCCTCTTTGTCAACGAGAGGCAGGATGACTGGGACGAGCTACTTCCACTGGCGGAATTCCAATACAACAACCACGTACATTCCGCCACTGTTTTGGAACCTGTTGAACTAAACGTAAAACTGTGGTGTTAAACACAATTCTAAAGTTCAATCAGAGATTTGACTTTACAAGCACATGCAAGCTTCGAAACTATTTTAACGGAGAACCCAATTAAGAAATTATACTCCAGTGAACAATCAGAATCAGTATTGGTACAGGAAGTGTAGCAATAGAGATTTAACTGAACATGTGTAGTTCTTAGATTGTGCAATACTTTGTGAGGTCAAAGAATGTTTATAGGCGTCCAAGGGTCCAGATACTTTAAGGGGGAAAGCTACCTAGAGTCTTAGGACCGCGGGTCAAGTGACTGAAAGACAACAATAATCCCCAAGACGTGAAAAGATAGTTCTGCACTTGAACTCTTCCCCAGTTCAAGTATGTCACTATTCTTGTGGCTTTTCTGGTTTTCCAACTCAACAAACATAGGATATTAACTCACTTACCCTGAGTTAGGTTAATATCTGCAGTGCGTTGATTGATCAAGAAAGATCAATTACTCAAAAGGCTATTAACCCACTTAACTCAGAGTTAAGTTAATAAACTATTGCATGAATTGAATAACTAATAACCAAGTCTATTAGATCACTGCTCAGAGTGGCGTCTAATGTTACAGGATTACTAATCAGTTACTCTTAGTAATGTTGCTGTTCGCAGCGCAATTATTCAGAGCCTGCTGCAATTAAAATAGAGCACTCTTGTACTTCTCAGAGCCAATCAGAGTTGCTGCAATCTTAGACTGTAACCAAGTCAGTGAGCCAGTACTTCGGTACAAGGCTGTGTTGAAGTCACACTTCAGTTACTCAAGGTATGAGTGGTTTGGGTGAAAGATGATTGATTGCTTCACTGCTAAAACTGCAGGCTATTTATACTGCATCTATCTAGCTTATGTAACTACTGCTAGGAACCTTGTAGAGGCTTCTACGACTGTGAAGAACCTTGTGGAAGCTTAGAGAAGCTTCAGGAAAGGTTTGGAAACTATTGGAAGGCTGTGGAAGGTTCTATTGCTATATTGGGTTAAAGTCACAGCTCTGTGACAGTAAACCTAAGAGTATGTAAGAAACTCCCACGCTCATGTGATTATCATGTGACAAAGGAAAGTCATGTGACTTCAAGCTGGATTGAGGTCATGTGACTGTAGATAATCAGGTGACTTTGAGGTCAGGTGATTGTCAGGTGACTGTGGATGATCAGGTGACTTTGAGCTGTTTTTGAGGTCATGTGATAGTCATGTGACCATGGGTGATTCTTAGCTAAACTATCCAGAGAGATTGTTGTATGTTGTGGACCCAATGTGAGTGTAGCATAGGAATATTAATACAACCTTTCTTGAGGACATTTGAAACTAATTAACTACCTAGTAAATGTTCATAAATAGGTAGCTACTTTGTGGACGATCCCTAACAGCCACACAGCAGACTCCCTTCATGCTTGACTCTGGATGACACCCACGGATGGGCTTCGAGCCACACCAGGCAGAGTCCCGACTCGAGACAGTCAATGAGTTCCGAGACCACATGGACTCCACCCTTTCAGAAGCCAAGTCTGCCCTTGCGAAGGCCAAGGATGACATGGCAAGGTACCACAACCAACACCGGGTTCCTGCCCCAGAGTACCAAGTTGGAGACAAGGTGTATCTAGATGCAAGTGACATCCGCACCACACGCCCCTCGCAGAAGCTTGCCCACCCTACCTTGGGCCCTTCACAGTGATGCGAAGGGTTGGACGGAACACATACTGCCTCCAACTTCCAAACTCCATGTCCTGCCTCCACCCCGTCTTCAACATAGTGAAGTTGCTCCCTGTGCTTGAGGACCCAATTCCAGGTTGGAAGGCTCATCCGCCACCTCCACCAGAAATTGTAGATGGGGAAGAGCACTATGTGGTGGAACAGATCCTGGACAGCCGGTTTGTGCGAGGACGACTCCAATTCCTCGTGAAATGGCAAGGGTATGGGTATGAGGAGAATTCGTGGGTCCTGGAGCAAGATGTTTCTGCTCCAGACACACTCCACAAATTCTATAGGACACACCCTGGTGCCCCTCACCGAATCTGTTCGCTGGCCTTTCAATCCATCGTGTCCCGTGCTTCAAGGACGCAGCACGCTAGAGGGGGGGTGATGTCAGGGGACACCCTGCTTTCCATTTCCATTTCCAACACACACCCAGTTCCGACTCCATTTCCGACTCCCCTTCGTGTTCCATTCCATCTCCGCTTCCGCTTTCGGAAATGATTCCGCTTCTAGCAGAACTTCCACCAGGTCTGTTTGCTTTGCCAATTCCACTCCACTTTCCGACTTCTGCTCTCGGAACAGTGTCGGAAGTCAAGCAACTCACGCAGCATAGTATAATACGGGCTCGCTGACATTGGGGGTCCTTAGACCTTTCTCTTTGGATTTCCCCTTGTCAGGTGAGACTCCCCTCTCTTGTATACTTTGTTCATTTATACATACTTCGGATTTCCCCTTGTCAGTTGTGTGGTAGTGTGATCTCCACAGCCAGCTAGGGTTGCCCTTACAAGCTAGGCATATGAGAACCTTTTATCTGACAGTGGCGGTGCCAAAAATGTTATATGTGGCTGATGTCTTCCTCATACCAGACACCGAATGTAGCAAGGGCACTAAGGGACATGTGAACAAACTGGCTCGAATACAGTGGCAAGCTGCCCTGGATATAACAGGAGCGATGAGAACCACCGCAACTGACACCCTGGACGCACATGCTAACCTTCTCCCGTTCTCGCTCTTAGTCTCTAAGATACCGCACAGAGCGGCGGTACGGATCACCTGCCTGCCGAATGAACATCCCCTCGCAGCAAAAGCAAGCAGAGTGGTGAGGAGATACGTGAAAAGGCACAGCATGCCCCTCCACAAGCTAATGCACATTTACAGTCTGAAGCCTGAGAGGATGGAGAAAATCAAGACAGTAGAATTCGGACCAAAGTGGGCCCCTGCATTCAAGGTACAGATCCCACAGAGCAGGAACCATGCCATCGAAGAGATGAGAGCAGAAACAGCTGATGTGGTGGTGTACTCGGACGGATCGTGCATAGATGGTGGGGTGGGGGCGGCAGCAGTGTTGAACCAGAATGGAGTGGAACGGCGGCCGGTAAGTGTTTACATGGGCACCGAACACGAGCATACAGTGTTGGAAGCTGAGCTAGTGGGGGATAATGGGAGCCAATTTGCTGAATACGGAGAGGGGGAGGAGATACATGCTGGCGATCGACAACCAAGCGGCAATACAAACGACCTGAAGGGAGAGAGCCATACCGGGGCAATATCTCATTCATGCACTGCACAGACAAGTCCAGGGGATCATCGACTTACAGCCTGAGACGGAAGTAATCATGCGATGGGTGCCAGGTCATGAGGGGGTCAAAGGAAACGAGCGTGCGGATGAGGAGGCCAAAAAGGGAGCACGAGGCACAACCAGTGCAGAACGATACATATCCGTCGAATGTGGAGGCATGATGCCGATAAGCAGGATGGCTGAAGTGCAGAGACATGCAAAACAGCTCAAGCAAGAAGCAAGGAGAATATTTGCTGAGTCCCCCAGAGCCCTTTTCGTGCTTGAGATTGACCCTAGCACACCCTCAGCGACCTTCTCCAAGATTACACATAATATGCCACGTCGACATGCCAGCCTACTGGTCCAGCTCAGGATGGGGCACGTTGCGCTGAACAAGCATCTGCACAAGATAGGAAAGGTGGGAGCGCCGATGTGCCCAGCATGCGGAAGATCAGACGAAATGGTACATCACTACCTATTTCGATGCCCTAAGTACAAGAAAGAGCGGGAGAGGATGGAGAAACAACTAAGGCAGGGGGCAAAGTCAGTGAAACCGTTACTGGGAGGGAACAAGGCGATGGAGCACCTGTTCAGGTACATAAACATCACAGGGAGGTTCAAGGAGATTTTTGGGGACTTAGCTCCGCCACCAGGGATAAGCAAAGGAAAGGAAGGCGAGAAGAGGAGAGACAGAGATGCACACAGAACAAGATGATGCTAAACCTCACCCACATAGGCATGGGACTTCTCAGGGCCTTGCCCTAAGAGCATAAGCAGCGATAGAGATCTACAGGCGAGAAGGGAAGAACACGGGAGGAAAATTGTATTTACCATCTTATATAGGGCCATGCCCCAAAAGACGTAAAATCGGAAAAAAAAAAAAAAAAAAAAAAAGTATCTCAGCTTCTCAGCTCCACACCTCCTGTATTCTCCTGACCCATAATGGCCTCTCTCCCATTTGCTGAGATGTTCCGTCTCTTCATTATAAATAGTTTGTGGCACTCACTTCCAAATGCTTGGTCATTTGGGATGACTCGGTAATGCTCAGCCTTTCGTACCTACCCTGATTTCCATTATTAGTTAGTTTCATACCATTCCTGTCCAATCAACCTTATCTTTCTTATCAGCTCTATCTGGGCATTGATGCCATTTTCCAGATCCCAACTTTTTGTATATAAAGCCCCTAGACATGTATGCTATCCCTCAGTTCAAATATCAACTAAGATCCTCATGAACTGAAGTCCCTCATCTGACACCCAATTCTGAACCCTTGGCTTGAAGCCAAGATCCCATCCCAAAATACAGGGCCGAATACTGAGTGGGTGCTACCTATGAAGTTGAAGCCAAGCCCTCCATTCCAAACCTTGGATTGGCCCACATTTTGGGCTGAGTCTCAGCATGATGACCACTCTTAACATTGTCTAGTTTTCTATTGACTTGTGACCTGCTCTTGCGCCATTTGTAATTCCCTTGTTCAGTATTAGTTGCTTGCCCTGTATATTTCAGCCACTTTCATGAAACCTTGCTTAGTACCTCTGCCTTATATGTTGTTGCAGCTCTTCATATAAAAGGCCCTCCCGTATGAGCTTCATTCTGTGATCAGATTATTGACTTCAATATGTGCTACCTTCACTGAAGCCTCCTATTGTTAGTGCAGTGAACCCTTGCATGATCTGTGTCTCTAAGTTTTCTATGCCCCCTGCTGCCTTCCCACTCTACCTCCCACTCCATCTCCCACTCCTAACCTTTGACTTCCAATATTGACTTTGACTTTGAAACCTCAAATATTTGTCAACCTCAATTCTAACTCTTCCGACACTTGTGACTTCCAAAATACTTAGGATCAGTAGTTCATTGGGGTGTTACATATACATTGAATCCTCAGCCCTTTCTAGTCCTGACAGAAGATTTCATGATATGTAACAATAGATTAGCATACAGGTACTGAAAACTAAGTCTATATATCATTGTATATTAAAAATGGCTGACTCAGTGTTTGGGGGTGCTGCTTACCAGGACCTCTTGGTTAACTCCATGACTTGAATCTCCAGCTCTTCAGCATCCTTCCACTGACCCTGATTGCAATAGGTTGAGGCAAGATTGCCTATGGCGTTAAGGGTGTCAGGATGCTCCTTACCAAGGACCCTCTTGCTTGCCTCCATCACTTGAACCCCCAGCTCTTCAGCATCCTTCCACCGGGCCTGATCCACATAGGTTAAGGCAAGGTTTGCCATGGCGAGCAGGGTGTCAGGATGCTCCTCACCAAGGACTCTCTTACTTGTGTCCATGACATGAACTGCCAGATCTTCAGCATCCTTCCACCGGCCCTGATTCTGATAGGTTAAGGCGAGGTTGCCCATAGCCCTCAGGGTGTCAGGATGCTCCTCACCAAGGACTCTCTTACTTGTGTCCATGACATGAACTGCAAGATCTTCAGCATCCTTCCACCGGCCCTGATTCTGATAGGTTAGGGCAAGGTTGCCCATAGCCCTCAGGGTGTCAGGATGCTCCTCACCAAGGATCTTCTTCATTGCCTCCAAGACTTGAACCTCCAGCTCTTCAGCATCCTTCCACCGACCCTGATTGGAATAGGTTGTGGCAAGATTGCCTATGGTGTTTAGGGTTTCAGGATGCTCCTCACCAAGGACCCTCTTCCTTGCCTCCATCACTTCAACCCCCAGCTCTTCAGCATCCTTCCACTGGCCTAGTTTCTGATAGGTTAAGGCAAGGTTGCCCATAGGCCTCAGGGTGTCAGGATGCTCCTCACCAAGGACCCTCCTCCTTGCCTTCATCACGTGAACCCCCAGCTCTTCAGCGTCCTTCCACCGGCCCTGATCCCGATAGGTTGAGGCAAGGTTGTCCATGGTGATCAGGGTTTCAGGATGCTCCTCACCAAGGACCCTCTTCCTTGCCTCCATGACCTGAACCCCCAGCTCTTCAGCATCCTTCCACCGGCCCTGATTCCAATAGGTAGAAGCAAGATTACCCATGGCCCTCAGGGTGTCAGGATGCTCCTCACCAAGGACCCTCTTCCTTGCCTCCATGGCCTGAACCCCCAGCTCTTCAGCATCCTTCCACCGGCCCTGATTCCGATAGGTTGAAGCAAGGTTAGCCATGGCCCTCAGCGTGTCAGGATGCTCCTCACCAAGGACCCTCTTGCTTGCCTCCATCACCTAAACCCCCAGATCTTCAGCATCCTTCCACTGGCCCTGATTCCGATAGGTTGAAGCAAGGTTACCCATGGCCCTCAGGGTGTCAGGATGCTCCTCACCAAGGACCCTCGTGCTTGCCTCCATCACCTGAACCCCCAGCTCTTCAGCATCCTTCCACTGGCCCTGATTCCAATAGGTTGAAGCAAGGTTACCCATGGCCCTCAGGGTTTCAGGATGCTCCTCACCAAGGACCCTCTTCCTTGCCCCTATGACTTGAACCCCCAGCTCTTCAGCATCCTTCCACCGGCCCTGATCCACATAGGTTAAGACAAGGTTTGCCATGGTTAACAGGGTGTCAGGATGCTCCTCACCCAGGACCCTCTTCCTTGCCTCCATCACTTGAACCCCCAGCTCTTCTGCATCCTTCCACCGGCCCTGATTCCAATAGGTTAAGGCCAGGTTGCCCATAGCTGTCAGGGTTTCAGTATGCTCCTCACCAAGGACCCTGTTCCTTGCCCCTATGACTTGAACCCCCAGCTCTTCAGCATCCTTCCACCGGCCCTGATTCCAATAGGTTAAGGCCAGGTT
The DNA here is from genome assembly GCA_015179125.1 of Gautieria morchelliformis. Lineage (NCBI taxonomy): Eukaryota > Fungi > Basidiomycota > Agaricomycetes > Gomphales > Gomphaceae > Gautieria > Gautieria morchelliformis. Next base: position 142,763 of record WHVA01000189.1, on the reverse strand, counting down.
GCCCATAGCCTTCAGGGTTTCAGTATGCTCCTCACCAAGGACCCTGTTCCTTGTCCCTATGACTTGAACCCCCAGCTCTTCAGCATCCTTCCACCGGCCCTGATTCCCATAGGTTGAGGCCAGGTTGCCCATGGCCCTCAGGGTGTCAGGATGCTCCTCACCAAGGACCCTCTTCCTTGCCTCCATCACTTGAACCTCCAGCACTTCAGCATCCTTCCACCATCCTGCTTCTTTGAAAACTTGTGCAAATTTTTCTGCCACCATGTTTGAATCTATAGCTTTTGTATGAAGCTCATTGACATGAGACAGGAGAGATCTCCTAAAGGCATAATCCTCTGTACTATATTCATCTGGGATAGAAAGTGCTAGTATCTGCATTGTACAGCCTTGCTTATTCTCCTGCTCTGCCACCTCTATGTTATCTTGAGCCCAGGCATGTACTAGTGGATGAAGAGAAAAAGCACTGTCTTCTCCATCAGTACTAATTAACGAGTATGAAGCTAATTCATTAATGATCTCCTGAAACTGAAAGTCACTCCAGCCCCCATCTGTGGTTTGAAAGTTATGCAAAAATTGTCTTGCATCATCAAATGGTCCATCTAGATCCATGAGAGAAGCCTTTTGAAACATGCTTTTGGAAATCCCCCTATAATGCAAAAATGCACACAGGTGTAGCAGGGTTGCTGCTATAGGACTTAGCTTCTTAAAGCTAATCTCCCATGTTGCATATACTGCCCATGCATAGTCATCCACCCTTTGTACTGAGTGCTTGCTCATCAGTTGAGCTCGATCCTTCTGGAAAATCTTCAGGTATTCATTTAGACTGCATCCCTTTGAGATATAGGCACCAGCCTGTACAATGTCCAGGGCAAGATAGCCAAGTTCTTTGACAATCAGAGATGCCAAAGCAACATTCTTTGCAGAATCTTTGACTGTAGAGAACACAAGAAGCAAATGAATAGCTTCCTCAGCATTCATACTTGACACATGACAGCAGGAGTCCGGTGCATGCACACGACACTCCACATTGCGACTTGTCACAATGATATTTCCATGCTTGCACGGTGGGAAGTACTTTTGAAGGTTTATGTCATGATCATCAGCATTGTCCAGGAGGAGCAACCACCCTTGGTGTTTTTGAGAGAGCCAGAGAAGAGCATCTTTGGCAGTCTCACCAATACCCTCTTCCCGTGCAATATCTTCAAGCCCAGACTCCATAGTGGTCACACTACTTGCGTCAACATAATAGTCTCTCCAAAAACTAAACATAACACAAGTTAGTCCAGACATAACAGACCTGCTCAACTACCCACCGTTGATGAAACTTTTCAATGAATGTCAATGCAATCTGTGTTTTCCCGGCCACACCAAGCCCATACAAGAGAAAGATGTGCTGTTCCTCCTTAACAGTGGATGTCTGGCCTGGGAAGAAGTATCCCTCCAGTTGCAAAAGGATATCTACTCTTCCAGTAAATCTCCTTGTTGGTGGAGGACAACCCTTATGGCGAGCTCCAGGCTGCCTTGACAGCTGGCCAATAGTGCCTGCTCCTACAGTGTCTACCATAACACATATGTCATCAGCTGTGAGGCATTGCAAGTTGTACGCACTGAGGTGTGTGGCAGCTATTACTTCCCGGCGCTCCCTGAGAGCAGTCACAGCAGCTGCTACCATCTCATCTACTTTTCCCCGCTGAAGATGCTGCAATGTGTGTGTCTTCACCTCAGGTAACCTTTCCCACTGTGCCAACATTACACTCTGCAATCCTTGCTCCACGTTGAACCGGAAGTAAACATTCAGTGCAGATCTGAAACGCCGCTCAATTTCCTCTGCTGTTGTCTCACATTCTGTGGTGATCTTCTTCAATGCCTCAACCACCCCTAAAGGTATGACATTGTTACGCAGACTGGGTGCCGGCAGGCCGGCAGTGGTGACATGTCCAGTGCCGATACTGATAATGCAAGCAATATGCTGGTGTGGAAATATGTGTTCTGCTTCGTTGAGCATTTGCTTGATAGGATTGTTGCAACCCAGGCCGCCATCGACGAAGGATTCACGCATAAGTGGAATGCCGATGAAAATCCGCTTGAAAAAGGTAGGAGCGGCAGATGTGGCACGAGCTGCCTCCCATATAGCACAGTCGAGTGATTCGAATTTGTCTACGGTGTACGTACGAAAGAGGCGGGGTGTGCTCATATTATTTGCGGGCATCGCGCAGACGAAACTGGGTGACGGTCAGCTATGTGCCAAGTCAAGAAAGAGCGGCAACGTGAACATACGTTTTGCACACTTCGCTGCTCGGCCTTGGATCGAGCATGCGTGCGTCAGGGTCGCCAGTCGATTCTTGGATGATCGCTTTGATAGCTTTCTCCAAATTGCTGGCCTTGAACATTCCATCCTTCCAAAATGGTTTCTTTTCGGAGAACACTTTCGAGGAGAAATTGGCATAGGCTTCGATCGCTTTCTCTACGGGCAGGCGGAGGTGGCCCAGCATAAGTGCTATGAGCCTGCATTGACTGTATTAGAGAGCGACGGCGATCGTTAAGGAAGTAACTTGCCCCCCTGTACTCGTACCGCAGATTAAGTCGAAATATTCGCAAGGACGGGGCACCGTGGGTCGCCCTTCTTGGCGCTGGATTCTTTGCATGATTTCTTGTAGAATGATAAGTTCGGACAAGCCACGGATGCCACCGCCATCTGCTGAGGGAGTCAGAAGGTGTCGTATAACAAGCATCAAAACATTACCGAGTGACAGCAACCTGAGCCCGGTACCTCGATGGTCATCGGTTTGCGTTGTGGGGTTAGATTCGATGCCCATTACCCCTGTAGAAGTAGACAGTGTGGAACGAAGGAGATATAATAATCTGTTATTCTATATTGATCTCAAGTAGATCGTTCCTTTATATACAAATTATAATGTCCATTATATTACCAATCCCTTCGAGCTGCTGTGCCGATGCGATGCCGGCGCACCAGCAACCCGGGGTCGAGAGCGATCTCGAACCTCCGGCTAAATGCGTGCCGGCTCTGCCTCGGCAGTGTCATCGTTCCGATTACTAACACTCCCCCTCAGCGAGAAGTCCCTTCGGTAAAATCCCAATTTCCCTAATAGATACCTATGTTGGTGCATGTCTAATCCCTTTGTAAATATGTCCGCTACGTTCTCCTTCGTCGGTACGTATGTAAGTGATGCCTCGTGAGAGGCCACTTTCTCACGGATAAAATGATATGCGACATTGATGTGTTTGGTACGCGCATGATACGTTGCGTCATGCGATAGTGTAATGGCGCCTAGATTGTCTGATCGAAGTGACGTGGGCTGGGTTTGATCGATTCCAAGTTCCTCGATGAAACGTCTCAGCCAGATTAATTGCTTGGCGCCCTCGGTAAGTGCCATGTATTCGGCCTCCGTGGTAGATAGCGCTATCGTTCGCTGCTTCTTCGAGCTCCATGCAATGGTTCCTCCTCCTAGCATAGCTACATAGCCACTAATAGATAGTGCGTCGTTTCTATTAGCATAATCCGAGTCGACAAATATTTCGAGGTCGAGACCAGCGTCTCGTCGGAATGTTATGCCGTCGTCACGTGACCCTTTGAGGTACCTGAGCGCGTGTTTGATCGCCGTCCAGTGCTCGGGTCCATAAGTAGTAGTGAATTGGCTCAAGTGTTGTACGGTAAAAGCCAAATCAGGTCGCGTGCTGAGTGCTGCATACATGAGTGATCCGATCGCTTTGGCATAGGGTACTTCGGCAGTTGGACCTGTTGAGTCCATGGGTGTCGTGAGTTTGATCATTTTATGCAGGGGTGTAGATACCGAATGAGCCGTTGTCATGTTGAATCGATCGAGTATGATGTCGATGTAATGTCCTTGAGACATGATCAGCGTTCCCTCATCCCTATTCCTCTCAACTCTAATTCCCAATATTTTCTTCATTTCTCCTAAATCTGTTAAGGGGAATTTTCCATGAAGCTCCCCCTTGAGCTTAATCATCCCTCCCTTGGAGTCAGCAAATAGTCCGAAGTCGTCCACATATACAGATATGACTTCGATTGAATCCTTATCTTGTCTGATGTAGACGCATTCATCGGCTGTACTTTGATGGAAGCCGAGATCGAGTAGTAATTTGCGTAAGCGCTGATGCCAAGCTCGTCCCGATTGCTTGAGTCCGTAGAGCGCTCTGTATATTCTTAGAACGCGTCCAGATCCATCATCAAATCCGTCGGGCTGGCGCATGTAGATCTCCTCATCTATAGTTGAATTGAGGTAGGCGCCTTTGACATCCATCATTTCGATTTCCCAATCGAGTGTGTTTGCGATCGCCAATAGAACACGTAGTGAATCGAATTTGACCACGGGTGAAGTTATCTCGTAGTAGTCCATTCCTGGCCTCTGTGTGAATCCTTGAGCCACGACCCTTGCTTTAGCTTTATCAAATTGTCCATCCGGTTGCGTTTTGACGGCGTATACCCATCGGCAACCGATAGCTATTCGTCCGGGTGGTAGTTCTGTTAATTCCCATGTTCTTAACGTTTTGTGTTGTTCCATCTCAATTTCCATCGCTTTCTCCCAGATCGGCGCATCATCACGTGATACCGCCGCTCTGTAATTCTCAGGTTCAGTGACGATTTCTCTCGTTATGTAAACCTGCTCGGTGCGTCCTGAATTATTCAGTTTCCGGTAATCCGGCCTTTGAGTGATACGCGCGCTCCGTCGGATCTCTGGAGCTGGCGCTTGTTCAGGTGGATCAGGAACGGGTGTCGTGTGGGGTGATGACGTCTGTGGGGTAGATGTGATCGGGTCCGGCACATGCTCGCGCGGTGAGTTCTCCCCCTCGAGCGGTGCCGTGTCATCATCGTCGTTGTCTGGGATAGGGTAGAGTCGGTTGTCATTTTCGTCGAATGTGATATTTCTCGAAATTTGAACATGTTTTGAGGCTTTATTGTAATACCTCCATGCTTTTGCATGTTCTGCTACTCCGACGAAGATGTGTTCTTCTGCCTTTGGATCAAGTTTAGCTCGTCGTTGATCCGGCACCATAACCCAACAATTTGTCCCGAATTCCTCTAGACGTGCTATGTTCGGCTTCTTGCCGAATAGTGCCTGGAACGGCGTTGCGTCATCTCCAAGCGCTCGCGTGGGTGATCGGTTTTTGATGTAACACGCGTAAGCCACGGCCTCGGGCCAGAGTATTTTAGGCAGGTTCTTGGAAAATATCATTGCCCGTGCGTGCTCGAGTAAGGTTCGGTTGAGTCGTTCAGCGATTCCATTCTGGGCTGGGGAGTATGGAGCTGTAGTCTCCATGATAATGCCATATTTTGCACAAAATTCCTTGAAATTCTTATTGATATATTCCCCTCCATTATCTGAGCGAAACCTCTTCAGTTTCTGACCTGTTTGGGTCTCGAGGAATGCCTTGTACGTCTCGAAGTGTTTGAGCGCTTCATCTTTGGCGCTCCCAAAATAGATGACCGTGTACCTGGATTTGATGTCCGTGAAAGAATAAAAATACTTTTCACGTGATGGTCCCTCGGTCTGGGCAGGTCCCCATACATCGGATACTGTCAGGTCACCGACCTGTTCTACAGTGTCCTCGGCTCTTTTGGGGAATGGCTCCACATGCCGTTTGCCTTGTATGCATGCCTTGCACTGGCTCGGCTCGTTTGACTCGTCGATCTCAAGTCCGGTGACTAGGTCGTTAGACTTCAACAATTTTATGGAGTTTATATTGACGTGCCCTAGTATCCTGTGCCATTTGTCCCATGACCGTCCCTTTGCCGCTGCGGCAAAGTCCCGTGCCTCGACTGATCGAGTGACCCGTGCCTTCATACAGAATAGCCGCCCACGCTTCTGTCCCTGTGCGAAGGTAACTCCGGCGCGTGATTTGAATTCGACGCCGGTGCCTGAAAATGTGGCTGTGTTACCCTTATCAGTTAAACGCCCTACGCTGATAAGGTTGTTCGGCGCATCCGGTGCATGTTTGACGTCACGTAGCTCGATCGTGTTCGTCTTGGCGCCGATCTTGAATTCCATGTATATAGTGCCTCGGCCTTGTGTATGTAGTACCGCACCGGGTGAAATTCCTTCAATCTCTGATGGTTCCTCGGCATAGCTAGCGAAATCGTTTCGGCTTCTAGCTATGTGTGTTGTTGCCGCTGAATCGGCTAACCAGTCGGATGCGGATATAGCACTGTATGCTACCTCCTTAGATACAAATGCGAAGTCTTTTTCTTCTGCTTGTTTGACCGTTTCTTTGTTCCCTGATTTGAACCATTTCGGTGTTTGGCCTTCCTTGCCGCCACCTTTCGCCCAACAGTCCTTCACGTAATGACCCTTCTTGCCGCAATTTCGGCACTTTCCCTTTGTTGCTCCTGAGTCATCTTTCCTAGGTCTGTGACGTTGTTGCGCCTTAAGCGCCGTCTGCCGTGCCGATCCAGCTTTCCGTGCTCGATCCTCATCGAGGACCCGAGCTATTAATATATCAGCTGTTGTCCCGGCTCCACTGGCGTTTACTGCCGTAATAAACGCCGACCAAGAATCTGGTAATGACGTCAGCAACGTGTTCGAGAACTCGGTGTCACTGATGTAATGTCCCCGCGCATTCAATTCCTGTTGAATGCCGCGGAGCTTGCGTACGTGCTCCTCCATGTTCGCGCCGTCCTCGGCAAGCGTCCGGAAGAAATCTCTTCGGAGATTTACAATCCCCACTGCTCCCTTAGATTCGAATATAGCTTGTAGACTAGTCCATACAGCAAACGCAGACATCGTCTGATTGATGTAAACTAGTTGTTCATCGGCAACTCTGAGGCAAATTTCTTTTCTAGCCTTCTTGTCCTTCCTTCTCCAATCGTCGATCTCCTGCTGTTCGGTCGCAGTGACGTTGTCGGCATCTGCCGGTCTCGGTTCCGTCTCCCTGCCGATAGCCACGTCCCACAGATCTGAGTCATCGAGTATCCACTCGAGCCGCCGGCGCCACGCCGCGTAGTTATCCCCGTTCAAGGGGTCGATCTTGTACGTGTTGTTGCTACTCGACATCGTCGATCGGTTATTGAGTCGTTGGAGTATAGAGTGTGATTTGGAGTAAGCTAGATGTGTAATAGTTTAGTTATGGTCGGGGCCCATAACCTGTGGAACGAAGGAGATATAATAATCTGTTATTCTATATTGATCTCAAGTAGATCGTTCCTTTATATACAAATTATAATGTCCATTATATTACCAATCCCTTCGAGCTGCTGTGCCGATGCGATGCCGGCGCACCAGCAACCCGGGGTCGAGAGCGATCTCGAACCTCCGGCTAAATGCGTGCCGGCTCTGCCTCGGCAGTGTCATCGTTCCGATTACTAACAGACAGCGATTCAACCTATTCATGAAGATTCGTCAAATAGTCAGTCCCGTTGATTGTTTAGCCTCCTGGAATAAACCTTGCTTACCTTCGAGGGTACTAAAGACCGTTCTACGATCGGCGGCGGCGTTTCGTCATGCCCAGATGAAGGAAAGGGTTTGGCGACCTGCTCATCGTGGCCCATTGAGGAGTTAGAGGTCATGGTAGTATGAGGGACGAAGGAGGCAGTGCGAGGGAACTGCGGTGAGAACGTGGGAATGAGAAGACTTGACAGGCACTACGAGCCTCGGAGCGCCCCTACCTAACTGGTAGGCCTTTTATTATTGTGAGCACAGTGTTCACACGTAGCATGACTTGTAGATAGATCCTCAGCGTGATTTGCCATTACGCCAGCGCGAATGACACCACGGTGGACGAAACGGCCAAGCATCTCCTCGAGTTCTTTAGCGCCCGGGCCAACTGTAAGGAACTGGGCGAGCTTACTAACGCCGACACCTTACAGACCCCGACCGAGCCAAATTTAGAACAAGAAAGACGTATATAAGCTGAGACCAATTATCCTGTAAATACTTGAGACTCCTAGCACCCCAATCTATCGTTGATAAAGACTGGTTATATCGAGTCCCCTCACCCTAAGAACTCAATTCCTCAGTCTATCGGTATCCCCAATGTCGGAAGATATCTCTGGTCCTGAAGTAGCGCAGATCAGCTCGATGGCTGCGGACGTGGTAGAAAATGGCTTGGAAAACCTACGAACAGAGCTAAGATCATACGCAAGCGATATATGCAAACCCGCAGGACAGACGCCTCTCCCACCGTTTAGGGACATCAACCATACGATACCGATAATAGATGAGAATAAAACTTACCCTTGGTGGCCTTCAAAGTGCCCGGAAGCGGTAAAGCACCTATGGCGGGAGAAACGCGACTCATACATAAATACGGGCAGATGGCGGTTCAGGCCAGGTCGAAACGCGGTGCCAATGTTAATAGTGCTAAAGAAACCTGGCGAGAATGGTGAAACAAGGATCAGAACCGTGCTTGACAAAAGAGAACAGAATAAGAATACAAGAAAACTGGCGAGCCCCCTGCCGAATATGGAATCAATACTCACGAATGTCCTAAGACACCCCTTCCGGACGCTAATCGATGGAAGGGATGCTTACGAGCAAATTCATGTAGTAGACAGGGACGTACACCGCACGACCTTCAACACACCTGATGGTACGATGGAGAGCTTAGTAATGCAGCAAGGCGACTGCAACGGCCCCGCTACTTATCAGGCGCTAATGAACCACATATTCGGGCCTTACATCGGCATTTTTATGGATGTTTATCTGGATGATATAATAGTATACTCGGACAGTATAGAAGAACATGTCGAACATTGCAAACTAATAATCGACATTCTACGCAAAGAGAAATTATACTTATCAACCCCAGATAAGCTTCAGTTCTTTGCTAAAGAATTAAAAATTTTAGGCCACATAATAAACAGTCGCGGACTAGTTATCGACCCTGAAAAAGTCGACAAGATAATCAACTGGAAGACGCCTTCTGGAAGAGACCAGTTAGCGGCATTCATAGGAACAGTGAGCTACATCGCACCGAACTGCAAAGGGATTCGGACCCCCATGGGGGTCCTAACAGAAAGAACGGGATCAACTGCAACATGGCGATGGGGCCCTACGGAGCAACAGGCATTTGAGGACGTGAAAAGAATAGTGCAGGAACATAGCGACTCACACAGAGTCGTCCTGGACTACGGAAGCGCCGCCCCGCCCATTAATCTCGTATGCGACGCGAGCCTCGGGGGAGCAGGAGGTGTCGTATCGCAGGGGAAGGATCCGCACACTTCGACGCCCGTAGCTTTCTGGTCGGCAAAATTCAATCCGGCCCAGCAAAACTACCCGGTACATGAAAGAGAGTTATTAGCCATAATAGAATCTCTAAAAAGATTCAGACACCTACTACAAGGGGTGAGGTTCCATATCTTCACGGACCACAAGCCACTCGAACACATCCTGAATCAAAGAAATCTGTCCGCCAGACAACATCGGTGGATAGATGTGCTCAGCGATTTTGACTTTGAAATAAACTACATCCCAGGAGAAACCAACGTAGTTGCAGACGCGCTGTCCAGGATGTATAACGCCGAACCTGCTGGGACAGTAAGAGCTGCCTCAGAATACATACAAGAGGATGACGTACCCACAGCCACGCAGACAATATCAAGAAGCCTCTGCCCTTTGAGAACAGGCCACGAAGCCGATGCATCCCTCGAAATGCACCTAAACGCCACTGACGTCATTGAAGTCACTCCGAAAACGACTCGGAGAGGACGCACAATAAAGTTACCGGTTAGGTATGACGATAACGCCACCGCGATAGGCCCGCGAACTGAAAAGACCGATGAGAGATCCACAAAGATAAGGGCTACAGGACGTAAGCGGAGGGCGCGCAATGAGGCAAAACAGACTTACCCAGAGGACGCTGAAGAAGGCACCAACCTCGAGGATAACAGTCCTGAACAGGACAACTCCCAACATTATTATTCCCCCCCCAGCTTTGGGGAACTCATATCTATGTTCGACCCGTCGTTCCAGTTCCCCGGTTTCCTAAAGGAATACTATAGTCAGGATGATTTTTTCCGAGGCATCATGGAAAACTTACATCACCATGAGAACTTCCTAAAGCAAGACGACTTGCTATACGTAAGAATACGAGGGGACATGAGACTTTGCGTACCTAACGGAACGCATAAGAGCAAAGGGATTAGAGAAACGATTATAGGCCACGCACACTCACTGCTAGCGCACCTGGGAGGACACAAGATGTTCTACTACTTAAGGGATCACGTGTGGTGGCCTGGTATCTTCACGGACATAAAAGACTACTGTGACAGTTGCCACACCTGCGCCGTGGTAAAACCTAGAAATCAGAAGGTATACGGGAACCTGAAACCACTCACAGTGCCTGCCCGTCGTTGGCAGCAGATTGGAATTGACTTCGTAGGTCCCTTGCCGACGTCGAGTAACCAGAACGGAGATTTTGACATGATATGCGTAATCATAGACCACCTGTCGTCAATGGTGCATCTTACCCCTTCCAGAAAGACGTACGGGGCCAAGGAAATCGCTGAACTTGTACTCGACACAATTTACAAGCTGCACGGTGTACCTGAAATCATAATCAGTGATAGAGATTCCCTGTTTACATCCACATTCTGGGAATCCCTGCACTCACTGATAGGGGTAGAAATAAGAACTTCCACGGCCTACCATCCACAGACCGATGGGGCTACCGAGCGCGCAAATAGGACGATAACTCAGATGCTGCGCATAGCAGTGGCGGCTGACCAGAAGGACTGGGTACAGAAGCTGCCAGCCGTTGAATTCGCCTTCAACAGCGCACACTCTGACACAACGGGCTTCACGCCATTCTTCCTGAACTGTGGAAGCTGGGACTCCAACCAGGAGCAAGTTCCGGGTGTACGACGCTTTGCACAAAGGCTAAAGGACACCCTGATCGCTGCACATGACTCAATACTCACCCAACGAGTAAAGCAAACGCACCTGGCAAACAGAAAATGACGACCCGCTCCTTTTAAAGTCGAGGATCTGGTATACCTATCAACGGCGAATCTCAACCTGCCAAAAGGGAGAGCACGTAAGTTGTCGCCCAAATTCATTGGTCCCTATAGAATAACGAAAGAAGTAGTAACAGGGACAACATACAAACTTGCGTTACCGGACAAGCTATTAGCACGAGGCATACACCCAATATTTCATGCCAACCTGCTGCGAATCCACATGGCAAACGATGACCGCCGGTTCCCCGGACGTGCGGTTAGACAGGTAACTGATCTGGGGGATGCACCATTAGAATGGCACGTGCGGCGAATAGACACTCACTGTAGCTCTGGCGAAAACGCGTGGTTCCAGGTGCTATGGCAGAGCAGGGACAGGACTTGGCTCCCTTACCTGTCTGTCAAGCACCTGGCCGCAATCGACACCTACCTCGAAGGGCAGGACGTTACATCTGTAAAAGACTTGCCGAAGGGATCCGGTCAGCCTCTGCCGGACATCGAACATTTGATAGACCTACCGGACATGGAGAGAGCGATGTCTCCAATCGGCAACAACGCGATCACGATACTAGTACCGATCGATGGGTCTGAGAAAACATATAAAACAGGGGTCAAGACACTGGTAAAAATTTGTGTAGCACTCACCCCTATGTCCACCGACACCGCGGCTGCCAACGCTCCCCTCACGCCCGCTGCCTACCAACTATGGCACAACGGCTTCACCCTATACCAACATGCGGGCGGGCCTGATCCTGGGCCTGCGCCACAAGGCTACGAGACTTGGCTGGTGGCCCAGTCGTTCTACGTTGCAAACAAGCACCCCCGTGATGCCAATGACGACGCTATCTCTGAAATATCCGAGGCTTTCAGTAATTTTGATTCTGTGTCCCAATACGCGGAAACGAACCTCGCCCCCGCAACGCCACACGCCAGTCGCTCAGCGTCAGTAGCCGCCGCGCACACGTACCCGCCAAGCTACTATGGCGCGCCGGCTCACCAGACGCGGTCCCACCGCTCTGTGCAATATGGATACCCCCCCACTCGTCACGCCGAATCCTACTCGCCGTACTACGTACCGCCTAGGCCGCACGGGAGGTATGATATGCCGGACGAGTTGTTCATGGAGCGATTTGCCTCCTACAACCTGTTTCAGCAAATAAACGACAAAGCTGTGGCGACTTACAGCGCGGCATTCGACCACGGCCAAAGGGCCTACAGAGGTGGACGACGAGGGAGAGGCAGGGGAAGGGGGGCCACCAACGGCACGGCTCCAGCAACGGGGGGACCTCCACGGAAGGTGCAGAGGACGGGCGCGGGCCCTAGTCAGCCCACGGCCGCCCCCGCCACGTCCCCCTCCGCTTCCACCCCTCCTCCCCCTACCCAGCCAATCGCGAGCACAAGCTCTCAAGAGCCTGGTCAGTCTCCTGATCACCACAGAACAACTCTCACCGCGGCTGACCAACAAGCCTTCGAACTTGTAGTACAGGAGTTGATCAACGGCGTCGCAGGACTGGCCACCAGCGGCGCGGCTGATGAGATGCAAGAGACTGCGGATTAGACATAGTTGGTTAGTGACTCACAATGTTTGCACACAGGGATTTGTTGTTCACTACCTTGTAGCGAAGGAGGGCGAATGTAAGGAACCGGGCGAGCTTACTAACGCCGACACCTTACAGACCGACCGGGCCAAATTTAGAACAAGAAAGACGTATATAAGCTGAGACCAATTATCCTGTAAATACTTGAGACTCCTAGCACCCCAATCTATCGTTGATAAAGACTGGTTATATCGAGTCCCCTCACCCTAAGAACTCAATTCCTCAGTCTATCACGTTCGCTTCGAGCTCCGACTCTAAAGTCGTTACACCAACCGACCGCTGATGTCCACAGGTCGTGGGGATTCGGCTGGTTGAGGCGATTAGGGTGCTTGGGTCGGCTATAGCGGCTGTAGCAGTTGTTTTTGCGGATTGCGCGGGTTGGGGAACAGAGACGATCCCGACGCTTGTGCGGGCGGTATGTAGATACAGGTGATCCAGGCGGCACAGGTGCGGCGGAAGGTGCCTCGCCTGCTCAAGTTCAAGTACAGAATTGCTACATTGAAGTAGATCGCTGGTGGGATTATGCATCATCATTATCTTCCGTGCATGAAAAGGTAAAATATTACTACAACTATTACAAGAACAAGTTCGACTGGTCACGATGAGGGACCTGAATAAAACAGCAATTAGGTGATAAATAGGATAGGGTGCAATTATTGAGAGTTGCGCTCAGGCCGATTCTGATGTATGCCGTCATGATATGATACAATCCAGATGCATATAGGTATCATCAAGGTCGATGACCAGAAATGGAGTGAAAATCGCCCACCTGTGTTACTGCCAGCGTGATCCAATGTTCTTACACCTTGCGCTATCCGCTCCACAGAGAAATCGACAGAGACGCACCAGAACATCGACAGTACATCGGACGTGCACCCCTCTCCTGGACAATGGTCCATCGCGCACAACGGTCTGCGGAGTCCTGAATCGAAGCCATCACACGCCACGTCCTAGTTGAACCAACGCGTCGGATTCTGCATCGGCTATTGATAGGGACTCGCAGGCGGTGGAGATGGAATAGCGAAGTAAATTCCTGTAAGCGATGTGTTCGGCGTGGACAAGGAATAATATATTTGGGCGAGACGTGGTGCAGTGAGACGGCTGGAGATCTGCTCTGGGCGTGATCGTGATCTAGATGCTTCAGCGGCGTTGATTACGGGATAATATTTCGGGAGGGACGACGAGCGCTGTAGCGAAGTGGTGACGTCTGAGTGATCACGGTCACAAAGGGTAGCACTAAAGGCATTGGGACGGTGTTAGGGTAAGTAGATTTGAGGGTACGTATGTATTGTAGGGACGCCCAGGTACCTGGACGTAGGGGCTGGAACACTTCGCTCCGCGGTGCTATTGTTAGCGTGCTGCAGCAGCGTATGCGGGGGGCGGTTAGGTAATTCGGCTGAGCGAGGGTGATGGAATGGACAGGCAATAGGCAATCACGAGGTGGGGTGCAGTGGAACAGGGGGGGATCTGCTCAGTTAGGGTTGATGGAATGGGGAAGAAAACTTTGTTGAGCATGCGCGAGGCGTGTTCCGTTGAGTGGAGATCTGCCCCGGGCATGATGTAGATGGGGGAGCTTCCGAAGCGTTGATTACGGTATAAGATTTAGTGAGCGATGCAAGTGTCTGAGCTGAAGGTGGAGCCCCGAATGTCCACGGTGATGGGCGGCACTAAAGGCAATTGGGAAGGTGTTAAGGTTATTCGAGGGTAGGGAGGGACTGCGCACGGTGACTCAACTATTCACCGGTGGATCAAGCGTGAAGCAGCGTCAATGATGGAATGGCGTGGAAGATCGCCGATGCGCGCCGCCACGTGGGTAAGCTTGGGAGCTTCGCACTTTTGCACTGACCACTTCTGAGAAATTGAGACTCGGGGGGTTGACGTTGCGGGCGGAGGACGCTTCTATTCTCATGACGGAGTGAGTGTAGAAACGAGACTAACCTCAGAATTACAGACTGGCAGCGAGTGTGGCAGCGCTGTCAGCGGAAGCAGTGACGCAATGGGCACACCCACGTCTCCGGAGCAGAACGTGCAGCCAGGCACCCGCACTCGCCGCCAGACTCCCGGTGCAAGCAGACTTTAGTGAAGTTTGTGCATGTGTGACCGTGTGGGTGGTGCTGTGATACGCCGTGATGATGCGATCGTCTATGTATCGGTCTATTTATATACATACGCCGTACCTCGCTCTTCTCTCGTCTCTTGGCAGCATTGTTGTCGTTACTGTCTTCGAGCTTTCTGACTATAATCTGTACTCAGTCTCGTATACATATTTCCACTCAACCCTCGCACCGACACTTTCCCAGCGTTGCGCGGTAACTGGGCTGTATTGTTTCTCAACCCAACCAACACCAGCTCCCATCTGAGCGTGCTGAGGCTGAGAGCACGCTCTATGGTTGCTTCCTTGCGCTTAGCCGGTGCTGTGACCTAGGACCTGCTGAGTTTTGGGTCACCTCAACGCAATGAACAAGGGGAAGAGGGCATGGGGCGCGGGAACGGAGTTATGACCAGAAGGGTGTCAAGGTGACTATTCACCGGTGATCCTGATGATCCTATCTATCCATTCCCCAGCACACTATCCATCTCCACGGATAGATGGACGAGCTTGCACGAATACCATGTATCTCAGTGCTGATATGAGCATCCGGCACAGCCAGGGGACTCCCGATGTCAGCCCCAGTCGAAGCCGGCGGCGGATTCCCAGTGCGATGACTGTCTTCCTGTGAAGATGAGTCAGGATGAGCGACGCTCATCTCCTCACAAAGGGATCCGATGGAGACGAATGCGGCCGCGCAGGAAGGGACGGTGAGCAATACCCGCGCCCGTGGGGGCGGCACCCGCCGAAGGGCAGGCACCTGAAGCGAAGGGGATTCCTCGGCCGTTACGCATACCTGGGCAGGTTCTGGCTCGTGATTTTGCGTTCGAGGCCCAGTCGAGACTGTCGTTGATGCCACGACCGCACTGATTGATGACATGTTGAGTGAGGCAGGAGACGTAGATGCCGAATTGGACCAGGGTGAGGCGTCTTCTGGTCTGATATGTTGTGTGATTTTACAGCGTTGCCTTCGGAATGTATCTGTTCATGAAATAGCTTGAAGCTACTAGCAAGTAAGGTGCCAACGAAGGCCTCATTGTGCGTCCCCCGCAACTACAGAGGACCCAAAAGTGGGAGGGTGGCTGGTATAGAACACTTCGACTCGGAATCTGGGCACTGCCAGAGACATCCTGGTGAAATTACTTGTCTCGGGTGCTGGAAACTGAATCAAATCCAGCACTGTTGGCCATATTCCGTCCCTATTTCAGGCTGCTTCTATACAGCTGCTGACTCGGACCGTGGGTTGATGCATCAGTCATGGTGGAAGATAATGACAGGAATGCGCTGGAGCCACTTGCAGGTCAGTACTCAGGTTCCCGGCCGGACACTGTCTAACTTCGTGGAACGTTTCTGACCAGGACGTTGTGGTCAGACATCTTGTTTCAGTTCACGGGAGAACATGCATGTGATATACTATATGCTTGTGTGGCTGACCCTCTACCGCTGCAGCTGGAAGGTACTTAGGTCCTCCCCAGGTCTGACGGTGTCGTCTCATGGATGAAACCAAAATCAAAGGTTGCCCCACGTCGTTCGTGGACCGGGGCGAGTAGCGCGATCGCAGGCTCCATGTCAGCGTCGGTTCTCAGGCGGGTCACTGGTCTCGTCACCGGGAGTTGCGCCCATCTAACTTCGGCCTTTTCCTCGACGGTCCTGTCGTTGCTCCCAAACATTTTCCCGCTCTCCTCAACGTACAGACCTCTTGCTCCCGATCTTTCCGAGTCAACTCGGACATGGACGACATGGACAACGGTAACAGATCGATTCAACGCGGCCGCCTCGAGCTCTAATTTCTAACAGTTTGCTTTTTTCCCCCTTCTTTACTTCTTAGCGGTCCCACAAGCGATTGTGGAACAACCCCCTTGTTAGTTTGAGCCTAGTCGTTTCTCACGACGACAGCCACTCTGCAAACCCCCAGGTTGGGGTTTCGTGTCCAGCCCAGGTATTGCACGTTTGTACACTGTAAATGGTATCTGAGATTAGGAGCGACATCGTAGCAGTATGTTGATCGGCTGTGCATCTAGTGTTGGCTTGTGCGATAATGCGCGCACTAGCGACACTCCTGCATGTTCACTGTGGTCACTGCAGGAAGACTGGGCACTTAACTTAGGTACACACCGATAAATCAGTGCAGAAGGAGCTGAGAGGTGTAATCTGGCCTAAAAAGGGGCCAAAAATGAGCTAAAAAAGCGAAAATTAAATGAGAGACACACCAGTGAATTAAAAGCTTCTGCATGCTGGGAGAGCGTGATGGCAGGGGGAGAGAACACGCATCGTGCACAGCATCTTAGTCAGGATTTTTAGATTAAGGTGTCAATTAGTGCCTTTTAACAAGTAGAATCTATTGCTCAGTGATTGAAATCACTGTGTTCGCCCCTCGTCTATGTGCTGACTAAGCCTTTCGAGGCGCGTCCTGCACTGATGAATGAGGGTCACGTGACCGCGTCGACAGAAGAACGGTGTCGATCCAAGGGATAGTCAAATCAAAAGTGTTTGCTTTTAAGGTAGTATAGAGTAAACAGTGATAGTAGACCCTTGACGAAGATTTAGAATAAACTATCAAGATCTGAGCTCTGTAGCTATCAAACAAGACTACAGTAATTTCAGGAGGCAGAATAATTGATTCTGGATGATTTCGTTCATACATTTGTACTAGCTATTTATACTATATTGATAGTAACTACTAGTGTTCAAGATATTGGATGGATGGGTCGAAAAACTACTTTGTAACTAAGGGGTGACTAATTTATAGTCATAAAGTCATGGGGTGATGGGGATGGTGTTAGGATTGTCTGGGCCTTGGAATAGAGATCTGTACCTAGTATACAAAGCCCCTGTCCACATGGTGTTTAGATAGTAATCAGTCAGACGTGTCATGGGATTCAAATAGAAAATGGATCTGAGTCTACCCTGCCCAGCATATATGCTGGGCTTGGAGATGGGGCCACTGTCTCTGTGCCCTTCCTGTGAGGCAGCTGATTGAGTATTGTATACTGCAGGTGACTTTCTCAGGTCGCTCCACAGCACCCTGTACTCCTGCGCAGTCTATTGTTCTCTGCGGCGTTTGGTGCCCGCACCCCTTGGTGCCTATGGCCTGGCGCCTGTCGACGTCATGGCCGATGCCATCACTCGATAGGCGCGCTGTCCCTGATCGACCGCACGTGGTCGACGCTCGAACTCCTGTATATTACCCGATCTATGAGTAATATAGCATGTCATAAATTCGTGTGATCGTTGTCTGCGCCGACGTCTATCATAAATATAATTTCTGTTTCTTTTTGATTTTTCTTTTGTTTTTCTTTCTTTCTTTTATTAGTTTCTTTTTATATATAAATGATTTGAAGTGAAATAATTGTGTTTATCACAACAAGGATTATGTCAGGATTACGTAAAATAGGCCCACAACCACCCATGCCAACAACTTTATACTATAGACTAGGTGGATACCTGCGCTTTGCGTGGGGTGTAGGTCAAACACCTTGGTAAGGTCACACGCATCAGTAAATCTAATGCATGTCCCTCTCCTGTGTGCTGACTAAGCCTCTCGAGGCGCGTCCGGCACTGATTGATGGAGGTCACATGACCGTGTCGACGAGAGAATGGTCTCGATCTAAAGGATAACTAAGTCAAAAGGCTTCGCTTTTGAGGTAGTCTAGAGTAAACAGTAATATGAACTCTCAACGAAGAATTGGAGTAAACTATCGAGATCTAAGTTCTGTAGCTATCAAATAAAGCTACAGTGACTTCAAGGGGTGAAACAGTTTGATTCTGGATGATTGATTCATACATTCATAGTAGCTACTTATACTATACTAGTGGTAACTACTATTGTTCGAGATAGTGAGTTAATGGATTGAAAACTACTTGTAACCTCTCGGCGGGGGTGTGGCCAAAAGAGCGCCACGCCTCCTCGCAGGGCCTCAACGTGGCCCGAGAGTGAACACCACGGATGACCTCCGAGGTGTCCAACCTGCGAAACACCAAAAAGACACCCACAGGGACCACGAAGATAGCCCGCCGGGTAGGGGAAACTTGAACCGTGCCAACATTGTGTGGCCAGCTTTCGGGGGACTCACAGAACGAGACTTCGTAGGGACAGTATAAAGAGCCCGTAGAAGTCACTGTAAATGCAAGGCCTCGGCTGGTAGGCGCTGGGAGGTCAAAGTGGAGACACACCGTACTACCCCAGCAAAACCAAGAGCGGAAAATAAAGAAAAACAATACAATTGACCTAACAAGTCAAGAAACGTGAGTTGTACACGCTGACAAGGTCAGACAATTTGAGTGAGGGACTTGATCACGGCAAGAAACAACCTAAGAAAAGAATACTGTAAATAGTAGACATGAAATGAAATAAACAGATTTCTTCACTAGCCGGGGGGGCCTGTTATTCTTTTAAGTGTTCGCACATAGACATTTCAAAGATAACAGAAGAAGAGATCAGAAAATATGGACAAACTAGATGTGAGTGTTCCCCAACACCACAAAGAAATGAAACTGATAAAAGGGTATAGATGCACACCTCGAAAGGTAGAAAGTGCCCAAGTTCGGACGTGGAAATCTTAGAGGCACAGACACCTAAACGCCCCAAAACCGACGGCCCCAAAAAGCCCCGGCCCAAAAAATCTAGCTCAAGCATTGTGACAACCCCTAGCTCCATCACAGACATGGACTTAGAATCCAACATCACCACAACACAAAACACCCCCCTGCCTCTACAGAAGAAGCAGCGACCCGCCATCCAGGCTTCAGCCTTGGACTGGCTAGACGAGCCAATGTTACGCCCCCCCGAGAATAAAGGGAAGGGCTGCGCCAAAGAAGCACCCGACGGCTGGGAAGCACACGTCCCAGCAGACGTCATCGCAGATTATCACTTCAGTCCGGATGGGATATACGAACACCTGGGCAAGATAATGATGACGAACAAAGAACGAGGCGATAGACTGTGGGAGATGTCTCACAGACTTTGCCTGGCCACAGTATACGGCACCAAAACCCTGGGGCCCCTAGCCGAAAGGAAAGGGATAACAGGCAAAATAAAGAGGGTGGTTACGGAGCTTCTAGCTGAGGAACGGCCGGACATAGTTGCCCGAGAGGGCGACCCGGTCTCGGTGGAGGAGCTCAATGTGCCGGCCCACTTCTCCAAAGGTGGAGTGTATAAAAACCTGAGAGGGAATAAAAGACCCAGAGAGGCAGAAAGAACCTCGAGGGTATGGGCACTGGTGACCTTGCCGGAAGCGGTGCCCGTAAGTTATAACATGTTTGAATACAGATCCTTCCATGTACGAGGGGAATACCCCAGGGAGGCGGTCTTGTTGGTCCCCTTTCCATGGGAGCAACAAGCAGAACAGTGGTTCAGGATAGGAAGAGCCCCTGCGACAACCAGAGAGACGGATGTCCGTCAAGCAATAGAAGACAATGTTGGCTCGCGGCAAGCAGAAGTCCCGAGTGTCCAAAAATCCGCAGACAAAGGTGGCCAAATAGTCTGGAACGTCAGACTAACCTTTAAAAGAAAACTGGTCACGATGGACGACGGCAGCAAAGATTCCGTTGTCGACACATTAGGGAAGTCGGACAGATTGTGGAAAGTAGGACAGGAAGAATGGCTGATTTGGCCAGGAACCCACTGCACCGGCTGCCATGGAGTTGGACACGTAGAAATCAAGTGCCCCCTCCGACCATACATAGCGCCTCTAGACGGGCGGACGAACGACCCGCTCCCCAAAGAAGCGGACGACTGGCCGATCGAGGTCTACCTCAAAGCCAACCCGCGACAAAAAGTATACCCGAAGAAGAAGAAGTAGGGTGAAAAGTATAATAGTGTTACGAGACGAACAATAATAATATTTTGTATAACTCTCAAAACCACACTGTGTGAACTAAGAAGAAATCAAGACAAGAAATCAAGACGGGAACGCAATAACCCGACACCAATCACCAGCACGTAAGTCAACAACGCTGAACTCAATAACAAGAACTACAACAGGGACGACAAGACGCCCGCAACAACAAGAATACCCAAAGAGACAATCAAGCTTCTCACCGGGACCAAAATATGACGGCGTCAATTGACGCCGCGGACGTCTGAGGCCCAAGTAGAGCGGGAGGCCTGCATCTCGACCTTGGACGTCTTGCTCGCCGCAAGGCAACCCTGCTGCCGTTTAAGCCTCCACGGCAGTGAAGCTTGACATGTGGCCTGGCACGTCACGAAGATAGCTATAAAATAACAACCGCCACTAACTCAATTACAAATGAAATTATAAAACACACTTTGGTTGCTTGTACCGGTCATGGCTCTGAATTATCTGGCTCTTCACTCTCGAAAGCCCCACCTGGCTCCCTCGGTGGGCAGTTTAGGGTGGCGTCAAATCAGACGGGAGGTCCTTCATCCAAGCAATCGGATAAGCCACCCCTCAGTTCTGAGACAGAAGGACCGACCGTCAACAAAATAAGTGTAAACTCAGCCCTAAGAAATAAAGGCCTGATGAAACGTAAGAGTGACGAGCAAAAGCAAGGTCACTCGAAAAAACACGACTTGAGGGCAAAACCGCGAAAGAGCGGCGCCCGCTTGGCAGACCCGACCCCGCAGAGGGAAGGGGCCGGCAAAGAAAAAAACAAGGGGTTGAGACAACAACAACTGGAAGACTACTTCCAGGTAAGAAACACAACCACCACGCAGAATACCCAGCCTCCAACGCAAGGAGAGCCGGATGTAGAAGAAAGACGGGAGCAAAGCCCCCCCGCAAGCAACGAGACAAACGAACAACCCACCCAGCCTCTGACGCAAGGAGAGCCGGGCGGGGAAGAAATACGGGAGCAAAGCCCCCCTACAAACGACCAGACAGACGAGCAGCCCGAAGAAAACCCATTCCTAGAGCTGCACGTCGAAGACCTGATAACGTCCGAGGAAGAGGACGGAGCAGGCGAAGACGGCCACACACGGCTGAAACAAAGAATGAAAGACCAACAAACAAAAGTCGGAAAGAAAAGAGGAATAACCATTGCCTCGTGGAATACAAAAGGAAAAAATGATAGCAACCACAAGTCAAAGTGGAACGCAATCACAAGAATAATGAGGCTAAAGGGAATCACAGTGTTGGCGGTCCAAGAAGCCAGAATGAAAATAAACGAGGCAGAAGAAGCCTCGAGAGCAAACCCAGGAATCATGTTTCTAGTGAACGGAGAGCACTCCAACAAGCTAGGGACATTGTTTGCCATAAACTTGGCAAAGATAAATCCCGAAGAGGCAGAAGTCATCATAGACCATAGACCACTGGTGCCGAATAGAGCCCAGATACTAAAGTTGAAATGGGGAGATAACCAACAGCTAAACCTGTTGAACGTCTACGCCCCGAACGATACCGAAGAGAAAATAGACTTCTTTGAAACTATAAAGAGGTACCTGAATAAGAACAAGAAAGAAGCAATCTGCCTGTTGGGAGACTTCAACTGTGTCGAAAAAGACATAGACAGGAGCCCGGCCCACAAAGACAGAGAAAGAGTTACCGAAGCCCTTAAAGGGGTGATGAAAACAAGAAAACTAAAAGACGTGTGGAGGCTATTAAATGAAAACGAGCTGGCCTTCACATTTACACAAAAAGGGTCAAGCTCGCTGGCCAGAATAGACAGAATATATATGACAGACGACATGGCGGAACTGACATACAACACCACGATAGAGTCAAACTTCAACTTAAGCGATCACAGCCTGATTACAGCAAAAATAATGACCAACAATCTCCCGTACAGCGGAGAGGGCATGTGGAAATTAGACGAACAGACGCTAAACGCAAAGGACTTTCAAAAGAGAGTCGAAAAGCTGCTAGTGAAAAACAACACCTGGGTCAAAAAATACCTAGAGGAAGAAGCAAACGCTGAAGGAGACAAAGAAAAGATAAAGCTCCTCCGCAGCGCCGGGAACAACCCACAAGCAAAGTAGAAAGTCCTGAAAAGAGAAGTAAAAAGAATAGCAATCGACGTGCAAAAGTGCAAAAGAAAGAAAAAAGAAGCCATAAAAAAGAGCTTCAAGAAAGACATAAAGAAGGAGCGGGAAAAGGCTCAAAACCCGCACTTAACAGATGGGGAACGAAGAAAAGCAACGGAGGAGGCTCTCTTCCTAAAAGAAAAGTTAATAAAACAGAGGCCGAAAACATAGAAAAGGCCAAAAAGTGCGCAGAAGCCAGGTTCCTGAAAGAAGGAGAGTCAAACACAAAATACTGGTTCGGACTGAACAAACTAAAGCTGCCGCCCAACACAATCTTGGGCCTGCAGGACGAAGAAGGAAGAATAACAAACTCCACAAGAGAAATGACGGAGATAGCCTCCCGATACCATGGAAGACTACAAAAGAAACAAGTAATAACAGCAGAAAGAGTAACAGCCGTAGACAAAATGGAAAGGCTGGTAGACAAAAAGCTTACCGAAAGCCAAGCAGACATGATGGGAAAAGAAACCACCCTAAGAGAGATAAGAGTGGCAATAAAGGCCACACAGAACAGAAAATGCCCCGGGCACTCCAGAATAACATATGAGTTCTGGAAACAATGGACACCAGACGAAAAAAGACAACAAACGGGTAACGGAAAAAAACGCCCCGACATAACAAAGCTACTGAAAGCCGTCTTCAACGATGTTGAGAGACATGGAATGGAGGAGGACGAATACTCCAAGGGGATAATGTACCTCTTGTATAAGAAAAAAGACAAGACAAGAATAGAAAACTACAGCCCAGTGACGCTTCTGGAAACAGATTACAAAGTCCATAAAAAAGTAATGGCAAACAGGCTCGGGGAAGTGGCGAGAGACCTGATCCACGTGGATCAGGCAGGTTTCATCCCGGGAAGAAACCTGTACGACCACGCACGTCTGGCGGAAATAATGCCAGCTTACACAGAAAGTGAACTGGAAGAGGGACTAATCCTAAGCCTCGACCAGGAAAAAGCCTACGATAAAATCGACCATGAGTACATGTGGATCATACTGAGAAAGTTCGGATTCCCCGAACACTTTATAAACCTAGTAAGAACCCTATACGGGAAAGCAGCAACAGCGGTGATGGTAAACGGAGTAATACCAACGGCCGTAGAAATAAGGCGAGGAGCAAGACAAGGAGACCCCATGTCGTGCATCCTATACAACCTGTCAATAGAACCCCTAGCGTGCGTGCTAAGAAAGTCACAAAAGCTAAAAGGCTACTCGACGCAGGGGATAAGAAAACTCATAGCCAAACTGTTCGCAGACGACGTGATAATATACATGAAAGCTACAGACAGCTACAAAAGTGTAATGAAAACAGTACACTTGTTCGAAGTCACCTCCACAGCGGTCTCCAACCTAGACAAAACGGAGGCGCTTCCAATAGGAAGCGAAGACTTCAGAAACAAAGTCATAACTACGAGAATGGTGGGAGACAAAAGACTGCCAGACCACGTAAAAATCAAAAAAGACGGTGAACCCATGAGAACCCTCGGGTCATGGGTCGGAAACAAAGTCTCCATAAAAGATAAATGGAAAGACATAATAGATAAACAAAAAGCAATAATGAACACATGGGCAAAGAGCCACCCCTCCCTAAGGGGAAAAGAATTAATACTGAAAGCGCTGGTCACGTCAAGGAGCTGGTTCCTAGCAACGGTAAACGGCATGCCCAAAGACGTAGAAAAAGAAATGACCAAAAACATGAAGAGCTTCCTATGGGATGGGAACGAAAGAGGGCTGATGGAACTAAAAGCCGCCACAGCCAGTAGAGAAGACGGAGGCCTTGGCATCCCAGACATAAAAGCAAGGCTCGCCGCAATACACATAATGTGGTTACAAAAGTACCTAGCCATACCAGAAAAACACCCAGATTGGGCTTGGATAGCAGACAGACTCATATTTGGAGATATCAACCCCAAAGCAGTCCCGAAGGTAGACACCGAATCGAGGATAAGCTGGTTGAAGCAAACGTGGAGGACCAAGCAAGGGTTACACTCCAGCCTGCCAACATCATTAAAAGAGATGTTAAAGACGGCAGAGACGTACAACGTCAGAATACAGGCCAGAAAGACAGATAAAGGCCTTAAAGAAAAAGTGACGGTCTGGCACAACGTGGTCACACCAAACGATAACTACAAGTGGAACAAAAAGGCAGTGAAATGCCTGAGAAAGAACCACGATATAATCTCAATAAAAGACCTACAAAGGGCAAAAAGAGGGGTAATAACCCCCAACAGAAACTGTGAAAACCACAACGCCTGCGTGAATATGGCGAAAAACCTATACAAAGGTTACCCAGAAAAATGGGACCCCGAGAAAGGCACCCCCTACGCGGATGGGCTAGACCACACGACAGGGAGGAAACGAAAATACAAACGTTTCACGAAAACAGCTGAAAACGTAGCGAACCCAGACATAACAGAAAGGGAACACCCAGAGAATGCAACAAGGATATTCCTGGACAAAGAGAAAAAAGAGGAATGGCAGGCAAAGCCAACCTATAGAAAGCACCACAGAACAGGAAAGGAATGGGAAGTCTACACAGACGGATCATGCCTCGACCCGAACACGGAGTCGGCCAGAACAGGAGCAGGAATATACTGCCAAGATAACGAAAATTACACAAGGGCCATAAGAGTGCCTGGAAAGAAAGAAACAAACCAAAGGGGAGAACTAGTGGCCATACTGAAAGCCCTAGAAATGATACCAAAAGGAGACCCCCTGAAGATAAGGACCGACTCGACTTACGCAGCGGCCGGAATAATCGAAGGATTAAACAAATGGGAAGACATGGCTTGGCTCAACGTAGACAATGCCGACATCTTCAAGAAAATAAAATACGAATTGACGATAAGAGGCGCAGTCACCACCTTTGAATGGGTGAAAGGACACGCCGGTACAAAAGGCAATGAAGAGGCAGATAGACTCGCCTCGGAAGGCGCAAATAAAGCCAAAGCCGATGAAATAAACCTAACCGTCCCAGAGGAATACGAACTCAAAGGGGCGAGGCTGCAGAGCCTAAGTCAGAAACTAGCCTACAAGCTAATAATGAGAGGAAAAAACATTGATCCGGTAACGAAAACCAGAAGGAGAAAGCTTGCCGAAACAAAGGCAGAGCTACAAGAAACACTGGGTGTAAGCCCAACAGAGAGGGCAATATGCGCTTTTTTTAATTTATTTTTTCCTCAATTTTTTTTTTCAAATAGATATCAATGAATACCCTTTTTTTTCTTTGGTTTTTATGTATTTTAACATATGTATTTTATTTTGTTTTTTCCTAAATTTTTTCGCAAATAGATATTGATCCATTTTCCAGACACTGCTAAACAAAGTTACTATTTTAATATCTGTATATTTTTTTGCAATTTTTTCGAAAATGGACAGCGCAGCTGTGAGCAACAATGCCCCTCACAGTGTTCACAGTCACGTGACCTCCTCGACCAATTTGTCAGGGATGTGAGTGCTGCAGCTGGCCCAAACTGGTCTCACTGGTTCATGCCGGTCTGCTGGTTCCAGCGCTTGAAGCTGCGCTGTGCTGGCAGAACACTACGCAGCCGCTTCTGCGCACACTCTCACCCCACCACTACCCTCCTCTCCTCTCTTCCCACCAGCTCTAGATAGACAATATAAATTGTGTGAGAGTGAAATAGATAGCCTATATAGTGTAGAGGACAAAAGATCTCTTCCCAGGGAGATCTCTCCTTTGAACTATTGGGGTTGACCTCTTCAGTGGGGCAGCTTTTTCTCTGCTAAGGAGCCAGGTAGTCATCCCAGGCTGCCTTAGAGGGAGCCACAATTGCATTGCAGTTCTCTTGGTGTTGACTTGCACTACTGGTGGCTGAAGAAGACATCTCCCCAGGACCAGGACCAGGACCTTTTACTGGAATTATTCCAGTTGGATAGCTGAAGAAGACTTGGATATTTTCATCAAACAATTTCCCCGTCCCTTCCTTGGTACATATATATTTCTTTGTGGTCTGGTGTGAGCCATCTGACATTTATTTATTTTATTTTAAATAGAAAATCATAAATTCCCTTGACTTTGCCTAACAAACAAATTCTCTGTCCCGTCCTTGGCACGTATATATTTCTCTGTGGTCTGGTGTGAGCCATCTGACAGTTATTTATTTTATTTTAATTAGAAATTAATAAATTCCCCTGACTTTGCCCAAGAAAAATTAACAACAGCTGCATCTGCTTGCAAATGTAAGATGAATTGTGGTACCTTGATGTTCCCCTAAGCTTATGCCTGCATTTCTCAGGGATCCATCTACTCCAGAGAGAAATCGTCAGCAGGAGCGTGAAAGGGCGAGGGAGGAGCAGGAGGGTCATATGACGTCACCCACAGATTGGAGAGCACGTGCGCTTGCTGCTGCTGCTGTCAGAGCTCAGGACCAGCCACCCCCTCCACCACAGCCTTTTGCCATCCCTCACCCTCCTCCTAGAAGCAATGTCGCTGATCCTTTTCAACAACCTGTGGCAGGGCCGTCACGTCCTCCTATGCTTGCAAGGGCATCACTTCCTCCTATGCTTGCAGGGCCATCGCGTCCTCCTAATCTCAGTCCTGGAGAGCAGGTGGCAGCCCTTTGTTCTCAGTTAGCAGCTATCTGTCAAGATTGGATTTTGGGCATTAATATCGCATGTTAGTGGCGAATGCCCGAATAGCGTGTGCGATCTAGCGAATCGCCCAGCGAACAGTACCGAAGAGGTAAGGGTTACGAAGTAAGAGGGTTACTCGAAAGGAATTTCGCCCTGATCTACAGTCATAGCGAAATAGCCCATGGCACTTGATGATGTAACGTGCAAGGTGTCACAGAAAGGTTGTCTAAGTAGCGACAATCCTTTCGCCGGCGAAGGCACTCCTTCAGAGCCCTTCGCTGACAGCACAGAAAATAACTCGAAGGCTAAGGTAACAAAGATGAAGTATGAGAACTCACCAGTGATGCCTAAGTCCTCTTCTGGTCAAAGATAGAAATCTACAGGAGAAGGCTCAAGACGATGATCACAGCGAGGTCAAGTTTGCACAAAATGGACGTATGATAATTAAACTGGAGAATATACATGTGAATGTAGACTACTTATACCGAATGCTCATATGGTGCTAGCGAATAGGAAAGAGGCCGTCTGGAGTCAGGATTGGATAGGGGTGCGCAGTCATGATACTAAGTATATGGAATAAACATACAATAAAGTGAGAGAAGAGTGCGAACATGAAACGACGGAGAGTAAAGGTGGCGAAGGCACCTATGTATGAAATCATGTCTTGGGGCCTGCATATACACCGCCCTGCACGGACTCTTCGTCTGCTGGGTTGGTCCCACATGACCTATGGGTAGGATGTCCCGCGAATGCATTCTGGCCATAGGAACACCCAAAGGGGGTTGAGTTGAGAAGATGATGGGACCAGTGATGAACCATCAACCCGGGTAAAGGATGTCGATCCTGTTTGATGGTGTGCCTGCTGGTGAATGATGCGAGTAGTGAATGGTCATATGGCGAATGTGGCGAATAGTGAATGGAGGGAGGAGTGAATGGAGCGAAGACGAGCGAACATGGAAGAGTGGTGAAAGGGACAACAGGGATAGCTCGGTACAAGAAATAAATGAGTCATGACAGACTGCACCTCCTTGCAATTCATGATAGGACCAGTGATGAACCATCAATCCAGGTAAAGGATGTCGATCGTGTTTGATGGCATGGCTACTGGAAAATGATGCAAGTAGTGAATGGCCATTTGGCGAATGTGGCGAATAGTGAATCGAGCAAGGGGTGAATGGAGCGAAGCCGAGCGAACATGGAAGAGTGGTGAAAGGGAAAACAGGGATAGCTTGATACAAGAAATGAATGGGTCATGACAACTGTGTAGTGAAAACTTCAGCGAAGCTAATTCATCCTGCCCTGCAGTGGTATGAGTCCCATTGAGTCCAACCTGCACGGAGGCTGCAACTGACACTATCTGAATGCATCCTGAGCATGTGGGTCTGTCATGGAGTGGGAGTTTAACAGATGATGGGTTCTATGATGGATGAGGGCTCCAACACCTGGCGTCCTGGCAGGAATGACGTGAATAGCGAATGCAAAAGCAGTATGGCAACGAATATTTTGGCAAGATATTCGCTGGGTTGGGAAGCCGTTCGCTGGTTGGGGAGGCCATTCGCTGTGTGTTAAGGGAAGATCCACACAATAAACGAATCATGACACTATCCCACAATTGCAGCCCCTAAGAAGAAATAGGCCAGACCATGGACAGCCTGCTCCTGTAGTAGGTTCAGCAGCTATTGCTCAGTTGCATGCTCAGGCAGCTGGAATTGGACATCCGGTGGTAGGCTCTACAGCGGTGGCAGATTTGCGTGCTCAGGCTGCTGGGATACAGCCTATCCCAGCCCAACCCTTGAGAAAACACAGGCAGGCACCTTTACAACCAGCTCCTAGACCTCCTGTAGTAGGTTCTGCAGCAGTCGCAGCATTGCGGGCTCAGGCGGATGCACTAAGGCATGGAGCAGATGCACTTCCTAGACCTCCACCTCAGCCAATCATACCAGCTAATCCACCACCAGCTCCCAATCCTCAACCAGTCGCTGCACCTTGACAGCCTCTCCTGCCACCTCTCCCAGCTCCTCAGCGGTCACTGCCTGCACCTCCTCAGCGACTGCCTGCACCTCGGCGGCATCCTCCAATTCCACTTGGTCTTGATGGGAAAGACAGGTTCTAAAATAATTGAGGCAGATGTGCAGCCTCATGATCTGGGTCGCATGAATGTTCCCTGCCCTGACTGTAAAGCATTACACTGGAAGGCAGAGCATCTGCAAAGCTCTACAAATGCACAGAACTGTTTTGGTGGTTGCTGTATGCAAGGAAAGGTGCAGCTGGAAAACCTGCCAGAGGCCCCTCAGCCATTGAAACAGCTCTTAGAAGGCCAGGACCCTGAGGCAAAAGGATTTCGCCAGAATATCAGGCAGTATAATGCTGCGTATGCATTCACTTCTGTGGGGGCCAACTTTGACCGAGATTTGCTTCAGGGTCGTGGACCATATGTTCTCAAGCTACAAGGTGAACTGTATCATATCCATGGCTCTCTCCTCCCTGACAATGAAGACGATGCAAAGTATGCCCAGCTTTACATATATAATCCTGCACTGGCTTTGGCACAGAGGACAAATCGCAATGAGCATCTGTCTCCAAATATCATGGGAGACTTGCAGGAAATGCTCCTGCTGTGAAATCCTCATGTCGCCACATATAAACAAGCAGCTGAGAGGCTCAGAGCTCAAGGACAGAATGGTAACATCCAGACAAGGCTCACATACAGGGCACACAGGGATCCTAGGAGATATAATGTCCCAACTGCGGATGAGATTGCAGTCGTTCTTCCTGGAGATGGCATTAACCCTGAACCTAGCGATATTATTGTCCAGCTCAAAGGTGGACCTTTCAGAAGGGTATTGGATACCAATGCGAATTATGCCTCTCTGCACTATGTCTTTCTCTTTCCCAAGGGAGAGTTGGGATGGCAACCAGGTATTCCTTATCGTGGGCCAGAGGGTGCTCAGGTGGCCAATCCAAACAGATGGAGGCAGGTCATCCAAATACAGTACCATGCGTATTGTCTGTTCCAGAAAGAGAGAGAACCTACAACACTCCTGGGTGGTGGCAAATTGTTCCAGCAGTACATTGTAGACTCCTGGGCTGCTGCAGAGCAAAGCAGACTGAGGTGGATCAGGGCCAATCAACACACTCTGCGTGCTGAGCAGTATAACCAGATGGTAGATTCATATGGAGGCTTGGACAATGACATTGGAGATGCAAACAGCTTGGGCATAAAAGACATTCTGCCTGCTGTTAGAATACATGGATAGCTATATCAAACATTATTCTAAGGTCTATACAATCGTCTAACTGAGCTAACATCTGGGAGAAATAATCCATGCACCAGTAACAGTGCCTGCCCTGGAAAGCAGGCACCTGGGCCCTGGTCAGAAGAAATATTGCTATGGGACTAATAGTTCCATACAGGGACATCGGAAACGATGGAGATTACAGTATATTGTCCTATCTATGGACGTACTGAATAGCTACCTCAGGAGAGAGGTACAGAGATGGCAAATGCCTTGCCAAGGCTGCTGTAGGCACACAGCACAGGACACACAGGTTTTCTATTCTATTCTATTCCCCTGACAAGCTCCACTGATTACGAGCTGTATTACATGTTGAAAGGGGCTTTGTACATTTCTCCAAGGTCCCAGCTTAGATACTTGTCAGTAGGACAAGTATCCCCATCATTGTTCCTGCTCCACAGCTGTATGCAGCCTGTGGAGCATTTCCACATTATCCTGACCCATTCTATCACTATCTTGAACACTGGTAGTCACTACTATTTGAGTATAAGTAGCTACCATAAATGAACGAACAAAACATCCAGAATATTATCCAGAACAATCCATAATTGCTGTTTCACCTCCTGAAGTAACTGTAGAGTTGTTTGATAGCTACAGAGCTTATTTCTTGATAGATTTCTCTAATTCTTTGTTGAGAGTCTACTATAACTGGCTACACTATACTGTTCTGAAAGCGAAAGCTTCGGACCTCTTGTTCCTCTGTTCTCACCTGTTTCTTCCTCGACTCGGTCACGTGACCTACATCAATCAGTGATGCACTCGCCCCACAGAGCTTAGTCAGCTTGCTCATATACCGTGCACAGGGGTGCACGAAGAGTCCCCACTCCCTGAGTCATCAAATATATCAATTCTGATATATCTGATCTATTATTCCTAAAACCTGCGACATTTCAAGGAAGTAAACGGGACCTGAATCAAAACTGCCAGAACTCCCTAGCCATTACAACAAAGAAGGGTCCCCCTGATTTGTTTGTTACCATGACTGCCAATCCAAAGTGGGACAAAAAGAAACACCTCACTGACTTGATTGTCAAGGACAAGATCTTTGGAGAAACTGTCGCTCACGTTCACACTATTGAATTCCAGAAGAGGGGGCTCCCACACATGCACCTGCTTATCTGGTTTGATAGGGAGTCCAAGGTCAAACATCCACATGAGGTGGATTCTATGATTTTGGCAGAGTTCCCTGATCCAGAGACACATCCTGTCCTCTACCAGTTGGTCTGTGAGCTGATGACACATGGTCCCTGTGGACAAATGACTCCAAACGCACCCTGCATGGAAGATGGCAAGTGCAAGAAAAACTTCCCAAAGCCATTCTGTGAGGAGACCATTGTGAATGTGGATGGATATCCAAGGTATCGTCGTCGCAATTATGGAAGGCTGCACAATGTCAGAGGTGACATGCTGGACAACAGATGGATTGTGCCATACTCTCCTCTGCTCTTGCACAAACTCCGGTGTCACATCAACCTTGAATTCACCTTCAGTGTGAGGTGCGTCAAGTATATCCACAAGTATGTATACAAGGGCCATGATCAGACCACGATGGAGTTTGGTGTCAACCATGATGAGATAAAGAAGTACCTGGACGCTCGCTATGTCAGTGCTCATGAGGCCTGTTGGAGGTTGCTGGAGCGGGAAATCCACACCCAGGTGCCTGCAGTCATGGCACTGCCAGTCCATGAAAAAGACCGGCAATCAGTCGTTTTCAATCCTGATGCTGATCCGCTCACCATCATGAACAGGGTTGAGGGGTCAAAGACAGCGCTCATGGCTTACTTTGAGGCCAATGCTGCCTACCCTCATGGACGCGGTGTTCTCTATGTGGATTTTCTTGAGCATTTTACCTGGCAAAAAGAGGAAAGGGTATGGACACCACGTCAAAGGGGATATAGCATTGGACGCCTTCACTTTGCAAGCCCAAAATCAGGAGAGAGATTTTATTTGCACACTCTCCTCACAGTGGTCAAGGCGGCCACATCCTTTGAGGAGCTTAGGACAGTGGATGGCATACAATGTGCTACTTACAAGGAGGCCTGTCTTGCCAGGGGACTTCTGGAGGATGTGTTGGGTGCATTTATGCTCCTGCACCAAAATAAAGCATAATATATTCGATTTATTGTATGGTGTTCCAATCTCTTCTCACATTGTTCTTGTACCATGCATCCACTTCTCTGATTATTTTCGAAATTTTCCAGTCACTCCTTACCTCTCCATTTCATTTTGTTATCTCTATTTTCACAAGCGGCTGCACCCAGCGGAGTTTGAAATGACTTCGACGAGCTCTTGGGCGCTAAAGGGCTGGGTGCACGTATATGCTTTCTGAGACAAGATAGTGCTCCTCTCTCAGTGACAATAAATTCACTGAGAGAGGCAAGTAGTATTCTTTATATTTTCATAGCATGTTGACTAAAAATCATGTAGTGAATTTGATTCTAGGTATTGTATTAATATAACAGTGACAATAAATTCACTTAGAGAGTGAATTTGATTCTAGCTTTCTAAGAGCTCTACCGAACCTTCCCTGCCATAACCCCAAGTTGCTAACAGGATGATCAGGAGTGGAGGTTGTGTCTCCAGGAAGCCAGTGGCATGAAAACAGGTGCTCAGCTCAGACATCTCTTTGCCACCATCCTTGGTCGTTGCATTCCCTCACAACCTGGCAGACTATGGGATGGCTTCAAGGAGCACATATGTGATGATCTCAGACATCAGCTCCAAATCAGACACAATATCCAGGAGCCACGGGATGATCAGGTCTATGATTTTGGCCTCTTTCTCTTGGATAAACTCCTTCAGCATAATGGAATGTCCTTGAGCAGCTTTGAAGATATGCCTTGGGTGGTAGGCGATGGGAGGCCCTGATTGGAAACAGGTTCATAGCTGAGCAGAGGGACTATGACCCTGTTCAAGAGAGGCAGAAGGCTGATGAGGAGGTTCCCAAGCTGAATGAGGGGCAAAGGTCTGCACATGATCAGATATTACGGTTGGCACTGGACATAGATGCTCAGGAGAAACCTAACGGACAAATGTTTTTTGTCACTGGCTCAGGTGGTGCTGGGAAATCATTCACATGGAACACCCGAATCCACTCCTGTAGAGCGGAGAATCTCATTGTGCTTGCTGTAGCCTCATCTGCAATGGCTGCACTTATCCTCACTAATGGTACAACCTCTCACAGCATGCTTGGAATTCCAATTCCTGTCCATGAGGGCTCTCTCTCCTCCATCAAAAAGAACTCTGACCAGGCTGATATGCTGAGACTGGCCAGGCTCATCATTTGGGATGAGGCTGCAATGCAGCATCGCCATGCCATAGAGGCCATTGACAGGACACTGAGGGATTTCCTTGACCAGCCTGACCGACCCTTTGGTGGCATCACGGTTGCCTTTGGAGGTGACTTTCAGCAGACTCTCCCAATTGTCCCCAAAGGCTCCAAGGAGGATATCGTGGGAGCTACCCTTCAGAAGTCATATCTATGGCCAAAGATCAAGGTCCTCCATCTGACAGAGAACATGCGGGTTAGAAATGACCCTGACAGAGCCAGGTTTACAGAATGGCTGCAGAATGTGGGTCAGGGAAAGGATCTCCCACTAGATCATACCTTCTCACTCCCTCAACACATGGTTTGTGGCCCTGGAATTGCAGAGCTGATCCAGGAAATATACCCTGGCATTGGCAATGCAATCCCTGCCCAGGACAATTATTTCTTGGAGTGGGCCATCCTCTGTCCCAGAAATACTGAGGTCAATGAGATCAATTCCATGGTGTTGAGGCAGTTTCCAGTTGATGCTCAGGTCTTCCACTGTGCAGATTCTGTCAAGGAAACTGACTTTGCAGAGAAGGATCCTGTGGAGTATCTGAATTCCATAGCGATGGGCAGTCTTCCTCCTGCTCACTTGGAAGTCAAGCCTGGAGTGCCTCTGATGATGTTGCGCAATTTGGATAAGAAGCAAGGACTATGCAATGGGACAAGGTTGCGGTTGGTGAGGATGAGGAATAGAGTGTTGGAGGTCAGGATCATCTCAGGTCAATGTGCAGGAAATACTGCTTTCATCCCCAGGATCACTATTTCACCATCAGAGGAAGAATTACCATTTGTGCTGCAGAGGAGACAGTTTCTGTCGTGAGGAAAACTTCGGAAGCTATGAACACAATTTCACTCGGACTATCACTCGAGCTCACAGCGCATGCCATAACGACTTCTCATTCACTATCCGTATTCATGTCCATCCTGAGCTCCCGAGCTAACACGTTCTTCCCCAAGTACGAGTCGAGACCACACCTGAGCCCACACTTACCCATGACAAGTCGAGTCGAGGTACGAGAACCACACATGATACAAGCAGACATGTATTCCGAGTACACCGAGTCGAGCCATCACACCGAGTCGAGTCACACACTGATCCCATCTTGCGACACCTTCACTCCTGCACCTACGCGTCAAGTCTATCCTTCCTATTCCATTCCACCTACCTTCCTGCCTCATCATTCGAGCCACCAGATGAGCATGCACCTTTCTACCCCATGTCCAGGCATTACCGAACAGGCGAGTCACGGTATGGGTATACGGTACCGCCAGTACATACACATACATCACATGCGTATCCCCGAGTATTCCTGTCGTACGTTCCTCATATCGAGACCCCTATCCGAGTAGCTATAAGTAGTGTACCATGTAAGATTGAAACGAAGATGAATGCGAACCTTTTGATGTTTCCTTGACTTCGAGCCACTAAGTCTTCTTCAAGTTATTTCCATCTCTTGTGTAACACACCAAACTCGGCCTCGAGTCAAAGGCCGCATCCCTACCCTATTCGAGACTTATCCTTCTGTCAGTTTCTGGTGCGTGTGGCATTTGCAATGACCATCAACAAGTCTCAGGGATAGTCTTTGGGTACGGTTGGGCTGGACCTGAGATATCCAGTGTTTGGACATGGTCAGTTGTATGTTGGTGTTTCAAGGGGAACAAGCTGGAACAAAGTGAAGGTCTTGCTTTGTTGTGATATACACAACTATTCTATTTTACGTCATCTATGTATACAAAGAAACTAATAAAAGAAGAAAAGAAAAATGACTAAAAAGATAGGAACGACACTTACGATGGACATCGACACAGACGACAGATACATGACATCACGAACAGCTATCTTATCTACAGATTAGATAAGGTACAGGGATACGGGCATCGACCACATGTGGCCGATCAGAGACATGCCTATCGACTGATGGCATCGGCCATGACATCAACAGGCGCCAGGCCACAGGCACCGAGGAGGTGCGGGCACCAAACGCCACAGAGGAGTGTAGACTGCACAGGAGCACTGGATGTCACAGAATGACTTCAGAATGTCATTCCAAATACGTGTGCTCAATCAGCTGCCCCACAGAAGAGGCACAGAGACAGTGGCCCCATCACCAAGACTAGCATTTATGCTAGGCAGGAGGGATTTAATTTCTATTTTGTATTGAGCTCCATGACACGTCCAGCTGACTACTATCTTGACACCATGTAGACAGGGACTTCGTATAATAGGTACAAGACTCTATTCCAAAGCTTAACAACCCTGATACTATCCCCATCACTCCCATGACTTTATGACTATAATTAGTCACCCCTCTAGTTACAAGGAGTAATTTTCTTTTTTTTTTTTTGTTTTTTTTTTTGCCAGGGAGGGAAAATCTGCTAACAGACTAACTCCCTAGTGGGAGACAGTGTGGGGATTTTACCCACTAAAACACCCCCCCCTCCTCATTGGCTGGGCTCTCTTGTCGCTGGCCCGGCTTTCGAGATACGCCGCCCCGCACTTGCAGCCCATAGGGGATACAGTCAGGTTTGACGTGGATCTGATCCCACGCGGCTATTGGCTATTAGTATCAATAATCGTGATGATTGTAAAGTATATATGTTTTTATTTTCTGTTTTTCACCATTCTCCCGTTTCTCTGTCTGGGAGCCCCTGGTCCCACCTTTTGATGGTCAGGTTACCTTTGTGTAGCGTCACTGTGTAGTCCGTGCACGCCCATTTTTCCTTGAAGCGCTTTATGTCCTGGCTTCTCTTTTGTTTATCTTTTCGTATCAGGGCCATTGAGTGGTCCCTTTGTATTAGGTGGTTTATTTCTGCCACCCATCTTGCCTTCACTTCTTTCTTGTGAAGGTTTTTTCGCCCACCATAAGGAGAAACATCGCAGACTTCCTGTGGAAACTGCTACATGGAAGAGTAAGAGTCGGGGTATACTGGAAAAACATACCCGGCTACGAGGAAAGGGCCAGCTGTAAAAAATGCGGAGGCCTGGAAACAATGGACCACATTTGGTTCGAATGCCAGACCCTGGGCTGATCAGAGGTTTGGGACGCGGCAGAAACACTCTGGAAAAAGACAACAGAGATAAAAGAAGGGGTAAACGAATGGATACACCCAAACGAACACCTGATAAGAGGATTAGGAGCCGTAAAGAAGGCAGAATGCTTCTCTTCAACATGAACGCTGCAAAAATACAAGGACCTAGTCCTAGAAACGGCGTGGCTCCTATGGAAAATAAGAAACGAATCAACAATAAAACAAAAAAAAGGGCAAAGGATAAAACATACATTGTACCTACCAAAAGAAGGAAGCCAGCACCAGAGCCAGAGCAAGCAAAAGAGCCATTGCAGGAGCCCACAGCCAGACACAGACAGCCCCAGTAGCGCAAGGTAAGCCTAAAGCAAGAGACGCAAGGGAGATGAACTGAGCGGTTGCCCAGTCTTTATACTGCGTGACCACTGCGCAGCGTTCATTGCTTGCGGCTGCGCCGCTCGCCGCTGACCTAATTTTTATGTAATATTATTTGTCAGCGGCGCCCACAAGCACCACACGAGCTACTTTCTACTATAGGGACTAGACGGGTACCCGCGCTTCGCGCGGGGGTTTAGGTCAAATGCATCAGTAAGGTCAAATGCATCGGTATGGTCAAATGCATTGGGGTAAATAAAATGCATCATGTACAATATATCCTCTTCTCATGTTTCCCTTTATGTCATGTGCTCCCTGTGTGTATATCCTCAAAAGGTGTGATGATTATAAGCATTTTCACCATATTGGATGTTCATATATACCTATCATCTACTTAATAAAGGTCTGGGTCATACACCTCATTATCAGCTGGGTTGCCCAAGGTGCAGGGATACCAACTTAAGGGCCTTGAGGATCTTTGATAAAGTGTTTCTGTGCTGCAACCTGCACTGCGGTTCCCCCAGTGTACCCAGTATGCGTAGGGTGTTCCCTGGTGTGTAGTGTGCGTACACAGATGCGAACATGCAGACCTCCCTCTCTACATCTGTGATGGTCCTCGCAGCAACTCTAGACATGAAAGTGGTAATGGTCTTGACTGAATCATCAGATATTATAAGATTGTGCCTATTGTCATAATCCACAGGTTTCAAAGCTTTGAGAAGGCTTTCATATCGAAGAACAGAAAAGTGGCTCCATTCCATGGTTGATGTGCCACTTTGGGAGTCACTGCACTGTCTTGGAACCATGCAGGAATGCCATCAGGAAATCCACCATGAAAGGACTCATCAAAATGGAATCCATGCACACCAGACACATGTCAAAAGTGAACAGTTTACATGTTACATTCCAGTAGCAATTCCTTGCCCTTGTGCACTGTGAAATAGATCCAATAGTGATCTTGGGGAGCCTTAATTTTGACAATGCTTTTATATAGGAGGATATTCATAATGGTTATGTAATACAGCATATATGAGTATATAATATATACTATAAGAGTATTAATAACAACATATAGGAATATATAGTAGTATTTATAAGGAGAATAATAGATGTTATTAGATGATTCTGTATATTTAAACATCTCGAAGATATATATACATATGAGAGAGTATTAGACTACAAGATAGAGTAACAGATACTTGGAGAGATACTTGTAACAGATATGAGTAGGAGTATTAGTATGACTAGTTATAATGAGAGAGTATTAGACTACCATATGGAGTAATAGTAGTTGTGTAGATATTTGTAATATATATGAATAGTTATAATGATATAGTGTATATTAAAAGTGGGTAGAAAAAATAAGAAGAGACGTAAAAATTGGCAGAGGCATTCTTGTTGGCGGAGCGGCCGCTTGGGGAGGGACAAAATAAAAATTATTTATAGCCCAACAATAAGATTGGCATATACTTTCGTCCTCTTCTTTTCTATAATTTGAGAATAAAATGGGTGAAGCTACAGGTAATAAAAAGTTGTGAGCATCCGCCCTATGGCATGCATTGCACCTTGTTCGAGTCGCCAAATGCGACGAGTGGAAAACAGCTTTCCAGACCCAGTACAGTTCTTTTGGTGACTAGTCATGCCATTCAGCCTAACCAATGATCCTGCGGTTTTTCAACATTTTATGAATGACGTCCTTGGAGATATGCTTGATGTATGTGTTGTCATGTATCTTGACGACATACTCATCTACTCCAATGGCCCGGTCAAACATAGGGAACACATCCGTGAAGTATTGCGGCCTCTTCAGAAACACAGTCTCTATGCCAAACCCAATAAATGCGAAGGGCACTGAGATTCTGTGGAATTCCTAGGGTATATGCTCTCTACAAACGGCTTTACCATGTCCGAAGACAAAGTCCAGACAATCCGCTATTGGCCCAAACCTCGGAAGGTAAAAGACATACAGTCCTTCCTCAGCTTCACCAATTTTTACCGCCGCTTCATCTATAACTATTCCAACATCATGGTTCCCCTTACCCGGCTTACTCGTAAAGGCACCCCATGGGCGTTTACTGAAGAATGCCGAAAGTCTGTTAAGACCCGTTCCCGAGTCCAAACCCAAGGCCTCAGCCTCGGATCTCGCTCGGGAACCTTCGGCTTAACTCGGGTTCCCTGCCGGTTCATCATTCACCCTGATCCCCTTTCCTAGATAGTCCTGTTCCATTTTTGATGATCGTCCATCGACCCTGCTTCCTGCTCAACACGGGCACTGATGCCCTCTTTCCATTCCTTGCAATTAGTATATAAACCCCCCGTCATGTACGCTAATTCCTCAGTCCTGATATCGACTTAGATTCCTTGTATCTTCCACTCCATTTCTGGTCTCGTTCCAAACCTCGGCTTACCGCCGGACCCGTTCCCGAATCTGTTTCCCGAAATTAGGGTGGAACACTGTAGTGGGGGCAACCTACTAAGTTGAAGCCAAGCCCTCTGTTCCCGAACTTCAGCTAACCTCGGCTCAACCCTCCGGTTGAGTCTTAAGTATGACTCACGTTCTTAACAAAGTCTTTCAATTACCTCAAGGAAGTTTTCACTTCAGCACCAATTCTGTCGCATTGGAAACCGACGCTTCAGATTATGCCCTCAGCACAATCCTATCTTTGTTCAATGATGAAGGCGTCCTGCACCCAGTCGCTTTCCACTCCCAAACATTTTCCGGTGCCAAATTAAATTACAATGTCCACAATAAAGAGCTACTGGCAATTTTCGAAGCATTCTGTCAAGATTGGTTTTCAGGCGTTAATATCATGTATTAGTGAACACAGCGGATGCCCGAATAACTTGTGCGAATAAGTATGCCATTCGGCGAATAGGTGAACCAATGGATGTTCACAAGGTAAGAGGGTTTGCCTAAATGGGGCTCACCCTATCTACAGTCGTAGCGAAATAGCCCGTGACTCTTGATGATGTAACGTGCAAGGTCTCACAGAAGGGCTGTCTAAGTCTCGACAATCCCTTTGCTGGCGAAGGTGCTCCTTCAGAGCCCTTCGCCAACAGCCCAGAAAATGGTTCGAAGGCTGAGGTAATGAAGATGAAGTATGAGAACTCACCAGTGATGCCTAAGTCCTTTGCTAGTTGAAGATGGGAATCTCCAAGAGAGGGCTTAAGACAATGACCACAACGAGGTCAAAGCTGCACAAGATGAATGACGTATGATAATTGAACTGGGGAATATACATGCGAATGTAAACTACTTATATCGAATGCTCGTAAGGTATCAGCGAATAGGAAAGAGGCCGTCACGAGTCAGGGTTGGATAGGGGTGCACGGTCATGATACAACATAGATGGAATAAACATACAATAGAATGAGAGAAGAGGGAGAACATGAAACGACGGAGAGTGAAGGTGGCGAAGGCACCTGTGTATGAAATCATGTCTTGGGGCCCGCATATACACTGCCCTGCACGGGTTCTTCACCTACTGGGTTGATCCCGCACGATCTATGGAAGAGATGCCCTGCGAACACACTTTGACCATATGAACGCCCAATGGGGTTGGATTAAGAAGATGATGGGGTTAATGATGAACCATCATGCCGGGTGAATGGTATCGATCGTATTTGATGGTGTGCCTGCTGGCGAATGATGCGAGCAGCGAATGATCGTTGTGCGATGGTTTCAGCAGGTGCGATGTTTTCAGCAGAGGTGCGTAACGTTATAGCAGTTGCACGAAGCTGTCCATTGTACCTTGAAATGCAAAGAAGGGAGAACAGAGGTGACATAGGGGAGGAGAGGTCGAGGTGGAGGGCGAAGCCGTGTGAATACTGAGGAGAAGTAGCGAAAGGGAAAATGGGGATACCAATGTGCAGGAAACACACAGGTCATGACAATCCAACTATCAGAACACCATTGGGAGAGGGTCGAGCAGAGGAGGTGGTAGACCCAGTGATGATTTGTCAAGTCAGTCCAAAGCCGTCGGTCGTGTGTTTAACGGCGCGACGATGGTAATGGGCCCGAATCAGCGAACATCGGTTGCCAAACATGACAATGGCGATCGGAACGAACACGGAAATGGGGTGAGAAATGGCAGGACAGAGCACCTGAGTATGAGGAATAAACGCGTCATGACACATTCCAACATTGGAGACACTATCTGGAGGGCTCCAACTCCCCTATCGACATTGTCACTGATCATAAAAACCTGGATTATTTTGCCACCACAAAGTTGCTAACCCAACAACAAGCCTGCTGGTCCAAATCCTTCTCACAATTTACTCATTATTCGGTTCCATACCGGAAAGCTCGGTACAAAAACTGACACTCTAACTAGAAGATGGGACGTCTACCTTAACGAGGGAGGTAATGACTATGGCTCAGTCAACCCGCAGAACTTCCAACCGATTTTCACTAATCAACAATTGTCGGAATCCCTCCGGGCAACTTGCTTGCTTGCACCCATTCTCCAGGCAAGCACTGTGATGGACTCTGAGAAGCTTCATGCTGACATTCTAGCTAACCTGGCATCTGATCCTGTAGTCGCTCAGCATCTTGATAGTTCTGACCTGAGATGGATGCAAACCGAGGATGGCTTCCTCCGCCTCGATGGCCGCATATACGTTCCCGATGTCAACAACCTCCGGCTCCGAGTACTTCAGTACAAACATGATGGTGTACTCTTGGGACACTTTGGTCAAAACAAGACCTTAGAACTCATCAGATGGGAATATACATGGCCCACACTTCAGTCAATCATCATTGAATTTTGCAAGTCCTGCACCACTTGCTTGCATTCAAAGTCACAGCGTCATCGGCCTTATGGCTCCCTGCAGCAGCTTCCGTTATCCGAGCAACCTTGGAATTCCATATCCATGGATTTCATTGAGCAGTTGCAGGCGTCTTTGTGATTCACTGCAATCCTTGTAGTAGTTTACCACTTAACCAAGCAGAGCATATTTATCCCGACTTACGACACAGTCACATCTGCAGACCTCGCCTGCCTGTTTGTCTTGTATGTATTCTTGAAGCATCGTGTCTTGTGACATCCGACAGAGGTTTGGAATTTGTCTCCATTCCCTTGGTAAGGCTCTCAACATGAAACTGCATTTCACCTCAGGAAATCATTCCGAAGGCAATGGTCAAACCGAATGCATAAACCAAACTCTGGAACAGTATCTTCGTGTGTATTGCAACTACCGGCATATCACCCTTCTTTGCCAACAAGGGATACAACCCAAACCTCACAGTTCACCCCAAATGGGACCTTGCATCCTCCTGAGCCTGAGACTTCGCAGTTTACCTTGACCAGTTACATGCTACCCTGAAGGAGCAATTAAACTCGCTCAATCTTGGTATCAGGTCTTGGCCGATACGTGTCCTGCTCCCACTCCCAAGTTCACAATAGGATCCTCCCCATTTGTAAAAACACAGTTCTTCCAGACAACCTGGCCCACGAAGAAGCTGGCTGAGAAGTACCTCGGTCCCTTTGAGATTATTGGCCAGGCCCGATCCCAAGCTTACATTCTATGGCTGCCAGATAGCCTTCAGGCAGTCCACCCGGTCTTCCACATCTCCATGCTCGAACCCACAATCCCGAACACCATTCCAAATAAGGCTCAGTCTCCACCACCTCCAGTCAAAATTTACGGCAAGACAGAGTACAAGATTTCCGAGATTCTTGATTCCAAGATCAATGGATGACGTAGACCCTGTAACCTCCTGTACCTTGTCCGTTGGGCTGGTTATGAAGGTACCGATGAAGAGATGTCATGGGTCCTTGCGACCGAGCTCGGCCATGCGGCCAAGATCATGACCGACTTTCAC
The DNA here is from genome assembly GCA_015179125.1 of Gautieria morchelliformis. Classification (NCBI taxonomy): domain Eukaryota; kingdom Fungi; phylum Basidiomycota; class Agaricomycetes; order Gomphales; family Gomphaceae; genus Gautieria; species Gautieria morchelliformis. The sequence continues at coordinate 99,738 of WHVA01000189.1, read as the reverse complement.
TCGGCCTACCCTGCCAAGCCTGGACCATGGGTTCCTTGAACCCAAGCTTCAGGTCCCCCATTTCCTTTCACTCATTTCATGGTCACTTTCTTAGTTAGACAAAAACACTCTTTTGCTATGTTTTATCTCCGCCGTGCTGTCAAATAGTTACGCTTGTATTTCTTGGCTTTTCCCTCTATCTGTTCATTTCACTCCGGTTCCCAATCCCAATCCCGAAAAAACAAAAAAACACCAAGAAAAAAGATTCACGTTAGGATAGAAAACCAAAAAAAAAAACATTATTAGTTAGTTATCTTCCATAGTGGCATCCTCATCTGCATCTGTTCCCCCCCTCATCCCACTCATCACCCGAATCCCCATCCCTCATCTTATCCGCATCCTCGCTCCCACTCTCTGAACCCGGTCCCACTTCCACTCTTTCCTCTTCCTCTTTCTCTGTCTCCTTCTCTTTTTCCCCTGACTCCTTTTCCCTTTCCACACTGCCTGAACCTGAACCCGAACCCCCAGCCAAATCGAACCCACCCCAACCCAAATCTGAACCCGACCACAAAGCAGCATTTTCTGCAGCTGTGGTCCACAGGCACAGGTGCTTGTTCATCCACGAATTGTGCTGCTCAATCCGCTGCACAAAATTGAGGACACACCTAAACAGGTGATTGCTTTGCTCCAGCTGCTGGTTTTGTTGGGACAATAAGTCCCTCAGCATTCCAGACACCTCGGCTCTGGAATACCCGTGGGGTTTCAAACCCTTAATCCCCGTCCACGACAGCCCAGCACTGATGTCGACCATTGGTATGGCTCCTGATGGTCTGATGGATGTAACCTTGGCCTTCTTCGGCCCCGGTCCCTTGGCTCCTTCCTCATCCTTTCGCTTCGGCTTCCCGTCCAGGAAGCTGCACTGGACCTTTCGGTCCACACATTGCTGGCATGCGGTTTTCTTCCTGCGCAAGCACCGAGTATGGCATTGCAAGGTTCACACTGAAGCACAAAAGCATAAGTCAAAGCTGAACTGAACTGATGGGAGGACTTACCTCTTCACCCAACTCCTCCTCATCCGACTCCTCAGTCACTTTTCTCATACTCAGTCCTGAGGACCTCGGCTTTGCTTTAGCTGCCTCCTTTCCAGCGTGTGCTTCACCGCCAGAATCCAAGCTTTTGCAGTGACCGAATCCATGACCACCAGCTTGGGAGACAGGATGTGAATGTCTTGATTCACGTCGGCTTGTTGGATTTTTTCAGCTGTGCATGATGGAACGGGATCAGTGACTAGGGGGTTTGGGCATGGGATCAAGGTCGGATATGAGCTGAAGCTTGGTCTCGGTGTAAATAACCTAGATACCATACATGTACTCTAGTTATTATATAATCCCAGTGGGCCCCTTAGGGACCCACTGTATAGTTTATGCATGGGAACTGGCCAGCACCATAGCAATAAACCGTAGTCGCTCACGTTCAGCTGTCTCCCCCCAAGCCTTCCGAGCCTCCTTGGCTTTTGCCCTTAGGGCCTCCCACACCTCTGAAGCCTCCCACACATTCCATGCCTCTTTGGCTTGTCAGGCTTCTTTGACTTTTTTAGCCTCTTCGCCTTGTTGGGCTTCCTCAGCCTTTTGAGCCTCCTTGGCTTTTCTTGCAGCTTTGGCCTGCGCTTCCCATTCCTGCTGCTCTGCCTCAGCTTTTTCCTTGTCCTCCCACCATTTCTTCTCCAAGGCCTCCTTGCGCTCCTGCACAAGTCAACACTTCTCCTGGAGCACTTTCCACTGCTCATCCGCTTCGTGCTCTGCCCACGTGAGCTCAGCATTGAGCTCCTCAATCTCATCGATGTTCAATTCAGGAGTGTCTGACATGATCCATGTAGTTTGATGATGATGGGAGAAGACAAGAAGCAGAACGTGAAACAAAGCTTATGTAACTTCCTGGCCCAGTGATCTCCAGGATCTCACTTTGGTCTCATGGATTCGGCCATAAGGGGAGGTACTGTTACGATCTGTTCCTGAATCCAGTCCTGAAGCCTCGGCTTAGGTTCTCATTCAGGAACCTCAGGTTTCACTCAGCTTCCTTCGGGTTTCTCTTTGCACCTTCCATCACCCCTGACTTCCTTTTCTAGTTAGTTCCCCGTTTACCTGACCCTTTGTTCCTGTCTGTTGATCTGCTCATTGACCCCTCATGACCCTGCAGAGTCCATGTATCGTAGTTCCCCAGTTCAGATATCGAATTAGCTTCTCATACTTAGACCTCTCTGCTTGATATCAAAACCCGCTTCTCAGCTTATAGCTGAGACCGATGCCAAAATTACGGTGGAACACTGAGTGGGCACAACCCACGAGGTTGAAGCTAAGCCCTCTGACCCAAGACCCAAGTTCTGCCTTGGTAAAGCTGAACTACAGTACGACTCACAGTCTTAACACCATCTCTGACATTGCTCCAAGGCTATACACCCTCTCCCCCTTGTCTCAAAGCATCTTTTCAACCCATTTTCTTGACATCTCAAATCCTAGTATTTATGGACATTCTAGTATAAATATCTACTAAGAAATGTACACAAATCATCCAGAAAATAACTGTTTCACCCTTGAAGTATATTCATGATTCATGTTTGATTGCTGTAGAGCTTATTTCTTGATGATTGTTTCTAATTCTTTGTCAAGAGTCTACTCCTACTGGTTACACTAGACTGTTCTGAAAGTGAACACTTTGGATCCCTCGTTCCTCTGTTTGCACCCATTTTCTCTTCAACTCAGTCACATGACCGATGGTGGGCAGCAATGGACATGCACCACTGAGCTTAGTCAGCATGGGGATTGCCCGAGCGCCAGGGTGCACAAAGCATTCCCACTCCCTGAGCATTCAGAATATAACCTATTCTGATTAATCTAACAATAATTACAAGATGGATCCCCAAGAATAAGAAGGAAGTGGTAGAGGAAGAGGAAGAGGGGGTAAGGTGTACACAGATGGCTCAGCCATAGATGGGGGCATAGATGGGGGCATCGGAGCGGCAGCAGGTACCACTCTACCAAGGAGTAATTGAGGAGAGGGTAGTGCAGAGATACATGGGGTCGACAGACGAGGCAAAACTGCTGGGCCCCACAATGGGAGCCAAGTTACTGCGGTGGGACAGGCGGGGAAGCACATGCTGGGAGTGGAAAACCAGGCCGCCATTCAAGCAACCAGAGAACAGCATGCAATCTCAGGCCAATATCTAGTTAATGCCCTGCATGAACAGATGGGAGCAATCAACACAGGGAGAGCAGAGCGGAGCAGCATCATGATGAGATAGGTGCCGGGCCATGTAGGGGTGAAAGGCAATGAGTGGGTGAATGAAGAAGCCAGAAAAGCAGCCAATGGGTACTCCTCAAATGAATACGACACGCCAATATCATGCCAAGGAGAACTACCGATCAGTAAAGCAGCAGAGCTGCAGAGGCACCTAGTGATGCTCTGGGCTCGGGCTCAAGCCCGAGCCGAGCCCGACCAAGCCCTGTTTGAGCCCACCAAATGGGCCAGGCTTCTAAGTTGCGGAAGCCCAGGCCCTGGGCTTAAGCCCGGGCTTTGCGGCACTTATATGGTACACCTTTGCCTCAATTTGGACGGCAACTGTATATACATTAAACAGAGTTCTTTCTCCTTTCTCTCAATTTTCCCTCCTGCCTGAAGACGTATGTCGGGGATCACCAACAGCAGTCGACCGAAGCGCAGAATTACTGCAACACAGAAGGTCACCGACCCCGCTCCATCGCCAGAGAGCATCGGTGAACCGGCTGCAGAGGAGGGATCTGCTCAAACAACTGGTGAAACAACTGAAGACAACAGCTCTTCCCGTGTGAATAAGAGGAAGACGCTCGACATTCTTGAACTCACCGACTCAGAACTTGCAGCGGACGAGAGAGAAAATTCCGGTGATTCAACTGGCAGCACCAAAACCCAGCATAAGAAGAAAGAAAGGCATGGTAAGCAGAATCTTCTCGGTTCAGATGATTTAGTAGGCTTATCTTGCATTGTTGCCCACCTATGAAGCGCCACAGGTCAGCTGTAGATCCCATTGATGTTGATGCCGACAATGTGCTCGCTGACATCAACATCGTCGATCTCTCTGCTGCACCATCGACGAAGACGATTCGAAAGGATGCAAATAGCGACCTCAGCGAATTTTTTGAAGAACCAGCGGCTCTGACTGGCAAGGATGGAAAAGTTCGGAAATGTCGTGCTTGTAAAATCTGTGGGTAAGTGCGTCGGATTGATATCTGGGTTGTGAAATCACACGCTGTCATTTGTCCAGATTAAGACTCGTCAGTGACACAACGACCCCGCGTCGACATATTGAGTCGCTAGACAACCATTAGGGCATTGAGAAGAGTGAAGACGAATAAGAAAACATTTGATATTGATACTACGGCTTAAACATATTATTTTTTTCGTATCTGTTTTTTCATATGTGAAGCCCGGGGCCGAGCCCGACCCAGCCCGAGCCTGACTAACGGGCTGGGCTCGAGGTTTCATTGAGCCTGAGCCTGCTAAAGCCGAGCCCAAGCCCGGGCATTCCGAGCCCAGCCCGGCCCGAGCATCACTAGAGGCACCCGCTCAAAAGACAAGCAAGAGAGCTCTTCAAAATGTCACCGAGCGTTCACGGCACACAATCTATGACGTCACCAGCCTTCATAAAACTTTGCAACGGACTGGCGTGCCGCCACAGCTCCTTATTGATCCCGTTGAGAATGGGCCATGTCCCACTTCACAAGCATCTTTTCAACATCGGAAAGGTGGATTCGCCCTCCTGCAAAGCATGCTTCAGCAGCCATGAACTCGACGCGTCGAATCAGTTACTGTTGCCCGCGCCGTCCATATCCGAGTTGACCCGGAAAGATCTTGGATGAAAAGGAGAGCAAGAGGCCAGTACGTTGAGGAGAGCGGGAAAATGTTTGGGAGCAACGACAGGACCGTCGAGGAAAAGGCCGAAGTTAGATGGGCGCAACTCCCGGTGACGAGACCAGTGACCCGCCTGAGAACCGACGCTGACATGGAGCCTGCGATCGCGCTACTCGCCCCGGTCCACGAACGACGTGGGGCAACCTTTGATTTTGGTTTCATCCATGAGACGACACCGTCAGACCTGGGGAGGACCTAAGTACCTTCCAGCTGCAGCGGTAGAGGGTCAGCCACACAAGCATATAGTATATCACATGCATGTTCTCCCGTGAACTGAAACAAGATGTCTGACCACAACGTCCTGGTCAGAAACGTTCCACGAAGTTAGACAGTGTCCGGCCGGGAACCTGAGTACTGACCTGCAAGTGGCTCCAGCGCATTCCTGTCATTATCTTCCACCATGACTGATGCATCAACCCACGGTCCGAGTCAGCAGCTGTATAGAAGCAGCCTGAAATAGGGACGGAATATGGCCAACAGTGCTGGATTTGATTCAGTTTCCAGCACCCGAGACAAGTAATTTCACCAGGATGTCTCTGGCAGTGCCCAGATTCCGAGTCGAAGTGTTCTATACCAGCCACCCTCCCACTTTTGGGTCCTCTGTAGTTGCGGGGGACGCACAATGAGGCCTTCGTTGGCACCTTACTTGCTAGTAGCTTCAAGCTATTTCATGAACAGATACATTCCGAAGGCAACGCTGTAAAATCACACAACATATCAGACCAGAAGACGCCTCACCCTGGTCCAATTCGGCATCTACGTCTCCTGCCTCACTCAACATGTCATCAATCAGTGCGGTCGTGGCATCAACGACAGTCTCGACTGGGCCTCGAACGCAAAATCACGAGCCAGAACCTGCCCAGGTATGCGTAACGGCCGAGGAATCCCCTTCGCTTCAGGTGCCTGCCCTTCGGCGGGTGCCGCCCCCACGGGCGCGGGTATTGCTCACCGTCCCTTCCTGCGCGGCCGCATTCGTCTCCATCGGATCCCTTTGTGAGGAGATGAGCGTCGCTCATCCTGACTCATCTTCACAGGAAGACAGTCATCGCACTGGGAATCCGCCGCCGGCTTCGACTGGGGCTGACATCGGGAGTCCCCTGGCTGTGCCGGATGCTCATATCAGCACTGAGATACATGGTATTCGTGCAAGCTCGTCCATCTATCCGTGGAGATGGATAGTGTGCTGGGGAATGGATAGATAGGATCATCAGGATCACCGGTGAATAGTCACCTTGACACCCTTCTGGTCATAACTCCGTTCCCGCGCCCCATGCCCTCTTCCCCTTGTTCATTGCGTTGAGGTGACCCAAAACTCAGCAGGTCCTAGGTCACAGCACCGGCTAAGCGCAAGGAAGCAACCATAGAGCGTGCTCTCAGCCTCAGCACGCTCAGATGGGAGCTGGTGTTGGTTGGGTTGAGAAACAATACAGCCCAGTTACCGCGCAACGCTGGGAAAGTGTCGGTGCGAGGGTTGAGTGGAAATATGTATACGAGACTGAGTACAGATTATAGTCAGAAAGCTCGAAGACAGTAACGACAACAATGCTGCCAAGAGACGAGAGAAGAGCGAGGTACGGCGTATGTATATAAATAGACCGATACATAGACGATCGCATCATCACGGCGTATCACAGCACCACCCACACGGTCACACATGCACAAACTTCACTAAAGTCTGCTTGCACCGGGAGTCTGGCGGCGAGTGCGGGTGCCTGGCTGCACGTTCTGCTCCGGAGACGTGGGTGTGCCCATTGCGTCACTGCTTCCGCTGACAGCGCTGCCACACTCGCTGCCAGTCTGTAATTCTGAGGTTAGTCTCGTTTCTACACTCACTCCGTCATGAGAATAGAAGCGTCCTCCGCCCGCAACGTCAACCCCCCGAGTCTCAATTTCTCAGAAGTGGTCAGTGCAAAAGTGCGAAGCTCCCAAGCTTACCCACGTGGCGGCGCGCATCGGCGATCTTCCACGCCATTCCATCATTGACGCTGCTTCACGCTTGATCCACCGGTGAATAGTTGAGTCACCGTGCGCAGTCCCTCCCTACCCTCGAATAACCTTAACACCTTCCCAATTGCCTTTAGTGCCGCCCATCACCGTGGACATTCGGGGCTCCACCTTCAGCTCAGACACTTGCATCGCTCACTAAATCTTATACCGTAATCAACGCTTCGGAAGCTCCCCCATCTACATCATGCCCGGGGCAGATCTCCACTCAACGGAACACGCCTCGCGCATGCTCAACAAAGTTTTCTTCCCCATTCCATCAACCCTAACTGAGCAGATCCCCCCCTGTTCCACTGCACCCCACCTCGTGATTGCCTATTGCCTGTCCATTCCATCACCCTCGCTCAGCCGAATTACCTAACCGCCCCCCGCATACGCTGCTGCAGCACGCTAACAATAGCACCGCGGAGCGAAGTGTTCCAGCCCCTACGTCCAGGTACCTGGGCGTCCCTACAATACATACGTACCCTCAAATCTACTTACCCTAACACCGTCCCAATGCCTTTAGTGCTACCCTTTGTGACCGTGATCACTCAGACGTCACCACTTCGCTACAGCGCTCGTCGTCCCTCCCGAAATATTATCCCGTAATCAACGCCGCTGAAGCATCTAGATCACGATCACGCCCAGAGCAGATCTCCAGCCGTCTCACTGCACCACGTCTCGCCCAAATATATTATTCCTTGTCCACGCCGAACACATCGCTTACAGGAATTTACTTCGCTATTCCATCTCCACCGCCTGCGAGTCCCTATCAATAGCCGATGCAGAATCCGACGCGTTGGTTCAACTAGGACGTGGCGTGTGATGGCTTCGATTCAGGACTCCGCAGACCGTTGTGCGCGATGGACCATTGTCCAGGAGAGGGTTGCACGTCCGATGTCCTGGTGCGTGTCTGTCAATGTCTCTGTGGAGCGGATAGCGCAAGGTGTAAGAACATTGGATCACACTGAGGAGCGAAATGCGGGATAATTAGCTAAGGCCTCACCTCTGCCAGTCCTCTGATGCTAACAGTGACTCAGGTGGGCAATTTTCACTCCATTTCTGGTCATCGACCTTGATGATACCTATACGCATCTGGATTGTATCATATCATGACGACATGCATCAGAATCGCACTGAGCGCGACTCTCATTAATTGCACCCTAGCCTATTTATCATTTACTAATTGCTCTTTTATTCAGGTTCCTCATCGTGACCAGTCGAACTTGTTCTTGTAATAAGTAGTTGTAATAATATTTTACCTTTTCATGTACGGAAGATAATGATGATGCATAATCCCACCAGGGATCTACTTCAACGTAGCAAGTCTGTACTTGAACTTGAGCAGGCGAGGCACGTTCCGCCGCACCTGTGCCGCCTGGATGACCTGTATCTACATACCGCCCGCACAATATTCGTCAGGATCGTCACAACCGTCACAGCTCCCCCAACCCGCGCAATATGCAAAAACAACGGCTACAGCCGCTATAGCCGACCCAAGCACCCTAATCGCCTCAACCATCCGAACCCCTACGACCTCTGGACATCAGCGGTCGGTTGGCCCGGGTTGAAGAACTCGAGGAGACGCTTCGCCGTTTCGTCCACCGTGGTTTCATTCGCGCTGACGTTATGGCAAATCACGCTGAGGATCTATCCACGAGTCATGCTACGTGTGAACGCCGTGCTCACAATAATAAGAGGCCTACCAGTTAGGTAGGGGCGCTCGTAGTGCCTGTCAAGTCTTCTCATTCCCACGTTCTCACCGCAGTTCCGCACTGCCTCCTTCGTCCCCCATACCACCATGACCTCTAACTCCTCAATGGACCACAATGAGCAGGTCGCCAAACCCTTTCCTTCATCCAGGCATGACGAAACGCCGCCGCCAATCGTAGAACGGTCTTTAGTACCCTCGAAGGTAAGCAAGGCTTATTCCAGGAGGCTAAAAAATCAACGGGACTGACTATCTGACAAATCTTCATGAATAGGTTGTATCGCTGTCTACTTCTGGTATTTCTACAGGGGTAACGGGCGTCGAATCTAAACCGCAAACCGACGACCATCGAGGTGCCGGGCTCAGGTTGCTTTCACTCGGTAATGTTTTGATGCTTGTTATACGACGCCTTCTGACTCCCTCAGCAGATGGCGGTGGCATCCGTGGCTTGTCCGAACTTATCATTCTACAAGAAATCATGCAAAGAATCCAGCGCCAAGAAGGGCGACCCACGGTGCCCCGTCCTTGCGAATATTTCGACTTAATCTGCGGTACGAGTACAGGCGGGCAAGTTACTTGCTTAAAGATCACCATCGCGCTCTAATACGGTCAATGCAGGCTCATAGCACTTATGCTGGGCCGCCTCCGCCTGCCCGTAGAGAAAGCGATCGAAGCCTATGCCAATTTCTCCTCGAAAGTGTTCTCCGAAAAGAAACCATTTGGAAGGATGGAATGTTCAAGGCCAGCAATTTGGAGAAAGCTATCAAAGCGATCATCCAAGAATCGACTGGCGACCCTGACGCACGCATGCTCGATCCAAGGCCGAGCAGCGAAGTGTGCAAAACGTATGTTCACGTTGCCGCTCTTTCTTGACTTGGCACATAGCTGACCGTCACCCAGTTTCGTCTGCGCGATGCCCGCAAATAATATGAGCACACCCCGCCTCTTTCGTACGTACACCGTAGACAAATTCGAATCACTCGACTGTGCTATATGGGAGGCAGCTCGTGCCACATCTGCGGCTCCTACCTTTTTCAAGCGGATTTTCATCGGCATTCCACTTATGCGTGAATCCTTCGTCGATGGCGGCCTGGGTTGCAACAATCCTATCAAGCAAATGCTCAACGAAGCAGAACACATATTTCCACACCAGCATATTGCTTGCATTATCAGTATCGGCACTGGACATGTCACCACTGCCGGCCTGCCGGCACCCAGTCTGCGTAACAATATCATACCTTTAGGGGTGGTTGAGGCATTGAAGAAGATCACCACAGAATGTGAGACAACAGCAGAGGAAATTGAGCGGCGTTTCAGATCTGCACTGAATGTTTACTTCCGGTTCAACGTGGAGCAAGGATTGCAGAGTGTAATGTTGGCACAGTGGGAAAGGTTACCTGAGGTGAAGACACACACATTGCAGCATCTTCAGCGGGGAAAAGTAGATGAGATGGTAGCAGCTGCTGTGACTGCTCTCAGGGAGCGCCGGGAAGTAATAGCTGCCACACACCTCAGTGCGTACAACTTGCAATGCCTCACAGCTGATGACATATGTGTTATGGTAGACACTGTAGGAGCAGGCACTATTGGCCAGCTGTCAAGTCAGCCTGGAGCTCGCCATAAGGGTTGTCCTCCACCAACAAGGAGATTTACTGGAAGAGTAGATATCCTATTGCAACTTGAGGGATACTTTTTCCCAGGCCAGACATCCACTGTTAAGGAGGAACAGCACATCTTTCTCTTGTATGGGCTTGGTGGGGCCGGGAAAACACAGATTGCATTGACATTCGTTGAAAAGTTTCATCAACGGTGGGTAGTTTAGCGGGTCTGTTATGGTTGGACTAACTTGTGTTATGTTTAGTTTTTGGAGAGACTATTATGTTGATGCAAGTAGTGTGACCACTATGGAGTCTGGGCTTGAAGATATTGCACGGGAAGAGGGTATTGGTGAGACTGCCAAAGATGCTCTTCTCTGGCTCTCTCAAAAACACCAAGGGTGGTTGCTCTTCCTGGACAATGCTGATGATCATGACATAAACCTTCAAAAGTACTTCCCACCGTGCAAGCATGGAAATATCATTGTGACAAGTCGCAATGTGGAGTGTCGTGTGCATGCACCAGAATCCTACTGTCATGTGTCAAGTATGAATGGCGAGGAAGCTATTCAGTTGCTTCTTGTGTTCTCTACAGTCAAAGATTCTGCAAAGAATCTTGCTTTGGCATCTCTGATTGTCAAAGAACTTGGTTATCTTGCCCTGGCCATTGTACAAGCAGGTGCCTATATCTCAAAGGGATGCAGTCTAAATGAATACCTGAAGATTTTTCAGGAGGATAGAGCTCAACTGATGAGCAAGCACTCAGTACAAAGGGTGGATGACTATGCATGGGCAGTATATGCAACATGGGAAATTAGCTTTAAGAAGCTAAGTCCCATAGCAGCAACCCTGCTACACCTGTGTGCATTTTTGCATTATAGGGGGATTTCCACAAGCATCTTTCAAAAGGCTTCTCTCATGGATCTAGATGGACCATTTGATGATGCAAGACAATTTCTGCATAACTTTCAAACCACAGATGGTGGCTGGAGTGACTTTCAATTTCAGGAGATCATTAATGAATTAGCTTCATACTCATTAATTAGTACTGATGGAGAAGACAGTACATTTTCTCTTCATCCACTAGTACATGCCTGGGCTCAAGACAACATAGAGGTGGCAGAGCAGGAGAATAAGCAAGGCTGTACAATGCAGATACTAGCACTTTCTATCCCAGATGAAGATAGTACAGAGGATTATGCCTTTAGGAGATCTCTCCTGTCTCATATCAATGAGCTTCATACAAAAGCTACAGATTCAAACATGGTGGCAGAAAAATTTGCACAAGTTTTCAAAGAAGCAGGACGATGGAAGGATGCTGAAGAGCTGGAGGTTCGAGTCATGGAGGCAAGGAAGAGGGTCCTTGGTGAGGAGCATCCTGACACCCTGAAGGCAATGGGCGACCTGGCTTCAACCTATTGGAATCAGGGCCGGTGGAAGGATGCTGAAGAGCTAGAGGTTCAAGTGATGGAGGCAAGGAAGAGGGTCCTTGGTGAGGAGCATCCTGACACCCTGAAGGCTATAAGCAACCTGGCCTTAACCTATTGGAATCAGGGCCGGTGGAAGGATGCTGAAGAGCTGGAGGTTCAAGTGATGGAGGCAAGGAAGAGGGTCCGTGGTGAGGAGCATCCTGACACTCTGAATACTATGGGCAACCTGGCCTTAACCTATTGGAATCAGGGCCGGTGGAAGGATGCTGAAGAGCTGGGGGTTCAAGTGATGGAGGCAAGGAAGAGGGTCCTTGGTGAAGAGCATCCTGACACCCTGTTAACCATGGCAAACCTTGCCTTAACCTATTTGGATCAGGGCCGGTGGAAGGATGCTGAAGAGCTGGGGGTTCAAGTCATAGGGGCAAGGAAGAGGGTCCTTGGTGAGGAGCATCCTGACACTCTGAATACTATGGGCAACCTGGCCTTAACCTATTGGAATCAGGGCCGGTGGAAGGATGCTGAAGAGCTGGGGATTCAAGTGATGGAGGCAAGGAAGAGGGTCCTTGGTGAAGAGCATCCTGACACCCTGTTAACCATGGCAAACCTTGCCTTAACCTATTTGGATCAGGGCCGGTGGAAGGATGCTGAAGAGCTGGGGGTTCAAGTCATAGGGGCAAGGAAGAGGGTCCTTGGTGAGGAGCATCCTGACACCCTGAAGGCTATGGGCAACCTGGCCTTAACCTATCAGAATCAGGGCCGGTGGAAGGATGCTGAAGAGCTGGGGTTCAAGTGATGGAGGCAAGGAAGAGGGTCCTTGGTGAGGAGCATCCTGACACCCTGTTAACCATGGCAAACCTTGCCTTAACCTATTTGGATCAGGGCCGGTGGAAGGATGCTGAAGAGCTGGGGGTTCAAGTCATAGGGGCAGGGAAGAGGGTCCTTGGTGAGGAGCATCCCGACACCCTGAAGGCTATGGGCACCCTTGCTTCAACCTATCGCAATCAGGGCCGGTGGAAGGATGCTGAAGATCTGGCAGTTCATGTCATGGACACAAGTAAGAGAGTCCTTGGTGAGGAGCATCCTGACACCCTGAGGGCTATGGGCACCCTTGCCTCAACCTATTGCAATCAGGCCCGGTGGAAGGATGCTGAAGAGCTGGGGGTTCAAGTGATGGAGGCAAGGAAGAGGGTCCTTGGTGAGGAGCATCCTGACACCCTGTTTACCATGGCAAACCTTGCCTTAACCTGTTTGGATCAGGGCCGGTGGAAGGATGCTGAAGAGCTGGCAGTTCATGTCATGGACATAAGTAAGAGAGTCTTTGGTGAGGAGCATCCTGAAACCCTGCAGGCTATGGGCAACCTGGCCTTAACCTATTGGAATCAGGGCCGGTGGAAGGATGCTGAAGAGCTGGGAGTTCAAGTGATGCAGGCAAGGAAGAGGGTCCTTGGTGAGGAGCATCCTGACACCCTGTTAACCATGGCAAACCTTGCCTTAACCTATCTGGATCAGCGCCGGTTGAAGGATGCTGAAGAGCTGGGGGTTCAAGTCATAGGGGCAAGGAAGAGGGTCCTTGGTGAGGATCACCCTGAAACCCTGAAGGCTATGGGCAACCTGGCCTTAACCTATTGGAATCAGGGGCGGTGGAAGGATGCTGAAGAGCTGGGGGTTCAAGTGATGGAGGCAAGGAAGAGGGTCCTTGGTGAGGAGCATCCTGACACCCTGTTAACCATGGCAAACCTTGCCTTAACCTATCTGGATCAGCGCCGGTTGAAGGATGCTGAAGAGCTGGGGGTTCAAGTCATAGGGGCAAGGAAGAGGGTCCTTGGTGAGGATCATCCTGAAACCCTGAAGGCTATGGGCAACCTGGCCTCAACCTATGGGAAACAGGGCCAGTGGAAGGATGCTGAAGAGCTGGGGGTTCAAGTGATGGAGGCAAGGAAGAGGGTCCTTGGTGAGGACCATCCTGACACCCTGACAGCCATGGGCAACCTTGCCTCAACCTATAAGAATCAGGGCCAGTGGAAGGATGCTGAAGAGCTGGAGATTCAAGTCATGGAATTATGCAAGAGGTCCTGGTAAGCAGCACCCTGGATCACTGAGTCAGTCATTTTAATATATAATGATATATAGACTTAGTTTCAGTAACTGTATGCTAATCTATTGTCACATATCGTGAAATATGGTGTGAGGACTAGCAAGGGCTGAGGGTTCAATGTATAAGTAATGCCCCCAATGAACTACTTATCCTAAGTCTTTCGGAAGTCAGAAGTGTTGGAAGAGTCAGTGTTGTGATAAATGCCTTGTAGTTGTACTCTATCTGAGTCCAACATTCACATTCCTTTGCTAAAAACAAATTAAAACATTTACAGAGTTTTAACAGAGTTATCCAATGATTTAACCAGTGTAATTACTCATTAAATGTGCCAACAAGCATATTGGTGATGTCATGACATCACAAACATCAGACACCAGCTGTATATCAGTTGACAGAGCTAGCTGGATGGAGGACTTGTGTCTCTATCAAGCCCTTGACCGGAAAGACAGCTCGTACAGGAAAGAGAGAATTGGCTGTAGTGTCACATGTGCTACACAGAGACATTGGAATTCACAGAATGTGAATAGAATGAAAGTTTAAATCAATTGGCTGTCCTTTGGAAGGGACATGGAGGTTAGCAAATATATGCAAAAGCATATATGCGAGATCATGGAAAGCTCCTCTCATGCTGACTGCTTACAGGGCAGTAGCAGCTGACTACAAATGTATTCCATGTTGTGAAGGGCATAATGTATGTCTAAATAATCCCTCATGTTAAAATCCCCCTGTAGAATAATCCCCATCCTTTTCTTATTTGTCATGTTACCATAACACCCTCTACCCTGTCCAGATATGCGCATGGCCTCTTTCACCCAGAACTAAAGCACTGTTGTGATATACGCAACTATCCCATTTTAAGTCATCTCTGCATACAAAGAAACTAATAAAAGAAGAAAAGAAAAAAGGACTAAAAAGACAGGAACGATACTTATGACGGACATTGACACAGACGACAGACATATGACATCATGAACAGCTATCTTATCTACAGATTAGATAAGATACAGGGATACGGGTGTCAACCATGTGCGGCCGATCAGAGACAGCACACCTATCGACTGATGGCATCGGCCATGACATCGACAGGCGCCAGGCCACAGGCACCGAGAGGTGCGGGCACCAAACGCCGCAGAGGAGTGTAGACTACGCAGGAGCACCGGACGTCGCGGAATGACCTCAGAATGTCATTCCTAATATGTGTGCTTAATCAGCTGCCCCACAGAAGAGGCACAGAGACAGCAGCCCCATCACCAAGCTAGCATTTATGCTAGGCAGGAGAGATTTAACTTCTATTTTCTATTGAGCTCCATGACACGACCAGCTGACTACTATCTTGCTATGTAGACAGGGGCTTTGTATAATAGGTACAAGACTTTATTCCAAAGCTTAACAACCCTGATACTATCCCCATCACTCCTATGACTTTATGACTATAATTAGTCACCCCTTTAGTTACAAGTAGTTTTTTGACCCATTAACTCACTATCTCGAACACTAGTAGTTACCACTAGTATAGTATAAGTAGCTACTACGAATGTATGAACCAATCATCCAGAATCAATTATTTCACCCCTTGAAGTCACTGTAGTCTTGTTTGATAGCTACAGAACTTAGAACTTGATAGTTTACTCCAATTCTTCGTTGAGAGTTCACTATTACTGTTTACTCCAGACTACCTCAAAAGCGAAGCCTTTTGATTTAGTTATACTTTATATCGAGATCATTCCCTCATCGACACAGTCACGTGACCTTCATCCATCAGTGCCGGACGTGCCTCGAGAGCTTAGTCAGGACACAGGCGGGGTACAGACATAGCGGTCCCAACCGCTGAGCAATAGAAATTGTTTACTAAAGGCACCATCTACCATTTTAATCTAAAAAGCACGACATCCATTTATTTGACTGCCTATAAGTACAGTAGTAGCTTTTGTATGCTTCTCTAGCCAGAAATTAAGTGTCCTAACTCGAGCGTCCGTAATTAGTGTGTTTGATCACTGTACAGTTTCTTCCCCATCAATTTACTTCCAATCTTGGTTGAGGGTTTATTATAACTGTACTAGGTGGGTACCCACGCTTTGCACGGGGGTGTAGGTCAAACACCTCAGTAAGGTCAAACGCATCAGTAAGTCTAACACATCGGTAAGTCTAACATATCAGTAAGGTCAAGTACATTGGGGAAAATCAAAGTAATCAATTTCCATCAAGTAAAATGAAGTAAAACACATAAACCATTGGATATAAAAAAATCAAGGAGCTCTACGTAATACATCTTTATATACAATGTTGGTTGTGTCCAAACCCTCCTCAAGCAAGACCTTGACTCTGTTCCAATTGGTCCCTCTTGATACACCAACATACAACTGACCATGTCCAAACACTGGATATCTCAGGTCCAGCCCAACCGTACCCAAAGACTGTCCCTGAGACTTGTTGATAGTCATTGAAAATGCCAAACGCACTGGAAACTGCCTCCTTTGCAGCACAAATGGCAACTCTCCCTCTGATGGCTTAATGATGATCCTGGGGATGAAAGCAATATTTCCTGCACATGGACCTGAGATGATCCTGACCTCCAACACTCTAATGCTTATCCTCACCAACTGCAACCTTGTCCCATTGCATAGTCCTTGCTTCTGATCCAAATTGCACAACAGCATCAGAGGCACTCCAGGCTTGACTTCCAAGCGAGCAGGAGGAAGACAGCCCATCTCTATGGAATTCAGATACTCCACAGGATACCGATCTGCATCGTCAGATTCTTCAATGGAATTTGCACAGTGCAAGACCTGAGAATCACCTGGAAACTCCCTAAACACCATGGAATTGATCTCATTGACCTCAGTGTTTCTGGCACAGAGGATGGCACGCTCCAAAAAGTAATCGTCCTGGGCAGGGACTTGATTGCCAATTCCAGGGTATATTTCCTGGATCAGATCTTCAATTGCGGGGCCACAAACCATGTGAGGAGGCAGTGAGAATGTATGATCTAGTGGGAGATCCTTTCCCTGGCCCACATTCTGCAGCCATTCTGCAAACCTGGCTCTGTCAGGGTCATTTCTCACCCACATGTTCTCTGTCAGATGGAGGACCTTGATCTTTGGCCATAGATATGACTTCTGAAGGGTAGCTCCCACGATATCCTCCTTGGAGCCTTTAGGGACAATTGGGAGAGTCTGCTGAAAGTCACCTCCAAAGGCGACTATGATGCCACCAAAGGGTCTGTCAGGCTGGTCAAGGAAATCCCTCAGTGTCCTGTCAATGGCCTCTATGGCATGGCGATGCTGCATTGCAGCCTCATCCCAGATGAGGAGACTGGCCTGTCTCAGCATGTAAGCCTTGTCAGAGTTCTTTTTGATAGAGGAGAGAGAGCGCTCATGGACAGGAATGGGAATTCCAAGCATGCTATGAGAGGTTGTACCCTTAGTGAGGATAAGTGCAGCCATTGCAGATGAGGCTACTGCAATCACAATGAGGCTCTCCGCTCTACAGGAGTGGATTAGAGTGTTCCATGTGAATGATTTCCCAGCACCACCTGAGCCAGTGACAAAAAACATTTGTCCATCAGGTTTCCCATGAGCATCTCTGGTCAGTGCCAATCGTAATATCTGATCATGCGCAGACCTTTGCCCCTCATTCAGCTTAGGAACCTCCTCATCAGCCTTTTCCCTCTCTTCAACAGCATCATACTCCCTCTGCTCAGCTATGAACCTGTTTCCAATCAGGGCCTCCCACTCGCCTGACACCCAAGGCATATCGCCAAAGCTGCTCAAGGACATTCCACCCTGCTGGAGGATTTTCTCCAAGAGAAAGAGGCCAAAATCATAAACCTGATCATCCCGTGGATCCTGCATACCGTGTCTGATTTGGAGCTGATGTCTGAGATCATCGCATTTGTGCTCCTTGAAGCCATCCCATAGTCTGCCGGGATTCGATGGATTGCAATGGCCAAGGATGGTGGCAAAGAGATGTCTGAGCTGAGCACCTGTTTTCATGCCACTGGCTTCCTGGAGACACAACCTCAGCTCCTGATCATCATCCAGAAGTCCCCTTGCACAACAGGCCTCCTTGTAAGTAGCATATTGTATGCCATCCACTGACCTAAGCTCCTCAAAGGATCTAGCACCCTTGACCACTGTGAGGAGAGGAGAGTGCACACAAAAAATCTCTCTCCTGATTTAGGGTTTGCAAAGTGAAGGCAACCAATGCTATAACCTCCTTTGCATGGTGTCCATACCTTTTCCTGTGATTGCCAGGTAAAATGCTCAGGAAACTCCACATAGAGCAGATCACGTGCTTCAGGGTAGATATCATTGGCCTCAAAGTAAGCCATGAGCGGTGTCTTTTTCGCCTCAGCCCTAATGAGGATGTTGTCCACATCCTCATTGGGATCAAAGATGATTGTGTGGTGGTCCTTTTCATGGACAGGCAGTGCCATGACTGCAGGCACCTGGGTGTGGATTTCCTGCTCCAGCAACCTCCAACAGGCCTCACAAGCACTGACATAGCAAGCATCCAGGTACTGCTTAATTTCATCCCTGCTGAGACCAAACTCCATGGTGGTCTGATCATGGCCCTTGTAGAGATACTTGTGGATATACTTGATACACCTCACATTGATGGTGAGTTCAGGGTTGATGTGACACCAGAATTTGAGCAAGAGCAGAGCAGAGTATGGCACAACCCATCTGTTGTCTAGCATGTCACCTCTGACATTGTGCAGCCTTCCATCATTGTGACGACTATATCTTGGATCTCCATCCTCATTCAGGCTGGTTTCCTCACAAAATGGCTTTGGGAAGTTTTTCTTGCACTTGCCATTTTCCATGCAGGGTGTTTTTCGATTCATTTCTCCACAGGGACCATGTGTCATCAGCTCACAGACCAACCGGTAGAGGAGAGGATGAGTCTCTGGATCAGGGAACTCTGCCGAAATCATTGAATCCACCTCATGTGGATGTCTGATCTTGGAATCTCTTTCAAACCAGATAAGAATATGCATGTGTGGGAGTCCCCTTTTCTGGAATTCAATGGTGTGGCCGCGAGTGACAGTTTCCCCAAGAATCCTTTCCTTGATGATCAAGTCAATGAGGTATTTCTTTTTGAGCTGGAACACCCGCGACACCAGGTCAGGTCTGTCCTGAGGAGTTTGTCCAGGAAACAATGCATCCAATACCTCCTGCCAGTTGGGATTGGCAGTCATGGTAGTAAAGAGATCAGCCACACCGTACTTCCTTGAAATGGCCAGAGAGTTCTGCAGGTTTTCCTGCATGTCCCGTGTCCCCCCCTGAAATGTGGCAGGCAGAATGGATCTTGTGCCCAAGTTGTTTGGATCTCTGTCATTGTCATTGCGATGAAACACATCCATCATCTGGTTATACATCTCAGCACGGAGAGTGTGTTGATTTGTCCTGAGCCACCTCAGCCTGCTTTGCTCTGCAGCAGCCCAAGAGTCTACAATGTACTGCTGGAATAATTTGTCAGCACGCAGGAGTGTTGTAGGTTCTTCTGTTCTCTGGCAGAGACGATAGGAATGGTACTGAATTTGGGTGACACACCCACGTCGCTCACACTCACCTGGTAATTGGTGATAGTGAATACCAGGTTGCCACCCCAACTCTCCCCTGGGAAAGAGCAAGACATAGTGAAGCGAGGCATAGTTTGGATTCATATTGGATACCCTTCTAAAACGTCCACCTTTGAGCTGGACAATAATATCCCTAGGTTCAGGGTTGATGCCATCTCCAGGAAGAACCACCGCAATCTCATCCACAGTAGGGATATTATACCTCCTAGGATCCCTGTGTTCCCTGTATGTGAGCCTCGCCCGGATCTCACCATTCTGTCCCTGAGCTCTGAGCCTCTCAGCTGCTTGCTTATATATGGCGACATGAGGATTACACACCAGGAGCATTTCCTGCAAGTCTCCCATGACAGTTGGAGACAGACCTGGGTTACGTGTGGTCCTCTGTGCCAAAGCCAATGCTGGATCATATATATAAAGTTGGGTATACATTATCTCCCTCCCAGGGTTAGGGATGAGAGAGCCATGAATATGATACAGTTCGCCCTGTAGCTTGAGGACATATGGACCAGACCCCCCCGAAGCAAATTTTGGTCAAAGTTGGCGCCCAAGGAAGTGAATGCAAACACCACATTATACTGCCTGATGTTCTGGCGAAACTGTTTGGCCTCAGGGTCCTGGCCCTCTAAGAGCTGTCTCAATGGCTGAGTGAGCACTGGCATCTCTGGAAGCTGCACGTTTCCTTCTAAACAGCCATCACCAAATCTGGGCCGCCGATTTGAGGATCTCAGCAGGCATTCTGCCATCCAGTGTAATGCTCCACAGTCAGGGCAGGGAACAACCATGGGACCCAGATCATGACGCAGCATATCTGCAATGTTAAGAGTGGTAGTCATGCTGAGACTTGACCCAAAATGTGGGCCAAGCTGAGGTTTGGAATGGAGGGCTTGGCTTCAAGTTCATAAGTTGTGCCCACTCAGTGTTTGGCCCTGTATTTTGGGTTGGGATCTTGGCTTCAAGCCAAGGGTTTGGAATTGGGTTGAGTGACTTCAGTTCATGAAGATCTAAGTTGATGTTGGAACTGAGGGATAGTGTACATGTCTGGGGGCTTTATATACAAAAACCTGGGATCTGGAAAAGGGAATCAATTCCCAGATAGAGCTGATTAGAAAGATAAGGGATGATTGGACAGGAAGGGTATGAAACTAACTAAGAACAGAAATCAGGGTAGGGTATGAAGAGCCGAACTTTAGTGAGGCATCCCAAATGACCATTTGGGAGTGAGTGCGGCAAACTACTTATAACTAAGAGATAGAACATATCAGCGAATGGGAGAGAGGCCATGATGGGTCAGGAGAATACAGGAGGTGTGGAGCTGAGAAGCTGAGATACATAATAGAAGAAACACACAGAATGGAAATATCTGCCGATGTGAACATGAAGCAATGGAGATTGACTAGTGAAGGGAGAAATGGGAAGACATCCCTTGGGACCTGCCTGCATCCTATCCTGCATTGACTCCCATCCCAAGTGCTCAGTCCTACATGAAAGGCGGACATGGTACCACACAAATGCTCCTGGCCCATACAAACACCCATATTATTCCAGGGCTGACAGATGATGGAGATAGTGATTTATTATCACACTACAATAGACCTATGCTTCCACTGCAGGCATATAAAAGTTTTCTTGTCTGAAAAACTGTTGAAAAAACTGTAAAGATTTTCCAAATATTTTTATTGTTTTTTATGTTAAAAAAACTATAATAAAATTTTGTGTTTTTATTAGAATTTGTTGAGCAAGAAAATTGTAAAAAAAATTCAAACTGTTTTTCAGGGTTTTTTTGGGTTTCTTTGTGTTTTCACAAAGAAACATTAAAAAAGTTTTAAAAAACCCAGCAAAAAACTTTTAACTTTTTTACAATTTTCTTCCTCAACAAATTCTAACAAAACACAAAATTTTGTGAAAGTTTTTTTACATTAAAAACACTAAAAAGTTTGGAATATCTTTACAGTTTTTTGAACAGTTTTTCAGACCAGAAAATCTTTATATGCCTCCAATGTTCACACCAGTTAGTTAAGGTTAACAGCACACAGGGGTAGTTAATAGTATTAAAGAATTATTTGGTGGAATGAAACTACATATTTTGTGTACATTAATACAAATGAAAATACATATTTAATAAGGCTTTAGCAACACCTCTTTTTATACAATATTAAATGTTGTGTTCCCCTCCCCTAAAGAACATGGACTCTGTTCTAATTAGTGCCTTTTGACACTGTTAGCAACTAGGGGCTATGGCAGGGAAGGTTCGGTAGAGTTCTTAGAAAGCTAGAATCAAATACACTCTCTCAGTGAATTTATTGTCACTGATATATTAATACAATACCTAGAATCAAATACACTACATGATTTTCAGTCAACATGCTATGTAAATATAAAGAGTACTACTCGCCTCTCTCAGTGAATTTATTGTCACTGAGAGAGGAGCACTATCCTGTCTCAGAAGGCATATACGTGCACCCGGCCCTTTAGCGCCCAAGGGCTCGCGCGTCGAAGTCATTTCAAGCTCCGCTGGGTGCAGCCGCCTGTGAAAATAGGAATAACAGAATGAAATGGAGAGATAAGGAGTGACTGGAAAATTTCGAAAATAATCAGAGAAATAGATGCATGGTACAAGAACAATGTGAGAAAGAATTGGAACACCATACAGTAAATCGAACATATTATGCTTGATTTTGGTGCAGGAGCATAAATGCACCCAACACGCCCCCTCAAGCTTAATATATTCCGATTCTCTCGTTGAGGATTCTCACTCTAGGACTAGGAAGTCCTTTAGTGAGAAGATCGGCTAGCATGTGTTCCATTGGCAGGTACACAAGCTTAATTTCTTCATCTTCGACTATATCTCGGATGAAATATAATCTGATGTCGAAATGCTTGGTTCTCGTGTGTTGTTGAGTGCCATAGATGATGGCAATGGCTGATTGATTGTCTGAATAAAGTTTGATGGGACAATTCAGCGGTTGGAATACTTCAGAAATAAAGTGGCGTATCCATAAGGCTTCTTTGCTCGCATGAGTCAGGGCAACGAATTCGGCTTCAGTTGATGATAGGGCTACTATGGATTGTTTTTGACAACTCCATGATACTGTCCCTCCATCAATCTGAAAAATATAAGCCGAGTATGAGTGCCTGTGCTCTTGAGAAGCCCAATCCGCATCTGAATACCCAATGAGGCCGTCTCGATTTTTCCCAAGTGTCAATTTGTAGTCCATCGTGCCCTTTAGATATTTAAAGACACGTTTGACTGCATTCCAATGTGTTGGACCTGGGTTTTCGAGGAATTGAGAAAGTAATGACACTGCGAATGCAATGTCTGGTCGAGTGGCTACAGCTGCCCACATCAATGATCCTATCGCTTGTCTGTATGGAATTCTTGACATCTTCTGTTTGTCTTCATCTGTGAAGGGCATTGGTCTCTGGATAATTTAACGGCTGGGTCGAGAGGCGTGGAAAACGTTTTGGCATCATCCAGATTGAATTTTTTGATGATTTTCTGGATGTATGCGGCTTGTGATATTGCAATCGATTTGTTATTCCAATCTCTTTCGATTTTGAGGTTCAAAAGCCAGTGAATCTCGCCTAGTCTTTCATACTAAAACTGGGCAAGGTCGTGCTTTACCCCATCGAGGATTGGTTGACTCTCAGCTGTGATAGTGAGGTCATCTACTGCCGTTGCAATAATCGCATGCCCTCTCGGTCCACGTCTGCAAAATACAGCTCCATCCGAAGCTGATTTAGTGAATCCTAACTTGAGAAATTCACCACTCAGACGTTTGTACCATTCCCTTCCAGACTGTTTGAGGCCGTAAAGTGCTTTCTTCAGCAGGAGGACATCATCTTTGTCTCCGGTCTCATATCCATACGGCTGTCTCATGTAAATAGGTTCTGGCAGTGTAGCATTCAAATACGCACTGTCCACATCCATTTGATGAATAGGCCAATTGTTCCTGGCAGCAATGGCACATATAATCCGTAAGGAAGTCATTCGAGCAACAGGTGCATAGGTTTCATTGTAGTCGACTCCAAAACTTTGTGTAAAGCCTTGGGCGACCATCCTCGATCTAGGTGTAATGGGTTCACCTTCTGGATTGCGTTTCCAGAGGAATACCCATCTATTTCCGACAATATTTGCCCCAGGAGGTGGTTTAACTACTTCCCATACACCTTTGTGGAGTAGCACCTTGTACTCTTTATCCATCGATGCTTTCCACATAGGATCATTTAAGGCTTCATCTGCATTGCTAGGCTCGGTCTGATTCAAATCCGGCAGCACTTATCTTTGTTTTGATCGGAGGTCGAAAGTGTACTGATGGCAAGGTTATAATCACTGATGCCGTCAGTGACAGAGGATAAATCTTGTTCGAATAATTTGTCTTGATGGTCCTCAATGTCCTCGTAAGCTAGTGTAGTGATGTCTGCACCAGCATGTCTCTTAGCTTGAGATCTTGTTACGGGACCACTTGGGGCCGGCTGCACCTGCTGCTGACGGATCCTTTCGCTTCTCCTTGTTGGAGCAGCTTCTTTAGGTCTGACATCAACAGTCTGACTGGGTTGCAGCTCTTCAGACGTTCCTCTGGTTCATCATCATCAATTTCCTCGATCTTTGCCTCTCGCTGACTAAGGACTAGGCATAGGTGCTGGCGCCGAATGGCCTGTACATTTTTCTGGACGTAGGTAGCTGTGACTCTTCAATAGAAATGATTGGAGCTTTGCCCCCCTTCATCTCTGAGTCAAATATAACATTCCGCTCGACAGAAACCTTCTGAGAGTCAGGCCAGTAGATGCAGTGACCATGGCTCTGTCCAGAGATTCCTATCCACCGAGCTCTTTTGGCACGGGCTGCTAGTTTGTTTCCCTCTTTGACTTTAACGTAGACTTCAATTCCCCACACGTGTATGTCCTTCAGTTCGGT
Source organism: Gautieria morchelliformis (assembly GCA_015179125.1). NCBI lineage: Eukaryota > Fungi > Basidiomycota > Agaricomycetes > Gomphales > Gomphaceae > Gautieria > Gautieria morchelliformis. Next base: position 75,499 of record WHVA01000189.1, on the reverse strand, counting down.
TTCTCGTGATGGATCATTTCAAAAGGGGTTTTGTCTGGCAAAGCTCTTGTGTGTGTCCGATTCCTAAGATAGTTGGCGTGCAAAATTGCATGCCCCCATAAGTCTTAGGAAGACTTGATTCCAATAGCATGGCACGAGCTCTTTCAACTAGAGTTCGGTTTAAACGTTCAGCAACACCATTCGACTCTGGGGTGTCGTGTACGGTTAACCGATGCTTCGTGCCTTGCTTGGCTAAATGCTGTTCAAATTCTGAGCTTGTGTATTCGCCCCCTCTGTCGGAAACAAGTGCTTTGATGTGCACATTCCTCTGTCGAAGCATCAAGCCTCGTAGAGTTTGTATTTTGAAAATGCTTCCGATTTGTTTGCCATCAAATAGATAACTGATTCCCTTGAGTAGTCGTCGATGAAAGACACATAATAGGATTTCTTGTCAATTGTGGAGTGTCTCGCTGGTCCCCAGACATCAGAATAAATTCTGTCACCGAATTTTGATGATCGGCTTCTGGGTTCCTGAGGAAGTGATTTACGTGCAATCTTCGCCTGAATGCACGCATCGCAAACAATCTTGTCACCTTTCGAGCTCAATTCAATGCCTAATATCATGCCACGGTTGAGCAAATGCTGCAGGGACTTCTGTGAAATATGCCCCATTTTTTGATGTATCTCCATGGCTGATGCGCATATATGCGCTTCGACACTTGTGTGTTGTAAGTCAAATCGATATAAGCCATTCAGCTTCGGTGCTTGCATCAATATCCTGCCTTTACGATTGGATATTGTGCATTTCTGATCAGCTATTTGTGTGTTATAGCCTGCATCATCGCACCGGCCGATCGAGATGAGGGTAACAGCCATTTTTGGCGCGTAGAACGTATCCTTCAATGTAATGTTCACAGTCTTGTCTCCAACCTTGTTAGATAGCACAAGTGAGCCTGAACCGAAGGCATCAAAAGTGCCTTTGTTGGCTGCACGAATTGTGCGCGGCTGTGAGAATGGACTGTAATCCCTCAATAAATTCTTGTGAGGGGTCATATGTGCGGTCGTTCCAGTGTCGAGGATAACAACAGTGTCCAGAGATAAACTACTCAAATTAGAGCAGTCAAAGTTGGCGAAAGCGGCTGGACTGCCACTCTCATCCTCCTCAGAGGACACTTCTTCGGCAACATTCGCCTTGGCTTTGCCCTTCTTCTTTTTGGCTTTGGCTTTCTTTTCTGACGTGGTCCCTGGCCTTCTTTACCACCTCCTTTAGCCCAGCAACTCTCAATAGCATGTCCAGGCTTGTGGCAATTAGTGCATGTATGCATCTTTGGGTCTTGCCGGCCCTTCTGCCCTTTCGTAGATGAACCAATAAATGCCTGCTCTTCTTGTGAAATATTGAGGGTCTTTCTCCTGTCGTATTGGGCCTTTAGTACTCTGATAATATCATCAGGCACTAAGGGCATTCCACATTCTTCGAGCGACGTGGTAAGGGCATTCATAACTGCCTCATAGGAGGGTGGAAGTGATGCAAGGATGATGTCGGTGAACTCTCCTTCAGAAATTCTGGCTCCCATCTCATTGAGACGAGCATAGAGGTCTTGGGCCTTGTCCAAGTGATCTCTCAAGTCTCCATCCTCAGGACACCTCATACTGCGAAGCTGTCTCTGCAGGTTGGTGAGGACCATCTTGGGCTTTTTGGTCATCTCATTGACCAATGCATCCCAGACTTCTTTTGCTGTATGTCTCTTCTGTAGCATCAGAGCTAGTGACTCTGACACTGAGACGATTATTTGGGTTTTTGTCTGTCCTTCTCTGGCAAGATATTTCTCCAGCTTCTCCTCAGCCTTCTCAATCTGAGTTTCCTCAGCTTCTGTGAGAATATGGCCTGGGGGCATGACTGGAGGATCAGGAGGTCGAATGGCTCTCCCTTCTATATGCCTGAGTAGATTTTTGGACTCAAAATAACTTGTGAGAGTAGCTCGCCACAGAGGCCAATTACTTCCATCTGTTGCAAGCTTCTCCACACCAAAAAGCTTCCGCGAAGTGTCTGCGGGGCCCATAACCCTTGTTAGCAACTAGGGGCTATGGCAGGGAAGGTTCGGTAGAGTTCTAGAATCAAATACACTCTCTCAGTGAATTTATTGTCACTGATGTATTAATACAGTACCTAGAATCAAATACACTACATGATTTTCAGTCAACATGCTATGTAAATATGAAGAATACTACTCGCCTCTCTCAGTGAATTTATTGTCACTGAGAGAGGAGTGTAATCCTGTCTCAGAAGGCATATACTTGCACCCGGCCCTTTAGCGCCCAAGGGCTCGCGCGTCGAAGTCATTTCAAACTCCGCTGGGTGCAGCCGCCTGTGAAAGTAGAAATAACAGAATGAAATGGAGAGATAGAGAGTGACTAGAAAATTTCGAAAATAATCAGAGAAATAGATGCATGGTACAAGAACAATGTGAGAAAGAATTGGAACACCATACAGTAAATCGAACATATTATGCTTGATTTTGGTGCAGGAGCATAAATGCACCCAACACTGATACCTTACGAGCATTCAATATAAGTAGTTTACATTCACATGTATGTTCTCCAGTTCAATTATCATACGTCGTCCATCTTGTGCAAACTTGACCTCACTGTGATCATCATTTTGAGCCTTCTCCTGGAGATTTCTATCTTCAACCAGAAGAAGACTTAGGCATCACTGGTGAGTTCTCATACTTCATCTTCATTACCTTAGCCTTCGAACTATTTTCTGTGCTGACGGCGAAGGGCTCTGAAGGAGCACCTTCGCCGGCGAAGGGATTGTCACTACTTAGACAACCCTTCCATGACACCTTGAACGTTACATCGTCAAGTGCCATGGGCTATTTCGCTACGACTGTAGATAGGGTGATCTCCGCTCGGGTGGCCCTCTTATCTTGTGAACATTTATTGGTTCACCTATTTGCTGAACAGCATACTTATTCGCACAAGTCATTCAGGCATTTGTGTCATGACGCGTTTATCTCCCATACTTAGAAGCTCAGTTCTCCTATTTTTTCACCCCACCTTCGTGTTTGTTCTGATCACCATTGTTATGTTCGGCAACCAACTCTCGCTGTTTACGCCAACTACTATAGCCGTGCCATCAAAACGCACCATCAATGTCCTGAGACTGACTTGGCAGTCATCACTGGGCCTACCACCTCCTTTGCTCGACCCTCTTCTGATGGTGTCCGAATAGTTGGGTTGTCATGACCTGTGCATTTCCTGCACCGTGGTATCCCCATTTTCCCTTTCGCCACTCCTCCTCAGTGTTCGCTCGGCTTCGCCCTCCACCTCGACCTCTCCTCCCCTATGTCACCTCTGTTTGACCTCCCTTACATCTCGCTGAACGGCTATTCGCTGCTCGCATCGTTCCCCAGCAGGCACACCATCAAAAACAATTGATACCATTCACCCGGCATGATGGCCCATCATTAACCCCATCGTCTTCTTAAATCCAACCCCATTGGGCGTCCGTATGGTCGGAGTATGTTCGCAGGACATCCCCTCCATAGGCCGTGCGGGATCAACCCAGTAGACCAAGAGGCCGTGCAGGGTAGCATGTACACAGGTCCCAAGACATGGTTTTGTCCATAAATGCCTTCGCCACCTCTACTCTCCGTCGTTTCATGTTTTCCCCCTTCTTACATTCTATTGTATGTTTATGTCATCTATGTTGTATCATGACTGCGCACCCCTATCCAACCCTGACTTGTGACGGCCTCTTTCCTATTCGCTGATACCTTACGAGCACTCGATATAAGTAGTTTACATTCGCATGTACATTCCCCAGTTCAATTATCATACGTCGTCCATCTTGTGCAAACTTGACCTCGCTGTGATCATCGTCTTGAGCCTCTCCTTGCAGATTTCTATCTTCAACCAGCCAAGGACTTAGGCATCACTGGTGAGTTCTCATACTTCGTCTTCGTTACCTTAGCCTTCGAACTACTTTCTGTGCTGTTGGCGAAGGGCTCTAAAGGAACACCTTCGCCAGCGAAGGGACCGTCAAAACTTAGACAGCCCTTCCGCGATATCTTGCACGTTACGTCGTCAAGTGCTGCGAGCTGTTTCGCTACGACTGTAGACAGGGCGAGCCCCATTCGGGCAACCCCTTTGTTTCATGAACATTCATCGGTTCACTTATTCGCCGAACGGCATACTTATTCGCACAAGTTATTCGGGCATTCGCTGTGTTCACTAATACACGATATTAACGCCTAAAAACCAATCTTGTCACTTCTGTTCATCTTTGGAGTGGGTTATTATCATCTTGCTGTATTGCCTGCGTTTGCTCACGGCTGATTCTGATGCCGTAGTCGTCCAGTCAGCTCTGTCTGCCTTCTCCCTGTTCTCTCTCTTGCCAGCCTTGATCCTTGTGGCCAACACGTGGATTTGCCCCTCGCCCTCTCCCTATTGCGCTCCTTCTGCTCTCCATCTGTCCCCTCTGCCACGGGTTGTACAGTCCCACCTGCCCTTCCTTGCCTCCTCTGTCCTCTGTGAGTCTCGCCCTGCGGGTCTCCATCTCTGCTGCCCTCCATCTCCTGTCTTCCTGCTCTCTGACTTTCTTGAGCAGGTCTCCCACGTCCACTGCTTCTTCCGCCTCCCCCTGTTGCTCCCATGTCCAAGGGTTTTCGTCCGGGAAAAATCTGTAGGTGTGTTCCGGATCGCCTTTCTCTGCCGCTACACATGCGGCTCTGAATACCGTGCACGTTCTGTCCCATGACGCGTGGCCACTTGTGTCGCAGTTGGCACATTTGAACTTGCTCAGGTCGCTCTCTTTGCACTCTGCTGTTCTGTGTTCCCCTCCGAATGTTCTGCACTTGTCCCAGCTGTCTCCCTCAGCTGCCAGGTGCCGTGCATTGTATTTCTGGCATTTCAGACATCTTCATGGTTCCCTTTTCATCCTCCTGGCCCACGTCCACTTCCCCTCTATGATCAGTCCATCCCTTATACTCTGGTTTGCCGATTCTGTAGTGGAAAACTTCACTATGATATGGGCGGACCTTTGTCCCACCGTTCTTCTGTGTGCAGGTTTTATCCAGCGAGTAGCCATCAGGGTGCCCGTGGGCAGCTTCGAGTCTCGTTCTATTTTCCTCATCTCCGCCATCGCATCAGGTGAGTGATTCAGCGGTACATATTCAACTATCACCGACAGCACTCGATCTTTTATGGTGGCTGATCCACTGAACTTGCTCAAAAAGGTTCTTCTGTAATTCTGGACCCACTTTGCTGCATTCTCTGTTTCAAGGTCAAATACTATCCCACCATTTGCTAATTTCTTGGCCCCGATGAAGGCTAAGTCTGTTCGCTTATGGTCCTCCTTGAGATTGCTGACTGCTTTGTACGCCTTTGCCACTAGTTCCTGTTCCGTCAGACTGGTGAGTGCCTCCTGCTCCCCTTGTGGGTCTGCGTCTATCAGTATCTGTCTAGCTTTGGCTCTTGCTTTCCCTAGGTTATTCAGATGTGACAATGTACGTTACCTCTGAGCGTGGCCGTGTACGTAGCCCTTTGGTCTCATTCTCTCCCTCCTGTATTCCCTGCTGTCTCATGTTATTCAGGTGCTCAATGACATTGCTGGCACCTTCTGTCACCGCCTTTGCATTCTCTGCGGCTTCTTTTGCGTCGTTGGCTGCCCTTTCAACCTTGATGAGGGTCTGCTCCAGGTTTCTCTAGACGTGCTCCCACTGTTCTCACTGCTTCCTCTATCATCAGGACCACTACCGCCCTTACTCCCTCTTGCAAGGTCTTGCCGCTGATGTTGTGTGCTAAGGACAGTAGGGCATAGCTAAGTTGTTCCGCTGACAATGGATCTTCTTTTGCGTAGTAGCCATGCTTGTCGAGGTACTGTCTCGCCTGCTCCCTCGTTCGCACTGATGTGTTTGGCTCTAGCAGCAGCTCAGCTCTGGTCTTATTGTTCGTCTGCTGTGTGGTACTCGCTCTTGTGCAGCCTTGTGACATGGCAGGCGTTTGGGGTTCGATGCTTGGAGGCATCCTTTTGGCCACTTCTTCTTTTTCGAAGAAGCTGGATGCTATTGCCGACTGTGGTCAGTGATAAGCTGGGGGTGTTTGGATGAGCGTGTGGCTAGGAAAAGGATTTTTTGGATATTGGATGTGGTGGTAGGCGTGAGAAAGTTTTTTACACTCCTCCTTTGACATAGTACCAGAGCATTATCTTGGGAGTCAGCATATACCTGGAAATCCTCATCATTTCCATGTTATCAGTGGTTCAAATACTGTTCATGGTTCTTTATGGGCTGCGTGTTACACCCTTGCATTCTTGTGTTATCTTTCTCTGAGGGACCATGGGATCTGTGCTTGAAACTAGCACAGCACAAGCTCATCTTGAACTCAGCAGCATTCAGCTTTTTGGAGAATTAGACAACAAAGGTTGTATGTACATATCAGATTCCAATGCATATGCCTGCCAATGTTACATCTCATATACCATGTAATTCATAAGCATTGGGACTATAAGGTTGTTCTGCCTTGGTATTGCTCTCATCTGCCATGGGCCCTGCCCTCGCCCCATCACCATGCCTGGAGGTCTTACAAGGGAGTACATTGATCAAGGACAAGGAGATGCCACACCTTTGAAGTTTCGGCGTGCAACAGACCCTTTCCGGCTCTCATCGACCTCTCTGGAGGTTAATTTACAGATGCAATTGGAGTCCTCGCCTTTCCCATGCCATGCCCGTGAAGATGTTCTATGTATGATCGCTTCGCCCTGTGCCCCCATGTGATGTCCAGCAATGTTTCAATATCTGAGTCTTTCATCTTGAGCCCAAAGAGCAATAATTATGCATGTGCCTTCAAACAAATCCATCTGGACTTCTTCGCTGCTTTCAAGTCATAGCTGCAGATGCTATGGAGCGCGCACGTAGACAACGTATAGATGCAGATAAATGGATTATCGGTACGTTCAGTGCTGCTTAACAAAATAACTTACCTGTGCGATTACACTATGTGAAAGCGGCTTGGTAGGAGGTTGTGGGCGTGCTGACAAATAATATTACGTAAAAATTAGGTCAGCGGCGAGCGGCGCAGCCGCGAGCAATGAACGCTGTGCAACAGCGTCCGCAGTCACGTGACCCGTTCGCGCGTGGTCCGTGCACAACATGCGCACGCGGTATAAAGGCCGAACGGTAAGGAGGGAATGCCAGGAACCTGCCCAACTGGCGATTCCTCTCTCAGCTGTCTGCTCTATCTGCTGTCTGCTGTCTGCTCTGTCTGCTCTGTCTGCTCTGTCTGCTCTGTCTGCTGTCTGCTGTCTGCTCTGTCCGCGGTCTGCTCTGCTCTGTCTGCTTGCTGTCTGCTCTGCTCTGTCTGCTGTCTGCTCCTTTAGCTGGCTGGCTGTCTATTGCTTTGGCAGGCTGGCTATCTTTTGCTTGGGTTGGCTGGCTATCTATTTGGTTGGCTGGCTTTCTATTGGTAGGTACTATCTCTTTTTTAATGCATTGCCATGTATTTTATTTTATTTGTATTTGTAATTTCATTGGTTCCTTTTTTTTTTTTCATCATATTGTATTGTCACATGTGCTTTATATTTTTGTGAATTTTTTCGAAAATACATTTAAATAAAATCCCAAGACTGTGCTGAAAAAATTGGATTTTAATATCTATATTTTTTAGGGTTTTTTTTGCAAATAGACATCAATGAGTTTCTTCTAAAATTCTGTTTTAAATGTGGTTTGGCTTATTGTTTTATTTACTGTAAAGCGACTTACCTATCCTGGTGGCTGGCTTACCATGGCTTTGGCTGGGCTCTGGGTTTCTCTGTCAGTCTCTGGGCTTCTCTGGCTTTGGCTGGACATTAATAACAGCTTCTGCTTCAATGTACTGTACTTTTTTGACATTTTTTCGGAAATAGATATCAATAAATTATCCTGACTTTGTGAAAATTGACAACAGCTCCAGCTTAAATGTACAGTGCATTTTTTTTGACATTTTTCAAAAAATAGATAACCCTAGCTTTGCTAAAATTAATAACAGCTTCAGCTTACATGTACTGGACATTTTCTTGACATTTTTTCAAAAAATAGATAATCCTGCCTTTATTAATGACAGCAGCTGCTTAAATATGGTTTCCTTGACTATTTTATTTAGGTCTGTATATGTCACAAAATAGATATTGATACATGTCCCTGAGTTTGCTAAAAGTTAATAAGTAGTAATGGCCTCTGCTTGGGGATATGCTACACATACCATTGGGAGATGCTATACTTAAGGGGCATGCTACACACACTATGCATGGGGACACGCATGTTATGCGTGGAGACACACATGTTATGAGACAAGCATGCTATGCATGGGGACACACAGGTTATGCATGGGCACATGCACATTATGCATGGGGATGTGCACACTATATGTGGGGACACACTATGCTTGGGGGATGGGACACACAGGCTATGCATGGGCACATGCACACTATGCATGGGGATGTGCACACTATATGTGGGGACACACTATGCTTGGGGGACACGGTACGAACAAGGGACGCACTACAGGGGAAAACACTACAAACAAGGGACATTCTACATATGCTATACTTGGGGGACACGCTACAAACAAAGGACATGCTATGCACACTATACTTGGGGGACATGTTATGCATTGGGGACACACTTTGCACACTATACTTGAGGGAGATGCTACACACACTACATGTAGGGACATGCTACACATGTGGACACGCTGTGCATAGGGGACACACATGCTATAATTTATGGACATGCTATGTTTGGGGACATGCTACAAACCAGGGACATGCTATGCATGTGGGACACACTATGCACACTGTACTTGGGGACATGCTATATGTGGGGACACACTACATGTGGAGACACACTATGCATGGAGGACATGCTATGCACACTATACTTGGGGACATGTTATGTGTGGGGTCATGTTACAAACCAGGCACACAATAAGCATGCTATATTTGAGGGACACACTGTGCATGGAGAACATGCTATGCACGCTATACTTGGGCACATGCAGACATGTGTAGAGACATTACCTATCTTGATGTGTTACTTATAGCTACTTTCAATTGCAATAAGATGTGTTTTACTTATCCCAAGTTTGATTTACCCAATGCGTTTGACCTACACCCCCGTGTGAAGGATGGGTATCCACCTAGAGGTAAGGGTTCAATAATCGAGTTAAGTTGGATATCAGAAATCAAGTTGGAAGGCAGAGGTCAGAGAGACAGAGGCCTTGAAAGTACTTGCTGTGGTAAGAACAGGAAACAGTGCAAAGGGAGTCACATATCAAAGTCAATTATCTGATTGCAGAACAGAGGCACACATGACTGGGTTTTATTCAAAGAGCTGAGACAACATGTCAGAAGGTAGAGGTAAGCAATTCCAGTGCAAGCAAAAGTAACTAGGATAAATGGAGTAAGTAACTAATATGGAACAAGAGGAACTACAAGGGGGTGCCGGGTAGAACTAAGAACAATCAATAGGCAAAAGAACAAGGGGAATGTGGGTCTAATTGATTGTTACATATCGGAATTCCAAGAGGTCGGAACTGGAAAGGACAATGGCTTCAACTTATGTGTTGCGCCCCTGATGAACTACCTTCCTAAGTATTTCGAGATTGACTTGCGGATATCGAAGAAGGCAGAAGTAGGGAACAGAGTACTGAGAGTCGAGGTTCAAGGGTCGGAGAACAAAGGTCAGAAGAGGCGGAAGAAAGAGGGTCGAGAGCGGAAGGAGACAAGACTAGCAAAACTCGCTGTGCTAAGAACAGGAGACAGTGCGAGGGGAATCACGTATTGAAGTCAATTATCTGATTGCAGAAATGGAGACATACATGAGGGGGTTTTATACAAAGAGCTGAAGCAACAGGTAATGGTATGGTACTAAGCAAATTCTGGAGAGTGCGGGAATCAGATAGACGTATGGGGCAAGTAACTAATGCCGAACAATGGGATGACAAGGGGGGTGCAGGGTAGGGTAAGTACAATGGCAAAGAACAAGGTGAGTAAGTACAATAGGCATCGGAAGAAACGGAATTATGGAAATGGTATCTTGCTGTGTTCAGGGTCGAGTATGGGGCCAGTATCTGGAGGTGGCCAGGGGTACTGAAATCACAAGGGTCGAGGTAGGGGGTTGCGGATGGTGCGGATGTTGTGGAATAGAGTCGGAGGTGGTGCGGAGGCGGTGCAGAGGTGGTGCGGAGGATATGCGCATATGGCGGAGATGGTTGAGCAGAACAGTCATAACATTGATAGTGGAACAAATGGATCTCCTGATGCTCTGGACTTGCTATGCTAAGGGTCAAGTAGGGAAGGCCGGTGAATAGAGTCAAAAGGGGAAGTATGTGAATAGTAAAGAACAAGGGGATCAAAAGGTCAAAGTGTGGACGTTGCGGAATAGAGCCATAGGAGCCATGGAGGTACCAGAGTTGGTCAAGCAGCATGGGCATAACATTACCTACCTTGATGTGCTACTTAGAGCTACTTTCAATCAATTAGATGTGTTTTACTTATCTGAAAGAAATTTCTTATCCGAATGTGTTTGACTTATCCCAAATTTGATTTACCCAACACGTTTGACCTTGCTGATGCGTTTGACCTTACCAAGGCGTTTGACTTGCACCCCCACGTGAAGCGTGGGTATCCACCTAGTCTAAAAGTGACACAGGGACGGTGGGTTGTGGGTGCTGCTGACCAATGCTTGGTCATTAGTTTGTCAGCGGAGCACACGAGCAGTGCAGCCACGAGGCCTAGGCCCCAGGCCCAGGCCAGACCTGCGCAGCATTCCAGGTCATGTGACCGGTTCACGTTTGTCGCGACCATACATGAGGGTGGTCCATGCACGACCCTTTGCTCGGTATAAAGAGAGCGAGGCTGCAGAACCACACTCCCCACTGGTGTCTTCCTGTGTTCTGGCTGCTTACTATTGCTTTGGCTGGGCTCTGGGTGTCTTTGTGGGTGTCTCTGGGCTTCTCTGCCTTTGGCTGTGAATTGACACCAGGGTCTGTTTCCATGTCCTGTATATTTTTTTGATATTTTTTCGCAAATAGATATCAATAAACCTAACTTGCTAACCTTAATAATACCCAAATTAAATATCCTGTACATTTTTTGGATAGTTTTTCGCAATTAGACGTCAATAAATCTAACTTGCTAACCTCAATAACACCCAACTTAAATATTCTGTACATTTTTTTGACATTTTTTCGCAAATGGATATCAATAAATTAACCTGACTTTGCTAAAGTTAATAAAAACTTCTGTTTTAATGTAGTGTGTTTTTTCTTATCTTTTTTTAAAATATATATATATATATATATAGATATCAATGAATTATCCTGACTTTGCTAAAATTAATAAAACCTTCAGCTTAAATGTACTGTACATTTTTTTGACATTTTTTCAAAAGGTAGATATCAATAAATTATCCTGACTTTGCTAAAATTAATAAGAACAGCTGCTTAAATGTGGTTTCTTTTGCTATTTTATATATGTCACAAAATAGATACTGATACATGTCCCTGATATGTGTGGAGACACATTACTTGTGAGGACACGTTACATTTGGGGACACGCTACCTGTGAGGACACATTACATGTGAGGACACGTTATGTGTGGGGACATGCTACCTGTGAGGACACGTTATGTGTGAGGACATGCTACCTGTGAGGACATGTTATGTATGGGGACACATTATGTGTGGGGACACGTTACGTGTGGGGACACAGTACCTGTGAGGACATGTTACATGTGGGGACACACTACCTGTGAGGACATGTTACATGTGAGGACACATTATGTTTGGGGACATGCTACCTGTGAGGACACATTACATGTGGGGACATGCTACCTGTGAGGACATGTTACGTGTGAGGACATGCTATCCAACTGCACTTTGGTTCTTCCCCCATTTCTGATTTTGGTATTGTTTCTGGTTCTGTGAAAGTGTCACCGGAGGATTAACTGGCATATCGATATAACCACATTGTCAAAATTCAGGATCCCCAAGATCACTATTGGATCTATTTACAATGCACAAGCTTTGAAACCTGTGGATTATGACAATAGGTGCAATCTTATAATCTCTGATGATTCAGTCAAGACCATCACCACTTTCATGTCTAGAGTCGCTGGGAGGGCCATCCCAGAGGTTGAGAGAGAAGTCTGCATGTTTGGCTGTTCCATGGGTGTATACATGATTCATTATACTATATGAACAGGGATATATTTTGCATGATCCTATTTACCCCAATGCACTTGACCTTACTGATTCACTTGACCTTACTGATGTATTTGACCTTACCAAGGCATTTGACCTACACCCCCGCGCGAAGCGCGGGTACCCACCTATCATTCATGAAAGGAGGAACGTATGCCTCGCATGTTTTGATTATGTAGGTCGTATTCGGCGCCACTGCAGTATTCTGGTCATTTTTAATTTGGCTGTGATGTCCTTGCTTGGATATATCTGTAACGCATTTTGCGGATGGTGTAAATACGGACTATATATACTTGCTGACTGTTGGATATGTGTCTGTCGAGCGATCTGAACTATGCTACGCGTCTCTTCAAGTTGATGGAGAACTTACAATTACACCCGTTTGCAGTACCTAAGGCGCGCGTCGGATTTGCTTCCGTTTTAGCGCGCAAACTTCGAACAACGATATCTTGCTTGATATCGCTCCGATTCGCTTGAAATTCTGAAGGTATGTGGACCATAGCTAGGGCATAGAACTAAAAAATCCAAATAAAACAAGCATTTTTTATTTTTCATTTTGGGTGCTGAGGGCAAGCTTAGCATACTGTATGTAGTTCAATGCAGGTTTTAATTTTGTTTGCTACTTTGTACTAATGGTGAGAACCCACTACAGGAGAATCTCCAGAAGAGGGTGTTGTAGGATTGGAGAGGAAGGGCTTAGCTTCTTCTGACGTTGGATCAGTGAGATGTGACAGTAGGCGTTCATTCTCGATGTCGGATTTCCTCCTGTGTAGCATAAGCCCCGAAAATCTGAGGGATCATATAACGTGGAACATATGCATAATCAAAGTTCATAATAGCATCTTTGATCGCTTCCGCACCGAGTGCCAATGCACCATAAGGCAACTTCGCCGATCCTGACACGTTCTTGAGCTCGGAAACCACGGGGGCACACACGTATGCAGTGGGGTGAGGGGTGCGGAGGTGCTGGGGTGGGAGAGCTGGTGTAGGAGGACAGGGTGGTGGGGGAGCGGGCGACGGCGGGTGCCGGTGTGGGTGCAGGTGCAGGTGCAGGTGCGGGTGCAGCATGGACGACACGGAGCTCATCGTGAGGAGACTGGGTGTACAGTTAGCAGGGTGCGGGGGCGTCGACACACCTTGACACCCAGGGGAGTCCATGCAGGGGACATGGGGGATACCGGCCCAAACGGCAGCCGGTAGAGGGACGGGAGCGCGGACGTGACGCAACTGGGCTGGCAGCCCTTGAGGCGTGCGAGGGCGTCGTGTTGGGTGCATTTATGCTCCTGCACCAAAATCAAGCATAATATATTCAATTTGTTGTATGGTTTCTCAATTTCATCTCATATTGTTCCTATTTCTCTGGTTATTTTCGAAATTTTACACTCACTCCCTACCTCTCCATTTTATCTTGTTATTTCTACTTTCACAAGCGGTTGCACCCAGCGGAGTCTGAAATGACTTCGACTAGCCCTTGGGCGCTAAAGGGCCGGGTAGTAGTACATGCGTAGTGAAACACATTTCCCCCTCTCTCAGTGACAACTAAATTCACTGAGAGAGGCAAGTAAATTAGTCTAATGTTCTTTCGATTCATTGACCCAGAAATCTTCTGTAGTGAATTGATTTCTAGGTAGTGTATAATATATTTATAGTGACAACTAAATTCACTGAGAGAGTGAATTGATTTCTAGTCTATTCTTTTGAGCAACAAGTCCATACCTACTGCCTATAATTCCTGTCTACTACAGGGTTATGGGCCCCGGAGACACTTCTGAGAAGCTATTGGGTGTTGAGAAGCTTGCTACTGATGGAAGTAATTGGCCATTGTGGCGAGCCACTCTCATCAGCTATTTCGGGTCCAAAAATCTACTCAAGCATGTAGAAGGGAGAGTCACTCGACCTCCTGATCCTCCAGTTATGCCCCCCACTGTGGGTAGTCAACCCAATGAATCCTATAGGGTGGACCCACTGAGGATTCAGTATATAAACCATTATAGCTAGTGTAAATACCAATAGAACCCGTTGAAAATTCAATCAATCGGTTTCAGTGGAAAAAGTTTCGTTTCAATGAGTTGGTTTCAGGGGTTGACTCATGTGTATTCAGGGAGCCTACAACGGAAGACCAATGGATTGAACCAGGCATTTCGAATCGACGACCAGTGGGTTCCCATGAAATAGTCACTTACGACCCCGTGGTTCTATCACCACATTTCAGAGATGCAGCAACTGAATGCCCCATTATTTCAAGTCATAAATCAATATATACAAGGGAAAATACAGATGAAACATAAGGTGAAAATCACTGAAATACCGCATTTCAATCCATGAAACCTGGGAACGGTGTGCATCTGTGCTTGGCGATGCAAGACATGAGAGAAATCCAAGACACAAGAAAAAGTAGATGAGCTGCATAACAGCTGGTACCAAAAAGAAAAACAGAATCAGTCGCGGCTAGCAACCCCCCCCCGTCGGCCGCACGCACCTGACTCATGCTCAATGATCGCTACCTTGGGGGATTCCGCCAGCTCCCATGCCGCATCCAATTCTCCGGCACAACATGTCTTGAGTCCACAATCAGGATGCACTCGCGCCCCCACTCTGAAACCGTCCACCTTGACACGAGACAGAAACAATGCAGCATGAAAAAGAAAAGAAACGCCGCCGCCCAATGTGGGTGGCACGAGTCGACTTCCCCCCCAGAGAAGAAGAACACCCCCCGAGAATGAGAGCACGAAGCACACAAAAAACATGACGAAGGAACACTCACGGCAGTGGCGTCGTCAAATAAATCCACACCATTCTCCTCCAGCCAACGGCATCGACAGCTGCTTCACGTCCGCCTGTCTTTTGTCACCATGAAGGTCTAGGCCCTTGGCGTTGAGGAAGGTTAAATGGTGCTGGTGGGTGTCTCTGGAGCTAGAGGATGTGATGCAGGCCACATGAGAGAATGAAACGACACAGTGAGGGGACAACACGAGCCAATGATGAGTTGGATGACTCGGATCGAGCGCTCGCGGTCGCACCCGCGTGAACTCCGAGACAAGGGAGAATGACGTGGTGGGACGATGTGATGAGAGGACGATAGGATGAGAATGAGATGGAAACATGAGATGGAAGCGTGAGAGAATGACATGGGACGATGAAACGGTAAGACAATGCCGCGCACGAATGATGAAGGAGGACGAAACCTCTGAGCCGCTGTCCCCACACCCCTACCGGTATACACACCCAGCAATTCATTTCGCTACCCCTCGCCCGACAGGGTAGCTCACACACGCCCTCTCCGCTCGAGCGAGGCTATCGGTAGTGTCATTCCTTCCTTGAGCCGTCACGGTAAATCGTCGTTAACCGTCAATACCGAATTCGTTTGTGAGTGAGATGAGGTCAGACGGCGGCACATGCTCCTCTGCTCCCTGTTTTCTCAACTGTGCTTATTATGCCCACTGGACCCAACCTTTCATTTGACTGTTCGTTTGGCTGTTCCTTTGATTGTTCCTTTCACACGCCCTCCTTCTACTTTCCTCTCACACGACCTTCCTTTCACTTTTCCTTTCACTCACCCCCATTCGTCACGGTCATCGTGTCGTCGCCGAGGGAATCGGTACCGTCCTTATTCCCCCATGGAGTGCTTTTATACCCCAGACCATGCTGTCTTCCATTCAGTGTGTGTGTGTGGCGTTGCGCCCTATCCTGCGGCCGGTTCAGGGTCTGAGCCCGCATCTCCCGGACATGTGCGTTCTCATTCAGGCTGGAGCCCATGCCTGAGGGGGACACGTGGGCACGTGATTCAGAAGCATGTGGGCTGGCGCCTCGTGGAGCCGGAGGCGTGGGTGAGAGTGGGGCACGCGACCGCGTGGATATGATGGGCAGGCTCGGCCCTGGTGCAGTCTTGACGGACGCCGTGTCCAGGTCCATGTCCGCGTCCATGTTGGCTTGGAGGGCGAGGTCGAGGCCGTGGGCGGGCCCATACGTGAGGTGCGCAGGACGCCTGTCGGCATGGCTCCCAGTAGAGGGCACGGGACCGTGTGGAATCCGTCGAGGAGAGGTTATGGTTCGGAGTATGGCCGTGCCCGCGTAGACATAGGCAAGACGGGGCGGAACGTAGTCGCAAGCATCCTGTTTGGAGGAGGCTGGCGAGACGGCGGAATGGTCACGATCATGGTCGGGCTCTTGTTGATAGAAACGGTCACGAGACGGGACATCAAAAGGGGGATTGAGCAGCGGGGTGGGGTATGAAACACGAATGATACACGTATGGCGCGCCCGTTCGCTGCCCACAGCATCCACCGCCGCCCGATCTCCTCAAACGTCTCCTCGACCGCCAGGTGCAGTGTGCGCTCCTCGAGGTCGAGCCTCACATCTGCAGCCATCAGCGCACTGCTCGACGTCATTGTCGTGAGCGCGGTCGCGCCTGAGCGTGCTGAGTTCGAGCTCGTGCCCACACCCGCACCCGCCGCCGCGATAGGCTTTCACAGAAAGGTGCTGACCGGTTCTGTTAGTTCTCAAAATACTAACGTACCTCATTGACATGCTTGTCGGAAATATTGGAGGAGGGCCTAACCCTGGGCTGGGCCTGCGCATCGACTCAGCTCAGAGGGAATCGGAATGGGAAAGGTTCTGCGGAAGGATGGATGACAAATCGAACAGAAGCGCAGACTCAGGCTGCTCCAGCTGAGGCGAGGCATGAAATCATCTTGATGTTACGGTGTAGAT
Source organism: Gautieria morchelliformis (assembly GCA_015179125.1). NCBI lineage: Eukaryota > Fungi > Basidiomycota > Agaricomycetes > Gomphales > Gomphaceae > Gautieria > Gautieria morchelliformis. The sequence goes on along the minus strand of WHVA01000189.1, from coordinate 58,567 downwards.
GAAATGACGCTGTGGGCCGAGTCCATGTAAGGTGGCGCCGTACTAGTAGGGCTGCGAGTGGAGCATGCCGCGCTGTTTGGCAGTGCACCTTGTCTTTGTCAAGCAGTGTGAGCCTGTTGCATCCATCACATCACTTGATTTACGAAAGCCCGAGACGGTCTATACAGTAAGCAGCAAGTAGTGTGATCCCTGGAAACAAACAAGCGGACCCTCGGGCCATCCATCTGAGATATCCACGGGCTGGTGGCATGACTCGGAGACAAGGGAAACAGAGAAGTGGAGCGCGGCCGCGGGAGCATACAGATATTCGGGAAGCAGCGAGTTGAGGGGCTGACCGTGGTGGTGATGGCGAGAGCGAGGGATGAAGAGCGTGCATACATTCGTTCTTGCATTAGTCAGCCAGGTTGTACTCCGACTCGTCCTGTGCCCTTCGCCTTCCGCTGGAAATCAATTATCTTGCCTACTAGGTATTAGCGCAACTCACGATACCCCATGGCAGACACTTGCACTAGTACTTAGTTGACTTCTGGAGATTGATCATGATTAGATAAAAAAAAATCTCATTCGTCATTTGGACGTTGCAATTTTTCCTGTACCTAAATTTCAGTACAAGTCGGTACTGTAATTTAGCTGTAGTGCAAGCGGAACTGAAATATAGCTCTTATTATTTCTACAGTGTATACTTAGTGCTGTATCTCAAAAGCAGTTGTCACTTGGGGCCGCAGTAGCATTCCGGCACCTCAAGCATGGAAATTCATTGATACATATATGGAAACTTCAGTATATTTGCCCTGAAATATATATATTAATTCACTGGATTTCACTGAGTGCTCCATGAGCTATCTTGAAAAATTTTAAGTGTCCGAACAACGGCAATCCAGGCCTTCGAGCACTGAAATTCTCATGATAATTACATTGAATATGTAGTTCCTATGGCACGGAAACTAAGTGACAAAGCCACTGAAAATTCTACTGGTCTAACCACTTGAATAATTTCATTGGTTTTTTCTAGGAAACCCGGTAAGCTCAAATTTCATTGGTTTGTTTCAATGGGGGCTTTTTCAATGATGTACCCACTGAAAACAGAAACCCCGTGGGTAAACCCACTAGGTTTCAATGGATTCGCTATCCACAGTGCCCCAGGCCATATTCTTACAGAAGCTGAGGAAACTCAGATGGATAAGGCTGAGGAGAAGCTGGAGAGATACCTTGCTAGAGAAGGACAAGCCAAGACCCAAATCATCGTCTCAGTGTCAGTGTTATTAGCCCTGATGCTACAGAAGCAAAAGACAGCAAAAGAGACTTGGGATGCATTGGTCAATGAAATGACCAAAAGGCCCAAGATGGTCCTCACCAGCCTGCAGAGACAACTCCGTAGTATGAGATGTCCTGAGGATGGAGACTTGAGAGATCATTTGGACAAGGCCCAAGACCTATATGCTCGTCTTAATGAGATGGGAGCCAGAGTTTCTGAAGAAGAATTCATGGACATCATCCTTGCGTCACTTCCACCATCCTATGAGGCTGTCATGAACGCCCTTACCACTTCGCTTGAAGAATGCGGGATGCCATTGGTCCCTGATAATATTATTAGGGTACTAAAGGCTCAGTATGACAGGAAGAAAACACTCCCGCAAGAAGAGCAGGTGTTTATTGGTTCATCTACTAAGAAGGACCAGAAGGCGCAGAAGGCGCATGTATGCACCAACTGCAAAAAGCCTGGACACTCCATCGAAAATTGCTGGGCTAAAGGAGGTGGAAAAGAAGGTCAAGGACCACGTCAGAAGACTAAAGCCAAAAGCAAAAAGAAGAAGAAGGGTAAAGCAAAAGCGAATGTTGCCGAAGAAGAGTCCTCTTCTGAGGAAAGTGATGATGGGCATCTTGCCTTCACCAATTTCGACGAGTGCTCTAATTTCAATCTGAGCACATCCTCAGGAGTTATAGTCATACTCGACACCAGAACAACATCGCATATGACTCCTCACAAAAATTTATTGAGGAACTACTGTCAATTCTCACAGCCGAAGACTATCCGAGCAGCCAACAAAGGCACTTTTGATGCCTTCAGTTCAGGACTGCTCGTATTATCCAATAAGGTTGGAGATAAAACAGTAGAAGTCACATTGCAAGATACATATTATGCTCCAAAAATTGCTGCTACCCTCCTCTCGATCGGTCGGTGCGATGATGCTGGCTACAATATTCGACTCGGTGGCCAGAAATGCACAATATCTAACACTGCTGGAAAGGTATTGATGCAAGCACCGAAGGTCAATGGTTTATATCGACTAGACCTCCAGTCACCAAGTGCTCAAGCCCATATGTGTTTGTCTGCCATGGAAATTCATCAAAAAATGGGGCACATCTCACAGGAGTCCCTACAACATCTATTAAATCATGGCATGATATTGGGCATTGAACTGAGCTCCACAGGCGATAGAATTGTCTGTGATGCGTGTATTCAAGCCAAGATTGCACGCAAACCTCTTCCTTGAGAACCCAGAGACCGAACATCAAAATTCGGTGACAGAATTTATTCTGATGTCTGGGGACCTGCAAGACACCTCACGATCGATAAAAAGTCATATTATGTCTCTTTTATCGATGATTACTCAAGGGAATCGGTGATCTATCTCATGGCGAACAAATCGGAAGCATTCTCGAAGTACAAACTCTACGAGGCTCTAATGCTTCGACAGAGGAATGTGCACATCAAGGCACTTGTTTCTGACCGAGGGGGCGAGTATACGAGCTCTGAATTTGAACAGCACCTGGCCAAACAAGGTACGAAGCATCGGTTGACGGTACACGACACACCAGAGTCTAATGGTGTTGCCGAACGTCTGAACCGAACTCTCACTGAGAGAACTCGTGCCATGCTGTTAGAATCAGGCCTTCCTAAGATATTATGGGGCTATGCGATACAGCATGCCAATTATCTTAGGAACAGGACGCATACAAGAGCTCTACCGGATAAAACGCCTTACGAAATGATTCACCATGAGAAACCGAATCTCAAAGACATTCATACGTGGGGAACCGAAGTCAATGTCAAGGTCACTCAGGGAGATAAATTGGCAGCTCGTGCCAAGAGAGCTCGGTGGATAGGAATTTCTGCGCAGAGTCATGGTCATTATGTTTATTGGCCTGACTCGCACAAAGTTTCTGTCGAGCGGAATGTTGTGTTTGATTCAGAGATGAAGAAGGGAAAGGTCCCAATCATTTCTATTGAGGAATCTAAGCTACCTACGTCTAAAGAGGAGAAGAAGGCCATTCCGGCATCAGTGCCTGTGCCCGGTCGCTTAGTCAGCAAAGAGGCAAAGATCGAAGAAATTGATGAAAGTGCACCAGAGGAATATCTTGAAGAGCTGCAACCTATTCAGGGAGTTGATGACAGACCTCGAGAAGCTGAACCGATAAGGAGAAGCGAAAGGATCCGTCAACAACAAGTGCAGCCGGCCCCATCAGGTCCCGTAACAAGATCTCAAACTCAGAGACAAGCTGGCACACAAATGACTACGCTAGCTTACGAGGACATTGAGGACCATAAAGAAAATTTATTCGACCAAGAATTATCCTCCGAGATTGATGGCATCAGTAACTATGAGTGTGCCATCAGTGCGTTTCTAACTGACGGTCAAAACCATAACAAGGCGCCGGATTTGAGTCAAATTGAACCTAGCAATGCAGACGAAGCTCTGAATAATCCTATGTGGAAGAAATCAATGGACAAAGAGTATGAGGCCCTAATCGACAAGGGAGTGTGGGAACGAACCAAACCACCTCCTGGAGCCAACATTGTCGGTAACAAATGGGTCTACCTTTGGAAGCGTAATCCAGAAGGGAAACCAATAGTACCTAAATCGAGAATGGTCGCCCAAGGCTTCACGCAGAAGTTTGGAATTGACTATGATGAGACATACTCACCTGTTGCTCGGTTATCCTCCCTAAGGATCATATGCGCCATTGCTGCTAGGAATGACTGGCCTATTCATCAAATGGACGTGGACTATGCATACCTCAATGCTACGTTGCCTGAACCTATTTACATGAAGCAGCCGTATGGATATGAGTCAGGAGACAAAGGCGAAGTGCTACTTTTGAAGAAAGCACTCTACTGCCTCAAACAATCTGGAAGAGAATGGTACAAACGTCTAAGTGGTGAATTCCACAAGTTAGGATTCACTACGTCAGCCACAGATGGGGCTGTATTTTATAGACGTGGCGGAAAGGGGCATGTGATTATTGCAACAGCTGTGGACAACCTTACCATCACAGCTGAGAATCAGTCAGTCCTGGATGAAGTCAAACGGGATCTTGCTCAGGTCTTCAGTATGAAAGATCTAGGCGAGATTCATTGGGTATTGAACCTCAAAATCGAAAGAGACTGGCAGAAGAAAACCATTGCAATTTCACAACCTGCATACATCGAGAAGATCATCAAAAAAATCAATCTCGAAGATGCAAATACTTATGCTACGCCTCTTGATCCAGCCATTAAATTATCTAAAGACCAATGTCCTTCTACAGAGAGAGGCAAGAAAGCCATGTTGAAGTTTCCATACAGGCAAGCCATAGGATCACTGATGTGGGCAGCTGTAGCCACTCGACCTGACATTGCATTTGCGGTGTCATTGCTCTCACAATTCCTCGAAAATCCAGGTGGCACACATTGGAATGCAGTAAAACGTGTCTTCAAATATTTGAAAGGCACGAAGCATTACAAGCTCACACTTGGAAAAAATCGAGACGGCTTGATGGGGTATTCAGATGCGGATTGGGGTTCACAGAGTCATAGGCGTTCATATTCGGCATACTTATTTCAGATTGATGGGGGCACTGTTTCATGGAGTTTCCAGAAACAATCGATAGTAGCCCTCTCATCAACTGAAGCCGAATTCGTTGCTCTGACCCATGCAGGCAAAGAGGCTCTCTGGATGCGCCATTTTATCTCTGAAATATTCCAACCGCTGAACAGACCCATCCAAGTTTATTCAGACAATCAATCAGCCATTGCAATCACGTATGGCACTCAACAACACACGAGAACCAAACATTTCGACATCAGATTATATTTCCTTCGAGATATAATCAAAAATCAACAAGCCAAGCTCGTTTATTTGCCAACCGAACAAATGTTGGCAGATATCCTCACTAAAGGACTTCCAAGTCCTAGAGTGAAAATCCTCAACGAGAAAATCGGAATATATTAAGCTTGAGGGGGTGTGTTGGGTGCATTTATGCTCCTGCACCAAAATCAAGCATAATATATTCAATTTGTTGTATGGTTTCTCAATTTCTTCTCATATTGTTCCTATTTCTCTGGTTATTTTCGAAATTTTACACTCACTCCCTACCTCTCCATTTTATCTTGTTATTTCTACTTTCACAAGCGGCTGCACCCAGCGGAGTCTGAAATGACTTCGACTAGCCCTTGGGCGCTAAAGGGCCGGGTAGTAGTACATGCGTAGTGAAACACATTTCCCCCTCTCTCAGTGACAACTAAATTCACTGAGAGAGGCAAGTAAATTAGTCTAGTGTTCTTTCGATTCATTGACCCAGAAATCTTCTGTAGTGAATTGATTTCTAGGTAGTGTATAATATATTTATAGTGACAACTAAATTCACTGAGAGAGTGAATTGATTTCTAGTCTATTCTTTTGAGCAACAAGTCCATACCTACTGCCTATAATTCCTGTCTACTACACGTCGCCGTGGTTGGTGTTGTGGTAGCACGTGGAGGCACGGGACGTGGCGGTGGTCATCACGAGGGTGTTGACGGTAGGAGTGATGGAGCCGCGGTCGGTTGGGGTGGGGTGGACGACAGGAAGGAACTGCTCGTGCTTGTACGAGTAGAAGGGGCGCTTCAAGTCACAATGGTGGACTTGTAGTTGGGATGCATGACAGCCCTTTCAGTGAGGATGTAAAGTAAGCATAAGTAGCAAACTCACCAATAAAAACGGGATAGTGGCCATTCGACACCTGAAAATTACACTTGAGTTGGGGTTCAGCATTGGGAGAAAGGGTGAAAATGCTGTCGCACAATTCATGTCATAGAATTCTTGGTCAGGGTGTGTGTTTCGGGAACTTCCATTCTCCTTGTATGTACTACCCACACCATCGCTCATATGCCTCGCCCTGGCAACCCTAAACCTGTTCGTCACATGTACAGCAAGGATCTGCGGGATTGTGTTATACACCAAAAATTCAAGCTCAACAAGAAATCAACCGATATTGCAATTGACCTCGATATGTCACTACGTGTAGTTCAACACACAATCAAACTCTGGCGGGATGTTGGAGACGTTGTGGCAGAGCCAAAGCAGCTATCTCATGGGTCAAAAATGACCTCAGCTCAGAGTGAAGTAAGTAATTCATGTCTGTGTTTAGCTGTAGCTTATTTTATTTTATAACAGTTTCTTCTTGCGTTTCTTGAATGCTCGCCTGATCTTTGCCTCAATGAGCTTGTCGAAGAGCTAGAGGTGCAGCATGGTATTTTAGTAAGTATATCAACTGTCTGGAGGACGCTTCGACATGTCGGCTTGCAAAGAAAGAAAGTGAGTCATTAAATCCTCGAAGAATGACAACCTTTATATTTGTCTCCAATCCAGCTTTCACGGGCAGCCGCAGAGCGCTGTTAAGCCTCGCAGAGCGCTGTTAAGCCTCGCAGATTGCTTTCCAGTTTCGTATTGGTAGTCAACCACTGGACCATTTGGTTTTCACAGATGAAAGCGCAATTGACCTTCGCACAACGTATAGACTAATGGGATGGGCTTACAAGGGATGTAGGCCTCGAGTGCGAGCACGTTTCCAAAGGGGCGAAAGGTAACGATTTGTGCATGGGCCTCCATTATTGTATCGCTAATATCCACTCAGATTTTGAATCCTTATGGCGCTCTCACAAGATGGAATCATCTATAGCCATATCAAATTCGGGGCATACAACGGTGCAGAGTTCCTTGTGTTTCTGAAGGGCCTTTTAGAGGTAATGAACCCTTACCCGGCACCACAGAGTGTTCTTGTTATGGATAACTGCACTATTCACCACATACCTGAGGTCTCACTCTTATGTGCCCAAAGGTTTTTACCATTATAAACTGTTTTCACTAGTGTCTAATCTTGCATTTGCAGAGGAATCAAACTGATGTATCTTCCGCCATACTTGCCCGATCTCAACCCGATCGAAGAATCATTCTCCTTCATCAAAGCTCACCTCAGACATCATGGTGCAGAGTTCCGTGCATGTGTTGCAAGTAAGGAGAGGGCTGAGCTATTCATGTTTCTCTACAAGGCACTGGATCGGATTACACGCAGACATGGCCAAGGGTGGATGAAGGACTGTGGCTATCTGTAGTGCAGTTGTACTACTGTAATGTAATTTTTTTGTTGTCAGAATGTTGAAAATTATCTGCAATGTGATGGATGATATTGGTAAACAACACTTAGTAGTGCAAAAAGTACTCATTGTAAGTGCCCGCTCTTCCTACAGTGGCTACAGGATCTCATAATATTATATGTCATGCATTACATGCGGTCTTTCTGTAAGAACCCGGCCTTTGGCTGGTTACTTACTGGTAAAACCTTCTTCCGAGCCCGAGCCTTGTGATAGTCGTGCCCGAGTACATATGATCCTTATCTGTGCCCGAGCCCGAGCCCGAGCTTGAGCTCATATCCAACCTTGATCCCATGCCCGTATCCCCTTAGTTACTGATTCCGCTCCATCACGCATCATTCGAATATTACCTCGCCCTGACCTTGGCCTCCTGACCTCGCCCTGACCTCCACTAATATGTTTGCCCCTGACTCGTACCCTCACTCGTATATAACCCCCCTTGGATGCATTCCTACTCCTCAGTCTGAAAATCAACTATCATATCCCTTCGATCCTTAGCTAGTTTCTAAGCCTCGCCTCTTATTCGTTTGCCTCCAAAGTTGGGACTCATGCGTAGGGTCGGCGCAGCACATAAGCTGAAGCCAAGTCCCTCTCCGACTTCCCCATCCAAACCTCGCCCCGTAATCTCGGACCTTACCTCGGGTTTCGCTCCCGACCTCGGTCAACCTTACGACGGATTGTATCGTAACAGTATTTTCAGACTGCTTACACCCTACGTATCCCTTTTTTTCACTATGTCCATGATAACTCGTTCCCGCACCCTTCGGGGGTACATCAGAACAACGACGCTTCTCTGAAGCCCCCGACAATTCACCACCGTCCCCAGGGATACCCCTCGCAGACCCCGCCAAGCCTAGTAACAAAGGCAAAGGTAGGGCTGACCCCAGTGACCCTTCAGGTGATCCAGGTGATGGCTCTGGGGGTTCTGAAAACGATCGGGACCTCCCCAACCTGCCGCCCGAGGACCTCGGTGACCTCAAGGACAATGAGCTTATGCGTCGAGTGTTCATAAAGCTTGCGAAACCTCGCAAGTCTGAAGCACGAGCCAAGGTCAAGGAACCGGATAGTTATGACGTTACTGACCAGGCCAAGCTTTGCACCTTCTTCCTTCAATGTGTGCTCAACTTTTGAGATTGTCCCACAGCTTTCAAGACTGGGGCCTCGAAGGTGCAGTATGCTATTTCTTACCTGTCCGGCTCAGCTCTACAGTACTTCGAGCTGGCGATCCTCAGCAAAGTCCAGCCCGAGCCAGACTGGCTCAAGGGGTGGGACAGCTTCAAGGCCGAACTCGAGCTCAACTTCAGCCCATACGACAATGCCGCCCAAGCCGAGATCGACCTTGAGGTGATCGTCATGAAAGAGCACCACAAGGCCGCACGATTCTTTATCGACTTCGCCCGAGCTTCGACTCGGACTCAGTGGAACGATGCGGCCCTCCGACACTTCGCCTACAAGGGCTTGGCCACAAGAATCAAGGACGACTTACTTCACTTCCCTCGATTCCACAGCCTCGCCGAGCTTAGGAACTTTGCGCTGGAATGCGACAGCCGTTACTGGGAGCGTAAGGAATACGACGCCATGGTCAATGGTCGTAGCTCCCAGCCTGCACGTGCCGCTAATCAGTCCAGCAGCAATGCCACTAACAACAACAAGTCCTCCAGCGGTTCCAATAACAATAAGAACCGCAACAAGACTAACAACAGCGGCAAGGGTTCCAACAACAACTCTTCAAACAACAAGAGCCAGCCCGACATTTCGAGCAAGCTCGGGAAGGATGGCAAACCACTTCCCGAGGAGCGCCAATGTCGGGTCGACCAAGGCCTTTGTCTGCTTTGCGGCACCAAAGGCCACATCATCAAGGACTGCCCGAAGAACAAGTCTACCAGCGGTAGCGGTTCTAAAGGTCGGGCAGCGAAGACCCCTAACGAGGGGACTTCGGCCTCCATTACGGAGGTGAAAAAATAGGTAGCAACCTCGGAACCACATGATCCGAGGATTGTGGTAACCTCACCCGTGTGCTCAGACTCAGCGCCGCTTCTCATTCATTGTCCAAAGATTCCCTTAATGTAGATCTAACCTCGCCTTCGCTCGGCAACGTCGCTTTTGTTGCATTAGTTGACTGCGGGTCCTCAGATTGTTTTATTGAATCCAGACTTGTCCAGAAGTACTCTATGCCTGTTTATCCTGTCTCTCCTATACCCTTGAATCTGTTATGATATTCAAGTAACGATATACACAGAAATATCCCCGAATCTCCTGACTCGCATATACGTGACGCCAGACCAATACATGGTCACACACGCGCACAAGACACGCCAAGTCGATCAGCATCACAATACAAATATCAATCCCATCAATCTCGATCGAGAAACTGACCCGGAATACAAATCCCCGCTCAGGTACCAATTCAATTGCGACCGAGACACGATACACATCCGATCGTCCCTGAACCGCTCTAGCCGTGGCTCCATCATTTCTCCTATACATCGCGCACATGTCCTTCCACACCATCGTCTTATCCACAACAAATCCTTAGCATTCCCTTGTAGTATTCATTCGAGAGTTCACTCCAGACTATGCTCCACACCCCCCTATCCCTACGTCACAAACCGTACGAATCGTATCAACACCGAGCCCCTTCCAATAGTTAAATAGTACGAACAAATGTAACTGTAAACAAGAATAACAATAGCTTTACCTCTCCACCATCTCAGGATTCCCGATCGAAATAGTCCCCGTAGTACAAGTAATCCTCTCAGAATTCAGACCTCTACTCCATTCAGCTTCACTCGAGGCTTGAATAAAAACCCAAATACATTCACAACAACTCTTATCAGAAACTATTTGACGGTAGTACTAACGCTACCATTACCCAAGCTCTAGACCTCTGCATTTGCTTTCCGACTGGTGAACAACAATGGGTTACCTTCTACATAACCTCGCTTGACTCGAGTTGCTCGATGGTACTTGGCCACAACTGGCTCACCCGCTACAATCCGTCGATTGACTGGGTATTGGGCAGTATTACTTTCAAGACCATCAACCTAACAATGACTCCAGCGACCATGGCGACGTCAGCCCGCTCGGCTTCAGCTACGACTTCGACCTCGCCTACGGCATCTTTGCCCCCGCCTCTGACCTTGCCTCCGAACTCGCCTCCGAAGTTGCAAGCACCGCTCGTTTCCTTAATCAATGCACCCACTTTCATGCGCGCATCTAGATTAGAAGGGTCCGAAGTGTTTCAGCTCAATCTGGCTTCGCCTGAGCTCCTCACCAGAGGGGCAACATCGGGATAAAGTTCCTCCGAGCTTTCTGAGAACGTTAAGAAACATGTTCCCGAAGTATATCACGAATTTGCAGATGTGTTCAGTAAAGCACGCGCTGACACTCTAGCTCCCCACCGACCCCACGATATCAAAATCAACATCGAAGAAGGGACCTCGCCGCCTATCGGTCCCATCTACTCTCTCTCGGCTTCCGAACTCAAAGCACTTCGTGAGTTCATTGACGAGCACTTGAACATCGGTTTCATCCGACCTTCACGCTCGCCTCATGGTGCACCGGTATTGTTTGTTCGCAAAAAGATGGCTCACTTCGGTTGTGTGTTGACTTCCGAGGTTTAAACAAGATCTCGAAAAAAGATCGGTATCCATTGCCATTGATTGCTGACTTACTTGATGCTCCAAAGAATGCTCGCATCTATACGAAGATTGACCTTCGTCACGCTTACCACCTCGTATGGGTGGCCGAGGGTGATGAATGGAAAACCGCCTTCAGGACTCACTATGGGTCTTTTGAATGGTTGGTTATGCCATTTGGTCTCACTAACGGCCCTGCTGCTTTCCAGAGATTCATGAACGAGATTTTCGCCGACCTTTTGGACGTTTGTGTGGTGGTATACTTGGATGACATTCTAATCTACTCCAGTGACCCCTCCAAACATGTTGAACATGTCAAGGAAGTCTTGCGACGACTGCGACTCAACAACCTCTTCGCCAAAGAAGATAAATGCGAGTTTCATTGCGACTCGGTTGAATTCCTCGGCTACATACTCTCTCCCGAGGGCCTCACTATGGCGGACGACAAGGTAAAGGTCATTCAAGACTGGCCTGAACCTCGCAAAGTTCGCAACATCCAGTCCTTCCTCGGTTTCACCAACATCTACCGACGTTTCATTCACAACTACTCCAACATCACCATTCCTCTCACCTGACTCACCCGAAAGGGTACCCCTTGGAACTTTTCCAAGGATTGTCGGCAGGCCTTCAACTTGTTGAAGAAGGCGTTCACTACCACTCCTATCCTTACCCACTGGATTCCTGACCTTCCACTAATTGTAGAGACTGATGCTTCAGATTATGCCTTAGCGGCAATCTTATCGTGGCGAACGTCGGAAGGCAAACTTCATCCCGTCCCTTTCCACTCCTGCACATTCACCTCTACCGAGATCAACTACGATATTCACGACAAGGAGCTCCTAGCAATTTTTGAAGTGTTTCAACGCTGGCGACACTACCTCGAGGGCTCTGGCGACCCAGTCGACGTTATCACTGATCACAAGAACCTCGAATACTTCTCAACTACGAAGCTCTTGACCCGTCGACAAGCTCGGTGGTCAGAATACCTTTCCCAGTTCAACCTCGCCATACGCTTCCGACCTGGTCGCCTCAGAACGAAGCCTGACTCTCTCACTAGACGATGGGATGTCTACCTTAAAGAGGGGAATAGCGACTATGCCACCATAAACCCACAGAACCTACGGCCAGTGTTTACCCAACACCAGCTGGCATCCTCCCTTAGAGCTACTAACCTCGCTCCCGTCGTACTCTGAGCCGCTTCACTGCTTGATACTGAGCAGATCCAAGCTGACATACTAGCAAACCTCCCCTCGGACCCCATAGCCAAGTCGCACCTCAGCTTGGTGAATGACCCGAGGTGGACCACATCCCTCACCACCGCTATCAACTCCCTCATCTCCGCACTTCGCTCTGACCTCTTCGTCTTCTTATCCTTCTTCACCCTCTGACCTTCCACCTCGGTTTCTTCCACCTTGGCTACCTCTACCTCGGTTTCCTTCCCCTCACCCTGCCTCACTCCCCCGGTCTTCTTCTTCCCCTTCTCCTCGCTCAACCTCGCTTCCATCCTCTCCACCCTCATCTCCAAATTCCGCTCGACCCAGTCGCTTGAGTCGTCGTCCTCCTCATCCTCGCCCCAAGCCTTGGCCTCCTTCCCCGGCCTCGGCCCGTCCTCACTATCCTCGCTCCTCGCCCGCTTCTTTCCCGCTGCGCTCGCCTGACTTTTCCCAGGGGTCGCCTTGCTGCGACGACCTAAGGCTATACTACAGCCTAAAGACCGCGTCCTGCACCATACCCAGGCCCCCTGGTCGGCGACGCCGAAGTTGAGGCTCACCTGGCGAAGGCACGTGTAATCGTGCTCTTCGCAGCGCGCGCACCTCGCCTCGGGCTTCACCCCGAGCTGCCACGCTCGAGGACCCCCGTCAGCGAGCTTGTACCCATATAGGGTCAAGTATGTCGGGTGGTAAGCAAAGAGCATTCGCTTGTACTACTCAAGTCAGTGAACAGCAAAAGATGATACTACTCAACGACTCACCTTTTTGCCATTCGGCCCTTCCTGCCACGGCTGCCACATGTCGATGGCCCCCGTCTCATCAATTGGCAATGTGCCAACTTCGGGTCAATCCTCGGGCATAACCTCACCCGAGGCTCCATTCTCCTCAGACAGCAATGTCTGGTCGAACGCATTGTTTGCGCTGTTCTCGTCGACGGCTGAGTTGAAGAGGGGTTGCGGGTGCACCATATTCGTTGGCACTTGGGTTCGCTGCCTCCTACCCACCCTTTTATCTAACCTCGGCTACAATTTAAGCTTTGCCTTTCTGGCTACTTAACATCGGGCCGGGATCTAGATTCGAGGATAGGCGAACCTTGTTCATATTACAGCCTCGAGGGTCTCGGCCATAAGGAGGGGATACTGTAAGAACCCGGCCTTTGGCCGGTTACTTACTGGTAAAACCTTCTTCCGAGCCCGAGCCTTGTGATATTCGTGCCCGAGTACATATGATCCTTATCCGCACCCGAGCCCGAGCCCGAGCTTGAGCTCATATCCAACCTTGATCCCATGCCCGTATCCCCTTAGTTACTGATTCCGCTCCATCACGCATCATTCATATATTACCTCGCCCTGACCTCGGCCTCCTGACCTCGCCCTGACCTCCACTAATATGTTTGCCCCTGACTCGTACCATCGCTCATATATAACCCCCCTTGTATGCATTCCTACTCCTCAGTCTGAAAATCAACTATCGTATACCTTCGATCCTTAGCTAGTTTCTAAGCCTCGCCTCTTATTCATTTGCCTCCGAAGTTGGGAGTCGTGCGTAGGGTCGGCGCAGCACATGAGCTGAAGCCAAGTCCCTCTCCGACTTCCCCATCCAAACCTCGCCCCGTAATCTCGGACCTTACCTCGGGTTTCGCTCCCGACCTCGGTCAACCTTACGACGGATCGTATCGTGACACTTTCCCAGCTCATCCTCTCTCTTCACCTGTCATTTCCCCCTCATTTTTTGGATTAAGGTGTCAATCAGTGCCTTTTAACAAGTAGAATCTATTGCCTAGTGATTGAAATCACTGTGTTCGCCCCTCTTCTATGTGCTGACTAAGCCTTTCGAGGCGCGTCCAGCACTGATGAATGGGAGTCACGTGACTGTGTCGACAGAAGAACAGTGTCGATCCAAGGGATAGTCAAATCAAAAGTGTTCGCTTTTAAGGTAGTGTAGAGTAAACAGTGATAGTAGACCCTCGACGAAGATTTAGAATAAACTATCAAGATCTGAGCTCTGTAGCTATCAAACAAGACTACAATAATTTCAGGAGGCAGAATAATTGATTCTGGATGATTTCGTTCATACATTTGTACTAGCTATTTATACTATATTGGTAGTAACTACTAGTGTTCAAGATATTGGATGGATGGGTCGAAAAACTACTTTGTAACTAAGGGGTGACTAATTTATAGTCATAAAGTCATGGGGTGATGGGGATGGTGTTAGGATTGTCTGGGCCTTGGAATAGAGATCTGTACCTAGTATACAAAGCCCCTGTCCACATGATGTTAAGATAGTAATCAGTCAGACGTGTCATGGTATTCAAATAGAAAATGGATCTGAGTCTACCCTGCCCAGCATATATGCTGGGCTTGGAGATGGGGCCGCTGTCTCTGTGCCCTTCCTGTGAGGCAGCTGATTGAGTATTGTATACTGCAGGTGATTTTCTCAGGTCGCTCCACAGTATGCTATATCCCTGCGCAGTCTTTTGTTCTCTGCGGCGTTTGGTGCCCGCACCCCTCGGTGCCTATGGCCTGGTGCCTGTCGACGTCATGGCCGATGCCATCACTTGATAGGCGCGCCGTCCCTGATCGACCGCACATGGTCGACGCTCGAACTCCTGTATATTGTCCGATCTATGAGTAATGTAGTATGTCATAAATTCGTGTGATCGTCGTTTGCGCCGATGTCTGTCATGAATATAATTTCTGTTTATTTTTAATTTTTCTTTTGTTTTTCTTTCTTTCTTTATTAGTTTCTTTTTATATATAAATGATTTGAAGTAAAAATAATTGCGTTCATCACAACATCATTAACATAATCCCAACTCTCTGGCAGGTCTGAAAGAGATTCAAGCCCAATCGTTACATACTGCCTGTATGGCTCGGTGGCCTGTAAAGTGTACCCATCGGCATCCGAAAATATGACCTTAACAAAGTCTGGTTTCAGCCATTCCAGAGCAGTCTCCTGAGAAAGTGTTAACCATTGAATCAAGTGTTTGTAGAATGGCTTCAAGCCCGTGGAGAAGTTTTTTGCAGCATCCTGTTGCTTTAACCTACCAAGGAAACTTCCCCTAGCTTGTAACACAGGTAACTCGTCGGAGAGCATCATTTGATGGTAATTCTGTTCTAGTAGCGCGAGTTCCCCCTTGGTCTCCAGAATCTCCAGAATCGACCAAAATAAAACCCATATAAACGACTCCAGGTCATCAATTACTTGGTGCACTTTTAGATTAAAATATCAATTAGTGCCTTTTAATCGAATGAAATCTATTGCTTAGTGGTTGAAACCACTGTGTTCGCCTCTCTTCTATGTGCTGACTAAGCCCTTTGAGGCGCGTTCAGCACTGATGAACGAGGGTCACGTGACCGTGTCAGTGGAAAAATGGTGTCAATCCAAGGGATAGTCAAATCAAAAGCATTCGCTTTTAAGGTAGTATAGAGTAAACAGTAATAATAGACTCTCAATGAAGATTTGGAGTAAATTATTAAGATCTGAATTCTGTAGCTATCAAACAAGACTACAGCAATTTCAGGAGGCAGAATAATCGATTCTGGATAATTTCGTTCATACATTTGTACTAGCTATTTATACTATGTTGATAGTAACTGTTACAATTCCAACATTATACACATTCCCACTCCACATATCTCAATTCCCCCTGTCCAGAACCCCATACCATAGACCGTGCCACTAATCATCAGTCCACCCCCTCGAACGCACACACCTCCACTCACTACACCACAACGCCCCACCGGTCCACGAGCGTACAGACGACGCAGTCATCAGCGGATCCGCCCCTGAACCCCGAGACCGAGACGCCCCCACGGATCAGTAGCACAATTGTTCCATCACACACTCCACTTCGTATAGACATGTTCCGATTCTGATAGTTCTTGATCACTCGTTTCCATCCCCCTTTCCCCACACACCACCCTTACATCCCATCTCATACGACTCCATTCCTATTCGACAAGTAGAATACACGTGCATAACAGCAGCCGGCACTCCAACCCCCGTAGCACATGTCTCGTACATCCATCCACCGGCGCCGGTGACACCCCTTTTGACTTAGCATGGTACACACTGGGGATAAAAGCTGTCATATGTATAGTAGAACACCAGTCAATTAGAACTCACATTCCCGAAGTAACCTGTTTTCTTGCGACGCATATACCTGCGTAGTTTTCACTGAAGAGTATACACACCTTGTGTTTTACTCTATCTATCTGCATTTACGACCCCACTCGATTCTACTTCAAACCGAAGTCTGAATCCACATCTGCCTCATCATCAGCTACTTTTAATCCTTCCACAGTAACTACTAGTGTTCAAGATATTGGATGGATGGGTCGAAAAACTACTTTGTAGCTAAGGGGTGACTAATTTATAGTCATAAAGTCATGGAGTGATGGGGATAGTGTCAGGATTGTCTGGGCTTTGAAATAGAGATCTGTACCTAGTATACAAAGCCCCTGTCCACATGTTGTTAGGATAGTAATCAGTCAGACGTGTCATGGGATTCAAATAGGAAATGGATTTGATTTTACCCTGCCCAGCATATATGCTGGGCTTGGAGATGGGGCCGCTGTCTCTGTGCCCCTCTTGTGTGGCAGCTGATTGAGTATATGTGTTGCAGGTGACTTTCTCAGGTCACTCCACAACACCTGTACCCCTGCGCAGTCTACTATTCTCTGCGGCATTTGGTGCCCGTACCCCTCGGTACCTATGGCCTGGCGCCTGTCGACGTCATGGCTGATGCCATCACCCGATAGGCGCGCCGTCCCTGATCGACCGCACGTGGTCGACACTCGAACTTCTGTATATCACCCGATTTGTGAGTAACATAGCATGACATAATTTTTGTGTGATTGTCGTCTGCGCCAACATCTGTCATAAGTATAATTTCTGTTTCTTTAGAATTTTCTTTTGTTTTTCTTTTCTTCTTTTATTAGTTTCTTTTTATATATAAATGATTCGGAGTGAAATAATTGCGTTTATCACAACATGCCGTCCTGTGTTCTCCTCCACAGGTGCCGCATTTGTCGGTGCTGTCCCACTCTGCGGCAACGTGTCTCGCGTTGTATTTCTGGCATTTGAGACAGCGCCGCGGTTCCCTTCTCATTCTTCTTGCCCAGGTTCATTTTCCTGCTATAATTATTCCATCTCTAATACTTTGATTCGCTGATTCTGTACTGGCGAACTTAGCTATAAGGTGTGCCAATCTCTGTCCTGCAGTTCTCCTGTGAACTGGTTTGATCCATCGGGTTTCTAGGAGGGACTCAGCGGGTAACCTCGAGTCTCGTTCTATTCTTCTCAACTCTGAAAGCGCTTCTGGTGAGTGACTTAACGGGAAATATTCAACTATCACCGATAGTGCCCGGTCTTTTATCACGGCCGTTCCGCTGAACTTGTTTAGGAACATTCGTCTGTTTGTTTGGACCCACTTCGCCGCTTCTGCTGTGTCCAGTTCGAGGATTATCCCGCCGTTTGCTAACCTCTTGGCACCAATGAAGACTATATCGTTGAGGTCATGATTGTCTCCCAGCTGATCGATAGCCTCGTTCGCCTTCGCGGCTAATTCCTGCTCTGTCAGTTCTTTGAGGGTGTCTTGTTCCCCTCGTGGGTCCCTGTCTATCATTATTTGCTTTTCTCTTGCTCTTGCCTTTGCTAGGTTGTTTGGATGTGAGAGGGGTACATTACCCTTTAGTGCTGCCGCGTAACTCAACCCGCCTGCTCCGCTGTCCATTCTCTGTCGTCCCTGCCAGTCTATTTTTCCGACACGCTCTATGAGGTTATGGGCCTCTTCTGCTGTTTCCTTTGCGACCGTAACCGCATCTCTCGCCGTGTCTGTACTCGCTGTTATCTTTTCTATGACCGGACTGAGTTTCTGTTCGACCTGGCGCAGGACCCCCACCGCTACGTTTTTCGCTGCCTCCTCCAACATCAGTATCGCAATCTCTCTGGCCCCTTCCTGCAGTGTCTTCCCAGTGGCGTTGTGCGCGAGCGAGAGCAGCGAGTAGCTTAGCTGCTCCGCCGACAGCTGGTCATCTTTCGCTAGGTAACCGTGCCTGTCTAGGTAGCTTCTCGCCTGCTCTCTGGTATGCACTGCTGCTGTCGGTTCTGTCAGGAGCTCCAGCCTGGTTCTATTGGTGGTCAAATGCTGGTTGCTCGACCTCATCCAGCTTTGTGACGTGGCGGGCGCCTGGGCGTCGACACTCGGTGGCATCGTCTTTTCTTTTGCTTCTTTTTGTAGAAGCTATGGCTGTACTGCTGTCTACTGTCAGCAGTACGCTAGTGAGGTGTGTGGTCGCTGTGTGTTTGTGTGGGTGGTTTTTGGGTATTTTGGTGGTGGTGGTTAGCATGAGAAAAGCTCTAGCCCATGGCTCTTGACGACGTAACGTGCAAGATGTCATGGAAGGGCCATCTAAGTAGTGACAGTCCCTTCGCCGACAGCTCAGAAAATAGTTCGAAGGCTAAGGTAACGAAGGTAAAGTATGAGAACTCACCAGTGATGCCTAAGTCCTCTGCTGGTCGAAGATAGAAATCTCCAAGAGAAGGCTCAAGACGATGATCACAGCGAGGTCAAGTTTGCACAAGATGGACGATGTATGATATTGAACTGGGGAATATACATGCGAATGTAAACTACTTAAATCGAATGCTCATACGGTATCAGCGAATAGGAAAGAGGCCATTGTGAGTCAGGGTTGGATAGGGGTGTGCAGTCATCATACTAAGCAGATGGAATAAACATACAATAGAGTGAGGGAAGAGTGCGAACATGAAACGACAGAGAGTAAAGGTGGCGAAGGCACTTATGTACGAAACCATGTCTTGGGACCCGCATACATGCTACCCTGCACGGGCTCTTCGTCCACTGGGTTGATCCCACACGACCTACGGAAGGGACGTCCCGCGAACACACTTTGGCCATATGAACACCCAAAGGGGTTGGATTCAGAAGATGATGGGGTTAGTGATGAACCATCACGCCGGGTAAATGGTATCGATCGTATTTGATGGCGTGCCGGCTGGCGAAATGTGCGAGAAGCGAATAGCGGTTCGGAGAATGGGGTGAATCAGCGAATAAAGCGGATGTAGAGGAAGAGTGGTTGAAGGGTGAGGCGAACTCAGGCAAAGGTGCTAGGGAGTGACAAGGGGGAACATAGAGGCAGTGGGGTAAGAGAAATAGACAGGTCATGACATAGACACGATGGAAGCGGTGTTGATGGCGTGGCAGTGAACGGGCTGAAGGCCGGTGTGAAATTTTCGATCGATTGTGAAGCGGTGGGGTTCCTGAGTGGGGTGGCATGCCCAGGTCAGGAAGGTCACATCATGAGGCAATGAATACTACCACGCGGCCTTCCCAGAAGCTTTCCCACCACTACCTGGGGCCCTTCACAGTGATGCGGAGGGTTGGATGGAACATGTACTGCTGTCAAGATTGGTTTTTGGGTGTTTAATATCGCATGTTAGTGAACCTGGCAAATGCCCAAATAGTGTGTGTGATCTAGCGAATCACCCAGCGAACCGAAGAGGTAAGGGGTAAGAAGTAAGAGGGTTACTCAAAAAGTGTTCGCCCTGATCTACAGTCGAAGCGAAATAGCCCGTGACACTTGACGATGTAACGTGCAAGGTGTCACGGAAAGGTTGTTTAAGCAGCAACAATCCTTTCGCCAGCGAAGGTGCTCCTTCAGAGCCCTTTGCCGACAGCGCAGATAATAGTATGAAGGCTAAGGTAATGAAGGTGAAGTACAAAAACTCATCAGTGGTGCTTAAGTCCTCCACTGGTCGAAGATAGGAATATCCAGGAGAGGGCTCAAGACAATGGTCACAGTGAGGTCAAGTTTTGCACAAGATAGACGTATGATAATTAAGCTGGGGAATATACATGCGAATGTAGACTACTTATACTGAATGCTCATATGGTGCTAGCGAATAGGAAAGAGGTCGTCTTGAGTCAGGGTTGGATAGGGGTGCGCAGTCGGGATACAAATAGATGAAACACATATACAATAGAATGAAAGAGCAATGCAAACATGAAACGATGGGGAGGAAAGAGGGCGAAGGTACCAAACATGCCTTGAGACCTGCATACATGTTACCCTACACAGACTCTTGGCCTGCTGGGTTGATCACACACGATCTATAGGTAGGACGTCCCGTGAATGCATTCCGGCCATAGGAACACCCAAAGGGGGTTGAGTCGAGAAGATGATGGGACCACTGATGAACCATCAATCTGGGTAAAGGATGTCAATCGTGTTTGATGGCGTGCCTGCTGGCGAATGATATGAGTAGTGAATGGTTGTTTGGCGAATGCGGCGAATAGCAAATGGAGCAAAGAGTGAATGGAGCAAAGCTGAGCGAACATGGAAGAGTGGTGAAAGGGAAAACAGGGATAGCTGGGTACAAGAAATAAATGAGTCATGACAACTGTATAGTGAAAACTTCAGCAAAGCTAATTCGTCCTGCCCTGCAGTGGTATGAGTGTCAGGGGAACACCAATCACACACTGTGCATTATCGCATGCTTTATCGCATGCATTATCACACTGTGCATTATCCCATGCTTTATCGCAGGCATTATTGCAGTGTGCGTTATCGCACACTGCATTATTGCAGCGTGTTATTGGTGGCCCCTGAGCTTCTCCTAGCCTTTGGCACCCTTCTGTCTTGTGTTCCATTATTTCCCTTCCTGTTCTGGACCCTTCTGACATCATTCCTTCCTTATCTGTCCAGCCCTGTTATCGCTAGCGTGATTGCTTATGTAACTCGGGCATTCGGTGATTGGGCTAGCATGCCCAAGTTTGCTTATAGTCGTAGTTAGGTGGCGAAGGGGTTCCTTAGAGTTTTCTCTTTGGATCCCCCTTCGCCAGGTATGTCTGTCTCCTGTATACAGTTCTCTATCTTACTTTGGATCCCCCTTCGCCAGTCCACTGCTTGAGTGTAGAGCATCTGCCTAGGTTGCCCTTATAGTAGAAAACTCTCTCTAGAGCACCGGTTGCGAAATCGCCCGACTTCAAATCGAACACCCTTCGAAAGCAGCGATTTTAGCAATCCCTTCTCATACCCTGACACCCTCTAACACTTACCATGGACAACTTGCCATCTGCTGCTGAAGGTTTGGACCGCTTGGTGGCGATAGAGCAAGAGTTGATGAGAGAGAGGCAGGAAAAACAAGATCTGGAGACGAGGTTGAATACCCTGCAGGCTACGACCACTGGGCTGATGGCTGGACTCCCTAGTCGTGTTCGCACCTCCTCAAAGCGAACAGCTGAGCCAGCAAAGCCTTCCGAGTACAATGGCGATCGTGCTAATGGTCGCAACTTCATCCAGTCGTGCAGCCTCTACCTGGGTGTGTGTGCGAGTGACTTCCTGGACAAGCAGTTGCCGATCCTTTGGGAAATGTCCTTCATGAAAACAGGGAGGGCTGCGACTTTTGCCACTCGTGCATTCACTCATGAAGCAAAGCATGGCATGCCGCTCTACACGACCTGGAAGGATTTCATTGAAGCATTTTGCCAGCAGTTCTATCCCCTACATAAGGCCACCGATGCAATGAATCAACTGGAATCGCGCCAATACCACCAGGGCAAGTGTTCAGTTGACGAGTACATCGATGGGTTCGAAGAGCTGGTTGAGAAGGCTGAATACACAGATGGGAGATTGATTGTGATGAAGTTCCGTCGAGGTCTCTAACCTGCAATCCAGAGTCGCATTGCATTGATGTTGGATGGCAGGCCAAAGGACGATGACCCTTCTGCATGGTATGGAGCGGCGAGAACAGTTGCACTCACACGTGCAGCCAACGAAGCGTTCCAGGGACCTAGGGTGACAAACAGTGGCCCTCCCCCGCCGCCAGTTTTTCGCAAGGCAGGTGAATCACATACCAGGTTCACCAGTCAACTCCCTTTTAGGCCAGCGATAATCCCAGTGCCCACACCCCTTCCAACTGCCTCTGGGACAACTCCGATGGATGTGGACACTGCAAAAAGGCGATTCCCACAGCCACTCACCTGTTGGCACTGCGGGAAGGTCGGACATTTCGCGCGAGAATGCCCCCAAGCCTACCATGTCTGCTACATGACAGCTGATGAGCGTGAGGAGTTGCTGGAGCACTGGATGGTCACTGCAGATGTGCGAGATGTCGCTGAGGAAGAGGTCGAGAAGGATGACGTGGAGGATTTTGTGTCGTGCAGCGAGTGAGAGATGTGCCCTCGCTGCCCCTGTCCAATTGCTTTGCTGCCCTGTCAATAGCCCCAGATACTGAAGATACAATTCACATGTCGGAAACTGGGTCGCGCGCAGCAAGCGATAAAGACACATCACATCAACTGATGACATTCTAAAAGGTCCTTCACCACAATTGAAGCGTTGGGAGCGATCCCTTCCCAAGCACTTCGTAGTCGCATCTGTTCCTTCTCCAAATTCACTGAACCTCAAGGTAGAGATCCAGACAACAGACACAGCTGAGGTCAAAGGAGTGACTGCGCTCCTTGACAGTGGTGCAACTGGGTTGTTCATCGACAGCGAATTTGTCGCCACTGAGAAGTTAACCATGCGATCACTGACACACCCTGCCCCTGTGTACAATGTTGATGGCACCCCCAATGAGGGTGGAGCAATTTGCAATGTTGTTGATGTCATCCTGTGATTCCACAACCACTCTGAACGTGCTGTCTTTGCCATTACGAACCTTGGGAAGCACAAGATGATCCTTGGCTATCCATGGCTCCGGGAGCACAACCCAGAGGCTAACTGGCGAACGCAGGAGGTGATGCTTAGTCGATGCCCTGCACAGTGTCACACCTGCAGAGCAACACTGTGTGAAGAGCGGAAAGAGGAGGCGAGGATACGTGCATGCCGCATGGGCCCTCTGCCCCAGATGGTGGAAGAGGAAGAGAGTTTTTAGATTAAGGTGTCAATTAGTGCCTTTTAACAAGTAGAATCTATTGCCCAGTGATTGAAACCACTGCGTTCGTCCCTCTCCTATGTGCTGACTAAGCCTTTCGAGGCGCGTCCAGCACTGATGAATGAGGGTCACGTGACCGTGTCGACAGAAGAACGGTGTCGATACAAGGGATAGTCAAATCAAAAGCATTCGCTTTTAAGGTAGTATAGAGTAAACAGTGATAGTAGACCCTCGACGAAGATTTGGAATAAACTATCAAGATCTGAGCTCTGTAGCTATCAAACAAGACTACAGTAATTTCAGGACGCAGAATAATTGATTCTGGATGATTTCTTTCATACATTTGTACTAGCTATTTATACTATATTGATAGTAACTACTAGTGTTCAAGATATTGGATGGATGGGTCGAAAAACTACTTTGTAACTAAGGGGTGACTAATTTATAGTCATAAAGTCATGGGGTGATGGGGATGGTGTTAGGATTGTCTGGGCCTTGGAATAGAGATCTGTACCTAGTATACAAAGCCCCTGTCCACATGATGTTAAGATAGTAATCAGTCAGACGTGTCATGGTATTCAAATAGAAAATGGATCTGAGTCTACCCTGCCCAGCATATATGCTGGGCTTGGAGATGGGGCCGCTGTCTCTGTGCCCTTCCTGTGAGGCAGCTGATTGAGTATTGTATACTGCAGGTGACTTTCTCAGGTCGCTCCACAGCACCCTGTACTCCTGCGCAGTCTATTGTTGTCTGCGGCGTTTGGTGCCCGCACCCCTCGGTGCCTATGGCCTGGCGCCTGTCGACGTCATCGCCGATGCCATCATTCGATAGGCGCGCCGTCCCTGATCGACCGCACGTGGTCGATGCTCGAACTCCTGTATATTACCCAATCTATGAGTAATATAGCATGTCATAAATTCGTGTGATCGTCGTCTGCGCCGACATCTATCATAAATATAATTTCTGTTTCTTTTTGATTTTTCTTTTGTTTTTCTTTCTTTCCTTATTAGTTTCTTTTTATATATAAACGATTTGAAGTGAAATAATTGCGTTTATCACAACAAGAATGACACCGAAGAAAATGAGCCAGGTGACATTGAGCCCCTTCTGGAGCCAGGCGACTGCCTGTTTGCGACTGTGTCCACACCCAATGTACCTGTACCCATTATCGCAGCCACCACAACCACTTCGCAGCAGCTAGCGGAAAAGGCCCTTCGCAGTGTTCCCCCAGCAGAAAAGGAACTCATCCCTCCGTACCTCTGTGACTTCGAGGATGTTTTCCCTAAAGAGTCCTTTGATTCACTTCCCAAACGCAGGACATGGGACCATGCGATTGAGCTCGAGCCAGGAGCCAAGGCATCTGCATGCAAGGTTTACCCACTTGCCCCCAGTGAACAGTTGCAGCTGGATGAATTCCTGCAGGAAAACCTGCGCACTGGTCGCATTCACCCCTCGAAATTGCCTATGGCCAGCCCAGTGTTCTTCATCAAGAAGAAGGATGGGTCGCTGCGATTGGTCCAGGATTATCGCGTGCTCAATGCCATGACAGTGAAGAACCGCTACCCCCTTCCCATCATTTCTGAGCTCATCGCACAGCTTCGTGGAGCAAAATACTTCACCAAGCTAGACGTGCAATGGGGTTTCAACAATGTGCGGATAAAGGATGGCGATGAGTGGAAGGCTGCATTCCACACTAATCGCGGCCTCTTTGAACCCCTCATCATGTTCTTTGGGCTCACAAACAGTCCTGCAACATTTCAAACCATGATGAATGACATCTTCCAAGACCTCATCATGGAAGGGCATGTGTGTGTGTACCTGGATGACATCCTGATCTTCACTGACACCCTTGAGGAGCATGGCCGACTTCTGCAAATAGTCCTTGAGCGCCTACGGCAGCACAAGCTCTATCTTCGCCCTGAGAAATGTGAATTTGAGCGAACGAAGATTGAGTACCTTGGGCTCATTGTGTCCCATGGCAAAGTGGAGATGGACCCCGTCAAGGTCGCAGGTGTCATGGACTGGCCAACCCCAGCAAATCGCAAGGAGGTGCAGGCCTTCCTGGGATTTGCCCACTTTTATCGCCGGTTCATTGAGGGCTTCTCACTCTGAAGAATACTTGGTAACTAAGAGGTGTGCTACTAGGAGTAGCTAGGGAATTAGGGCCTGGGTTGGCCTGGAATAAGTCTGCAAGGTCTCGATGCACTAAGAACTCGAGCACCGGGGAAAATGACCAGTAGAATCGGTGGTTTTAATTGAGAACGTCGCTCGGTCTTTTATACAAATGTATCTAAGGTAACTAATGGAGAGATTGGGGGGGCATGGGCGAGAGGAAGGTCAGAAGGTGGTGGACCGAGGGCTGGAGATGGATGTGGAGCGTTCGTGGGGTAGAT
Source organism: Gautieria morchelliformis (assembly GCA_015179125.1). NCBI lineage: Eukaryota > Fungi > Basidiomycota > Agaricomycetes > Gomphales > Gomphaceae > Gautieria > Gautieria morchelliformis. The sequence goes on along the minus strand of WHVA01000189.1, from coordinate 33,023 downwards.
CAAAGATAGGACTACCTACGTGTACATATCGTGGAGCAACATGGTGCAATCATGGAATGGAACAGGGTCGAGACAGGAGAAAGGGGAAGGGGGAGAAACATAGAACTCGATCGTCCGGCTGATCCACAATGTGTGTGCGGCGATGTGAGCCCGTGAGATCGCATGGACTCGCATGGCTCCTCAACTCGGCTCAACTCAACTCGACTCGACTCAGTGCACACGTACGCGCCTCGGTGAACTCACTTGACTCGTGGGATGGTAGAGGCTCGAGGGGGGGAAAAGGGTGGTAAGTGATTGGTGGGTCAGAGGAGGGTGAGTGGGTCAATGGGTACTGTACAGTCTGGTTTCCTAACACTCACATCATGCGTGACCCCTGTTCGAGCTCACCAAGAAGGACGTACAATGGTCGTGGGGTGATCACGAACAGCAGGCATTTGATGGGCTAAAGCAGAGATTCACATCAACGCCAATCCTGCACTTTGCAGATGACAATCAACCATACCGGGTGGAGGCTGACAGTTCAGATGTCGCCACTGGTGCAGTCCTGTCCCAGCGATCTCCAGATGAGAAGAAATGGCATCCTATTGCGTTTTACTCAAAGAGTCTCACTCCTGTGGAGCGAAATTATGAGATTCATGACAAGGAGATGCTGGCGATTATTCGCGCCCTAGAGGAATGGCAACATTTCCTTGAAGGCACTAAGCATTGCATTGAGATCTGGACAGACCACAAGAACCTGGAGTATTTTCACACTGCAAAGAAGCTTAATCGCAGGCAGGCTATATGGTCCCCCTACCCGTCGCGGACGGCTCTTGGACCCATATCACCACCACAACCTATTTTCCCATGGTCCAGAAAGGCCTGCTCTGTCTTTCAGATGCATGAAAAAGCCCAAGAAAGCTAAGTTCCTCTTTGTCACCCATACACTAACAAACCCCCACACTCGCACTCGCGAGAAATGCCCACAAACCCAAGAGTCCCTGCTGGAGTGCAACCGCAGGGACCGATGACTTTAGCACCCAACCAAGTCATCCCTCAAAGCAGGCCCTCCCGCTCACCCACACCCTCGCCGACACCCCTAATCGACACAGGAGACCCTGTATCTGTGCTGAGAGACAGGGGTATCAGTGAGGACAACAAGACTGACGTATCAGCCCTAGCCACGGCCCTCGAAACCTTCGGGGATTTCAAGCGCGGCAACACCTGGAACGTCGGCAAGGAGGGCGCCGCACAGCTAGTTGCCATCACCAAACTTCTACCCGAGGCCTCTCTGCTTTACGGCGTCAACAGGCTAGCGACAAACGACAACCTGCAGAAGGCAACCGCCGACATAAAAGAGGCCATCTCCGCCGGCCTTGCAAGCTCCCCCGCCACTTCGTATGCAGCCGCAGCAAAAAGGGGTCTGGGAGGTGCAACCAACCAGCCCACCTCACCGAAGCAGAGGATGTTGGCAGAGCTTCAAGAAAAACAAATATTCATCTCGACAAAGAACATTTCGCGGGAAGCCCCCTTTCTCAAATGGGAGCCTGCAATAATAACAAGGTACTGCAACGACATTATTGCTAACATCTTCAAACAGAACCCGGACATGGCACCCCCGGTGGCCCAGACTATTAGGGGAATAAGCAAGTCTGCGGCTGAGAACATCACACTCACGTTCAAAACTGCTGAGGACGCAGACAAAGCCAGGACTCACGTGGACAAGTGGGTGAGGCTTGTCGACCCTGGGGCCACGACACCACAACGCGCGTATGCAGTAGTCGCACACAATGTGCCGGCCAACTTCTTGTCCAACTTGGATGACCTTGACACTGCTATAGGAAATCTTGAGCTGGACAACCCTCGCAGTGCATGTGGGGACGGGCAGATAGCTAACCTAGCCTGGCTCAATGCCGTAGAACTCCGGGAGTGAACCAAGTGAGGACCGCTGATGATTAGCTACAAGACCAAAACTGCAGCCAACAAAGCGATAGAGAACAGTCTTGTGATCGAGGGAATCAAATGCAGCATCAGCCTCTACATCCCGAGACCCCCGCAGTGCTTTAAGTGCCAAGACTGGGGCCACAGAGCGACGGGGTGTTCTGGGGAGGCACGATGCGGCCGCTGCGCAGAACATCACGCCACTGTGGAACACATATGTGCCCATGACCGTCCCTGCCCTACCAGCCAAAAATGCGACATAGACAAACTGAAATGCGCCAACTGCAGGGGTATCCACGCCAGCTGGACCCGAGCATGCCCAGCCACACAGGCTGCCTTCAAGACTCAGACGCATAAAGAGGAATCCGCAACAGGGTGTTTTGAGGCCTATACCCCATTCACCTTTGCAGACGTGGGCTATACCCCTGGAAAACGTACAGGAGCACACCCACAGTCTCCCCAGCCCCACACGCCGCAATCGCCACTCCAGATCAATTACGTTCCCGCAACCTCCCCTCCGAGGCCCAATGCCTGAATGACTACCGCAGAATGCACAGCTACGCATCAAGCAACAAAACTGCAAACACTCGAAAGAAATTACCCTATCTCTCATTAATACCACTGACCCCCACAGCTGGGACATTGTCCTTGTCCAGGAACCCTATGCATACCCTAATACACGGCTCATGCCAGCCTCGATGCGCTGGTACCTCATGTACCCCACCCCAGAGCCGATTGACTATAACCCTCCTCGTTCTCTCATTATGATCTCCACCCAGCTGACCACAAACCTTTTCAAGCAGATTCAGATCCCATCCAACACCATGACAGTGCTCTTGCTCCACATCAACGATATGAAGATCGATGTCTACAACATTTACAATCCCCCAAATACCGACCTCGCCTTCACCCACCTGCAGTCCTGGCTGCTTCAAAACCCGACCCCCCCTGACACGTCCATCATCTGGGCCGGTGACTTCAACAAGCATAACCCTATGTGGACGAGTCCCGATGACGCTCGAAGATGCCGCCGCAGCAACACCAATCTCCTCATGCTCATGCTCGCGCAACAGCACCTGGAGCTACAACTCCCCACGGGCACACCAACCTTCCAGTCTGACAGTAACCGCACATGGACTACGCTCGACCTAGTCTTCTGCGACCCCGATCTCTCACACCGCATCCTCACATGCACCGCCTCTCCCAACGACCGCCCCCCCTCAGCGGATCACCTCCCTGTCCACACTACCGTCAGCCTGGAGATTGACAGAAGGCCTGCAGCAACGGGCAGGAACTTTTGCAACGTCGACTGGGAGGCATTCCGTAGTGAGCTGGCGAAGAACCTCACCACCCTTGGGCCACACCATGACGCACACCCATCCTCATCCCATGAGCTTGTTGCCTTCGTCGACCTACTCACCAGCACAATCCAGGCCATGATCGACTCAACCGTGCCGTGGACATGTGCGTCACCATACACAAAGAGATGGTGGAGCCGGGAGCTCTCCCAGTTGCGTCGGGAATACGCACGTAGAAGCAGAGAAGAATACCGCACCAGGCTTACCCCAAGCTGGAACGAGAAAAAGCTGGCATTGAACAAGGCCTGCAACGAATACACTTCAGCCCTGAGGAAGGCCAAGCCTGAACACTGGAAGACATGGATAGAGGGAGCTAGTGAAAAGGACGTGTGGATAGCTGGGATGTACGCCAAGAACCCAATAACTGACGGTGCCCGAACTCGCGTCCCAACCCTGATCAAAAGGGGGCCAGATGGCCAGGTGATCTCTGAGTCGCAGTCGGACACTGACAAGGCATCCTTCTTCACAGAAATCTTCTTCCCCCCCACCCCCTCGACCTGCCCAGCCTCCCAGAAGACAACGACCCTCTCCCACCCCCGCACAAATTCTCCCTCCCTGCCCCACACCAGATCCAGTGACGCATCGACAAGGCCCACCCCTTCAAGGGCCCAGGAGAAGATGGGATCCCCAACGTGATACTCAAACAGTGCTCGGCCCAGCTCATGCCGTTGCTTCACACCTGTCTGAGGGCTGTCGTCGAGGTCAGATACTTCCCCAAGAGATGGCGGGCCTGGAGGACCATCGTGCTCCGCAAGCCTGGATGGCCTGACTTTTTTTTATTTTTATTTTTATATTTTATATCCAATTTTATGTCTTTTGGGGCAAGGCCCTATGTAAGACAAATTTTCTACAAAGCCCCGGTCAACAGGATTGATCTTTCTGCCCTTTCTGCCTCTATCTCCACTTGTGCTCTGCAGGCGAAGCCTGCTCACGGGTTCCAGAAGACGGACTGCTATGATATGACCCCATGCAGTTAGTTACGGTAAGAACATGACCAGCATGAAGGGGAGATGCTTTCTTGTAAGCGCGCTGCCTGGTCCAAAAAGCCTCCAGACGCCTGTGGAGTTTGTGGGCATTTGAAGTAGAAAAACCCGCTCTCGATGTTCACAGGTGGTGCTCGGGGGGGGCATGTATCTTGTTCTGTTTCCGCGTATTGCAATAGAGCTCAAAGGCGACTCAGACGGACGGCCGCCTTGCACTCAGGCTGGCGGCGGAGCTCAAAAATAGCTGCACTCTATCAGAATGGTCGCAGTCACAAATTTTACACCAGAAAGTGAGGCAAGACGAGCTCTAAGCCTGACATCTGAAGACTTCGAGGTCCTGGATTAGTATGACAATAGCCGACTCCTACAGGTGAGAGACACTTGTCAGTTCCTCGCCAACTTGAAGAGACGCGGACAGATCTCTCGACAGAACCAAATTCAACAGTCAGTAAGTTTCCATATATACGCCATCCACAAAATGTGTTCCTGACATATCCAAGCAAGCATGTCACACCCGAATTAAAAATGGCCGGAATACTGCAGTGCTGCGGAATACGAATTAATCACAACATGCCAGTCCATCCATTACCGTCGTAGATCTTAAATATCCATGTGAACGGTGGGATTCAAGCCGAGGGGATGTCACGTACATTAACAACTTCAGACGCGGTGACCCAACCACCCTGTGACCAGGACATGCAGCCAATATCCGGTCTGAACATGTCGATGAATATATCTCTGTTTTTTTTCGCTGTGCCCTCCCACAGGCTCAGAACCTCGTCCGACAGCGGGTCGGCGACCAGCACGTCGGAGCGCTGGGTGGTTTCGTCGGCGTTGGGGTGGAGCGCGGGGCGCATGAAGGAGTCGACAGGCTCGCGAGAGGAGGCGACGGGCTGGGGGGGAATCAGACCGAAGTGTTCTGGAAAGTTGTGAGCGCGCCATTGCGCAACGAATGCACGAAACGTACCTCGGTAAAGCTTCCGCCGCAGAGTCGCCGCGAATCGCGTCGCGAAATGCTGCCACAAGCAAATCACATCAGCCGCGCCGTACCGTACCGACACTAACGCGATCTCGGAGACGCCATCACCCTTCTGGGAACGGTCGTTTAGGTTTGCGGAGCCCATCTACAGGGAGATGTTAGCGGTTCGTCGTGAGGTGAGGGAAGAGGAAGCGGGAATGGAGATGGGAGGAGGGGAGGGGAAGGGGCGAAGGGGCGAAGGGGCGAAGGATGAATAGGGAAAGGGCGAAGGGGGGGAGGGGCAATTAGCGATGCACAATGACACGACGATCATCCACGATCATCACCTAAAGTACCCTGTTCAACCAACACACACCACACGGAGGCGAATCCACACACCTCGGAGTGAATATACAGCAGCTCGGACACATACCTATCCGAGTCAAACCCACGCACATCAGCCGGGCGGGGAATGACCACGCACCTTGAACGGCTGCCCGTCCAGCGCGCAGAATACGTCCCACGGGCGCCTTTGCGATAAGCAGGACTGTGAAAGCATGCTCCGTGTGCGGCCTATATTATTATAACACGCCGCACCATCTCTGTCTCTCTAACTGTAGATACCGCGGTCAGGTTGGACTCGCGCTGGGCATAACCGCGCGACATCCATGGACCGATGGCATAATAATAGAACATACATACCAGGACCTAGCCTATTATAGGAGTGACTTCTATGCTGACGGCCATTGATAACAGATAAGCAAGAAGTATCATCGCACTCTTGACCCCCACTCTCCTGCTGTGAACCCTCTACGTACTCTGCCTGATACCTGCCTAGCTGCCCCTCACTATGAGCAACAGAAGAGACACCCAGCCTGGCCAAGGGCAAGCTCGCTCAGACGCTCACCACAACCCCCAACCCGGCCCACCTTACACTTACCCTATACCTGTGCCGTACATCCCGCGCCTGGCCCCTCCCGGCCGACCTCCACGTGGGACACCCTCCGGCAACCTACAAGGAGGTCGTGGTCAACCTCTTGGCTCGCATCACGTCCCCCCGCCTGAGCATTCGCTCGTGCAACCCTTCGGTAACCTCAGTCTAGGCCAATCGGAAGGTCCTACAAACACCTCCCCTCCTGCCCCATCTCAACCTCCCAGCGGTGACGACATCCTTGGAAAGCTGCGAGGCTTCTTTCCCAGCACCGATCACGCAACCAGGTTTCTTCAGAACTTTGCAGGGTCTGCCGGTAAAAAGTGGAAGAAAACATTTCTTGACATGTTTGCTCCCGCTGGGGCGGGCAACAATAGCAGCCAAGGGGAAGATGTCATGGACTCCATGAAGTCTGCTGAAGAATTCCTGGCTATGCATTTGCCAATACCTATAACTATCGACGCCTCAAATGCTGTGACCTCAAAGAGCGCAAAGGCAAACCATATATTCCGGGAGGACCCACTTTACTTCCGGTATTTGGATATGTCAGCAAGCGATACTCGAAGGGCAGTTGAGGATTTCCACATTGCGATAGGCAAGGTGAAGAGATTATTCTATGACGAATCACTCAAGAAATTGGTTCAACTCGAAGGAGATGCTGTGTACGCATTCAATTCTTGGCTAGTGCATGCTCATTCATTTATCAAGTGACTGCCCATGTTTTCAGGGATGTGTGCCTAATCAACATACTCGTCCCAGTGGTGCGGGTGATGAACGAGGTTCTTACAGTCTGGTATGTTGAAAAAGGTGTTCCCAAGGCAGCACGTAGGATTGTTTCAATCAGAGCTCAATACCAACCACCTGGGATGATCAAAGGCAAGTGTAAAATCAATGCTATAGTATGACACTGATGGTTGGAATGCTTCAGAGAGATCATACATTGATCATGTCCTGATCCTTGTTGAGCAAAACTTGCAGGACACCCAACATGTTCTTGCAATATATGAATCAAAGGTTAGCAATATATTTTTGCAATCTTATTCTTGCCAAGAATGTCTACAGAGGGTGACAAGCCTGAAACCAAGTGAATGGGATGCACAGGTTGAGATGTGCAGGAGACAAGGTCCCATCAAGCTTTATTCTGAGTCAGGGAAACACGAAATGGAAAAAATGATACCACAAGTTCGCAAGTAAGTCTCAAAATAAATTGGGATCCCAGCATTCTCACTTGAAGTTTAATAGATATGTCTTCAGCACTCATTGTCCTTACGCTTTACTGTCAGACTCAATCACTCACCATGCCATGATATGGGATAAGGCGCCTGGCTGGCCCCATACATCCCGCTCCTCACTTGACTTAGCCGGGGAATATCCTGGGAGTGGGCATATGTATAGAAGGGCTCACAATTGTCAAGTTATCAAAGCCACGAATACCTCTCAAAAACCTATATGGCCTGCACGTTACACCCTAGCTTTCTTGTGTTATCTTGCTCTCAGGGACCATGGACTTTGTGCTTGGAACAAGCAGGGCACAATTCCAACTTGAACTCAGCAGCATTCAGCTTGGGGAGAATTAGACAACAAATGTTGTAACCTTCTGTAAATTCCAATGCATATGCACCCTGTTAGTCCTTAGTGTTCGTGCACACTCGACCTCAAAGCGCAAAAGGTGTAAGTTGGAGGAAGGGCTTTCAATTAAGTGCTCGACGAAACTGTAGACACCGCAGACACTGCAAAACCGTGACGAATCCCTTTACATTGCGAAATAAACGTGCTTTGACATCGGATGAGCTTGAGCAGCTCAGGAGACCTTTACTAAATCCCATGGTCCCAAACAATCCAGCGGTGGCTCCATTGGAATCTCATCGGTGACTGGGCGTGGTGCGTTCCATCCTTCCTCATCGAGCTGCGCCAACACTTCACCATACGGCACATTCATTTTCACACGCGAGCGAACCCAGGCCCGGGAAAGTTCTACGATTTCAAGTGCGCCAAATACCAAAGTTATACTGATAAAAGGCATCCAACGGTCAATGTTCTGTGCACGTGTGATCTCAGAAAGGGACCCACCTCTCCATGTCCCCCATGGCAGCCAGCTTATGCATTGAAGGTGGTCCGAGTGTCGTACAAAGAGAAAAATCAAGCAGGACCACATTGCCGGCTTGGTTTAAAGGGTTATGGTGAATGATAACATTATCCCCTTTTATATCTCTATGCGCAACACCACACTCGTGCATTTCGTGTACTGCCGTAGCAAGGGCGTCTGCCTGAAATGCAAATCTATCAGTACAAATGAGGTGTAATAAACAAAAGCTTTGTACAAGGTTAAATACACCAACATCGTCTAGTCCAAGTTCATTCGCGGTCGTCGTGGATGCCGTGGGGCCGTCGATCACTTCCATGACATGTCCAAACGTCGTCTCCCCATTCGGAAGTACACACTGGGACGATTTATGAGCCTGCTCAAGGTGATGAGACGGCAAGTACCTTGCAAAAGCCATATGACCAAGGGACGGTGCGGCCTGTGAAACCAGCGATCGAGTCAATACTGTTGCAGCACGTAGCTTGGAGGGTAACGAACTTGCCTTGGAGAGCTCTCATTCGATCATATGCCCAAGCTTCATTAGCGGCCAATCGCGCCCCAGGAAGCCACTCAGCATAATCTAAATCACCCCATATATCTTCAATACTAGGCCCAATTTTTAAATAGCTTTCTTGAAATAATTTGATAACCACTGGTACGGGAGGCACGTCGGGAAACTCCTGTGATGTCATAATACCCCTCCAGACTTGAGACCACTTGCCGTTTCCGACTTGAATGGGAGCTTGCAAAACTAGTGTGGGCATGATGACAGTATACCCAGTGGACTGCCGGATGAGTGGAGGGAGCTCGCGGGTTCCAGAAGACGGATGACCATGATAAGACCTCATGTAGTTTGTTACGGCAAGAGCGTGACCAGGATGAAGAGGAGCTTCGAAGGATGCTTCCCTGTACGTGTGGAACCTGTGCCGCAAAATCTCCACATCCTCCCTAGTTCGAGGGGTTTTGAAGTAGAAAAACCCGCTTTCGATGTTCACGGGTGGTAGCCGGGAGGCACCGTAGTCTGGCTCCATTGCGCGTATTGCAGCGGAGCTATAGCGGCTCAGACGGCAGCCTAAGCACTACCGTACGAAGTAGGCTCAGACTTTCTAATCTTAGCTCCGGCGGAGCTCAAAAATAGCCCTCCTTCCCATCAAAAATGGTCGCAATAACAATTTTACACCAGAAAACGAGCTTTAAGACCTGAGCTCTAAGCCCTGAAGACCTCAGGGCCCGGAATTATTGTGACAATGGCTGACTCCTACAAGTGAGAGACATTTGTAAGTTCTCCACTAACTGAAACGCGGACAGATCCCTCGACAGACTCAATCAGTAACGATATTATATATTCCGTGTTTACACCATCCACAAAAATGCGTTAGAGATATATCCAAGAAAGCATGTCACAGCAGAATTAAAAATGACCGGAATACTGCAGTGGCCGATTCAAACACTTCCAGTTCTGTCAAGGACACACCATGCCAACACAGTCTTCCAGGTATAAAGAAGATAGGTGGGATGATGTCACGTACATCGACAAGCTCCTTCTAATCAATGAGGAACCGCAGCGGCATCTCAATGGGCTGCTCGCGGACCTAGCGAAAAGATAAGTAATTCAGCCAAAGTACATGAAGGGAAGCGACTGTGCGTGTCCCACCTGCTTCTTTCCACCATTCAGGCTCATCTCAGGGACTACGTGGCCCGCTTTTACTTATGGAATGCATGGCTGTACCCAATCACCATTCACCAAAACGTCTCTACACACCTTAGACACCTCCCAATCCCGTACGAAGTCCGACGGCACCGGTCTGAACACTTCGGAGAATATATATCTGTTCTTTTTCGCTGTGCCCTCCCACAGGCTCGGACCCTTGTCCGACAGCGGGTCAGCGACCAGCGCGTTGGAGCGCTGGGGGTTTCGTCGCTGTTGGAGTTGGTCGCGGTGCACACGATTGAGTCGACAGACTCGTGAGAGGAGGCGACGGGATGTGGGGGATCAGGCCGAGGTGTTCTGGAAACTTGTGAGTGCGACGAATGTACGAATACTCCCTCCACTTTTATTCCTCCCAGAAGCCGTGCCCTCTGTCCCACACACTCAAGGAAGCCAGCCAAAACGAATTCAAATTCGACCTGACAAGATCCCGAACGCCATACTAGCTTCAATTAGCCAAGAGCACCCTACCTGTCCATGCTCTACTAATGCGTCCCTTGACTACATCCGCTACCTCGTTAATCTCAAGTGTGCTAAAGTGCCTCGCAGTGTCGTGCGATACAGACTTGAACGTTCTAAATCGGGCCCGAGATTTCTCTTTCTTGCGCTGATTGGACTCAGGTTTGCTGGAATTCGCTCACCGTCGTTGACCATAAGATGATAGCCTACGAGAGCTTCTCGCAATGGTTCCCAGCTAGGCGCGAAAACTATCAACAACTTCGCTCTAGATCCGTGTCTGAGTCTTTCATCGTGGACCCAAAGAGCAATAATTGTGCATGTGCCTTCCAAAAATCCGTATGGATTTCTTCGTTGCTTTCAAGTCATAGCCGCAGATCCTTTCGTGGCGACAGTCGGCAACCTGGCCAACCTAATCGCTCTCGCTCTTCTAGCAACAGCCACTATCATCCTTACCACAACCGTCTCCATCCAGCTCTCATCTTCGTCTCCCACAGGACTCTTCCAAATCATTATATATTCGCTACGACTGCCTCGGGCACCGCGCTTCCGACTGTTCTTCCACCAGCAAATACGAGAGAAGGATCATGTGCGAGTGGAGAAACAGTCGCGTGGTCACTATGTCAGGCGAAGAGCTCTGCTTCTGTTAGCGTGTCAAGGGGTCCTGCATCGATCCCCGCCATCCTCACACCGATCACTCGTGCTCGCTCTGTGGCGATGCCAACGGCGCTGTCCAGGGCACGCGCAATTGATATAGGCTTGGGCTGTACCGAACTCCCGCCCCATACTTAGCCGAATGGTTGTGGCGTATTCTCCTTGTCTGCATCAGTCATATGTTTTCCCAGATTTCGTTCATGGCGTTGTTCATGGCTCTCCAATCGGCAATACGCGCCCTCTCACTCATGCATTGTCCCCAACGACCTTCTCAGTTTAGCCCTTCTATTCATGCACCCGGACCTCTACGCTCGATCGTCTCACGCTTGACTCGCGACTATATAGGAAGAAAGCTTCAGGTTATCCATGAACAACGAGACTGACGATTTTCGGACTGAATGATCGTCAAGGGCATAGTGCACTGACGTGGTGTGTTTCTTGCTCTTACTCGTGCTGCAGTCTGTCCACGTGTCGTTCTCTTTGATTGCCTAACTATCGTATAGATTCCAGGTTTCATCTTGCCCACCAGGGTCGCAATCTTCTGTGACTCTATGTTGACATTCAGGGCGCATACTTCAATCCCGCATGGAGTCCACGCATCAAACCACCATCACGCGCGTGCATGGGAAGAGCTATGTCGAATTCGGTATTCGACCGGCCTCCACCAACTTGGATCCCTCGGCAGAACCATATTCAACAATCAGTAAGTAGATATATTCCATATATACACCATCCACAAAATGCGTTACTGATATATCCAAGCAAGCACGTCACAGCCGAATTAAAAATGGCCAGAATACTGCAGTGGCGCGGAATACGAATTAATCAAAACATGCGAGTCCATCCATTACCGTCGTAGAGCTTAAATATTGATGGGAAGCATGGGGTTCAAACCCTTCCAGTCGGCTTTCTGCCAAGGACAACAAATGTCGACACAGAATTCCAGATGCAGAACGATAGGTGGGGTAATGCCACGTACATCAACAAGCTCCCTCTCCGATCGACGCGGAGCCGCAATGGCATCTCGACGAGCTGCCAGCGGACCTAGTGAAAAGATGAGTAATTCAGCCAAAGTACATGAAGGAAGCGACGGTGCGCGCCTAGCTCAGCTGCTTCTTGGGACGATCGAGGCTCATCTCACAGACTACGTGGCCGGCTTTTAATTCTGAGATGTATGCCTGTACCCAATCACCACTCACCAACACGTCTCTACACACCTTATACATCTTCCAAGTCTGTACCAAATCCGACAGCACCGGTCTGAACACCTCGGTGAATATATCTCTGTGTGCAGCTGTGAAGAGCTCCATACCACCACCTCAAAACGGTCTCGGGGAAAATATAACAGCGGGAGGCTGCCATGTAAGGTCATGGGGTGAATAGGTTTCACGTGCTCCAAAACGCGTAAGGAAGGATAAACACAGTACTTCCCATAAAGTCCAATACGAGACGCTTTCTAGGGGTGTGAGGTACTCAATGGAATGGCTGAATTGGCCGAGATACCGCCATAGGCTCTCAGGACGAGTGTCCTCTGCAGCAGGCAATGGGCGTCCATTTTGCTCTTACGGCTTTCAAGCATGCAAAAATGGGGTAGTCGCATAATTCCAACGTTCCAATGATTCAATGCTCTCGGTGGGGTGTGGCTGGGACATGGTATATCGGACAAGACAGCGGAGCTAACGACAAAACAAGTTTGGACGACAACGAAGATGAAAGCGCGCTAAAGCATTATGAAAGCGAAGGGAAGAGGGGCATCTGTGTGAGATCGAAGTTCAGCATGAGGAAACAGCAGGCAGAGCTGGTCATGAAACCTACACATATCTGATTAACTACCCCATGAAGCTGTATAGGCCTTGTCTATCTCGTCCCGCCGTTCCAATGCTTTGATTCCCTCATCCCAAGCCCTCAGTGCATCCTCCCAAGCCCTCCGTGTATCCTCCCCCGCCCTCCGTGCATCCTCCTCAGCCCTCCGTGCATCAGCCTCAGCCCTCTCTCTAGCCTTAGCCCACCGTGCCTCATCCTTAGCCCTCCATGCCCTAGCCTTAGCCCTCTGTGCCTCAGCCTCAGCCCTCTGTGCCTCAGCCTCAGCCCCCCGTGCCTCAGCCTCGGCCCTCAGTGGCGCAACCTTCCGCATGGCTTCTCTGGCTTCTTTACACGCTCGCCTATACTGTTTCGTAACCTATGCTTCAGACAAGCGAACACGTGCAAAGACAAAGTCAAAACTCACGATGTCTATATCCTTGATTCTCTGTTCGGCGGTCACCCACGCCTCCTTATGCCTCTGAAGTACATCGGAATGGGTTTCAGGCCTGTGGCGTATGACCTGCACGATCCCGAAATCTCCTGGTGACATGCGAGGTTTGAGAATGGTCTCATATACTTTACCGCACCTCTCCTTCGCGGCATTATAGAGGACATCCGCAAACCAGTAACACTGGTGTTGCAGGAGATGGTAGGATCTATTTTGGTGATGTACGGCGTGGCTCAAAGTCAGGAGTTCGGCCACGGTGAATGTCGGGTTCCAAGGCCTGAATTTCCTGCATACAAAACTGCCTTTCCTAAACCTCTTCATATAAAAGTGATTGGGTGCATTGATGAATGTAAGAATGCCCTCCGAGGGGCTGTCATGGACTAGTATTGGAGATTGACCGAGTAGAGAGGCAGGGCGATCAATGATAGTATCCTGACGGTAGGCAGCAGGGGGGGAAGCTACATATTTCAGCTCCGGTTCGTCGGTGTCGGCATGGATGGCATGGGCCCATAACTCCTCGTCAGTAACCGTTCCCGCGACAAATCTGTCTACGATGATGATTGCATTTTGAAACGAACGGGAACCCTCAACTTTGAAGACAAGGAATTCATGGAATGGTGCTGAGGGCATCTTTCTGAACTCCACTTCAACCACAACGACGTGGACCGTGTTGTGGACAATGGGGTTGGTGACGCCTTCCCGGGCAGTCAAAAATATCGGGACACTAGTAGCCCCGAACAGGAAGGTAGGTCGAGGGACGTCTGGCCTGAATAGGGAGTAGTAGACTTTGCTGACGAAGCGGTGAACCTGGTTCAGCAGATAGAGCATTTTGAGAGAGTATTTGCTTGTTATAAAAGATTTTGAACGTATTGACTAGCAGGACTCTTGAGGTTGTCGACTCTATAAACCTCGCGCAAGTGCAACAGACGCTCCCGATTATGAAAACGTGGAAAACACATGTTGGTACCTATAGCGAGAGAAACTGGCACGCAAATCACATCAAGTCGGCCGGCTGGGATTCCTTTCCCTTGCCAGTTTGTTTCTCGGCTCCTTGATCGGCTCCTCCTTTCAACTTGTTCGTACGTCGCGAGCTATCGTCATACGAATTGTCTGTACAATAATATATACTATTAATTTCGAGGGTTCCTGACGAGTCATATGTATAGTAAGTAGTAGTATATTTATGGCCGCGTGCCGTACACAAGCGGTGCAGCAATCGATATCCTCTGAGTCGCATAATGTGAGTGGGAAAGAATAGCAGGGCGCCAGGTTTACATATGACATGATACGCCTCAATTAACCTCGTTCTCAGCTGGATTACTTATGCGTACTATTAGTAGCTTGCGGCATAGCATCCTGCACAGGAATTGGCAGATCAAGCTTCAGGATCTTTATTGGACCGCTGCTTTAAGACAAACACGTCTCTTGCACGTTTTCGTGATCCGCTCTCCCTAACCAAACACAGGTATGTTTAATGTGACTCTTTGCACATACAGCGTGGGGGTGTTACATACAGCGTGGGGGGTTACACCCGTTTGCAGTACCTAAGGCGCGCGTCGGATTTGCTTCCGTTTTAGCGCGCAAACTTCGAACAACGATATCTTGCTTGATATCGCTCCGATTCGCTTGAAATTTCATATCTGAAGCTATGTGGACCATAGCTAGGGCATAGAACTAAAAAATCCGAATAAAACAAGCATTTTCTATTTTGCATTTTGGGTGCTGAGGGGGGAACAATGTCAAGCTTAGCTTACTGTATGTAGTTCAATGCAGGTTTTAATTTTGTTTGCTACTTTGTACTAATGGTGAGAACCCACTACAGGAGAATCTCCAGAAGAGGGTGTCATAGGATTGGAGAGGAAGGGCTTAGCTTCTTCTGACATTGGATCAGTGAGATCTGACGGTAGGCGTTCATTCTCAATGTCGGATTTCCTCCTGTGTAGCATAAGCCCCGAAATCTTTGATCCCTTCCGCACCGAGTGCCAATGCACCATAAGGCAACTTCGCTGATCCTGACACGTTCTTGAGCTCGGAAACCGCGGGGGCGCACACGTATGTGGTGGGGTGAGGGCGCGGAGGTGCTGGGGTGGGCGAGCTGGTATAGGAGGACGGGGTGGTGGGGGAGCGGGTGGCGGCGGGTGTGGGTGCGGGTGCAGGTGCAGGTGCGGGTGCAGGTGCGGGTGCAGGTGCCGGTGCAGGTGCCGGTGCAGGTACGGGTGCAGGTATGGGTGCAGGTGCGGGTGCGATTGCAGCACGGACGACACGGAGCTCATCGTGAGGAGACTGGGCATACGGTTAGCAGGGTGCGGGGGCGTCGACACACCTTGACACCCAGGGGACTCCACGCAGGGGACATGGGGGATACCGGCCCAAACGGCAGCTGGTAGAGGGATGGGAGCGCGGACGTGACACGACTGGGCTGGCGGCCCTCGAGGCGTGCGAGGGCATCGCCGTGGTTGGTGTTGCGGTAGCGCGTGGAGGCGCAGGACGTGGCGGTGGTCATCGCGAGGGTGTTGACGGTAGGAGTGATGGAGCCGCGGTCGGTTGGGGTGCGGGGTGGACGACAGGAAGGAACTGCTCGTGCTTGTACGAGTAGAAGGGGGGCTTCAAGTCACAATGGTGGACTTGTAGTTGGGACGCGTGACAGCCCTTTCAGCGAGGATGTAAATTAAGCATAAGTAGCAAACTCACCAATAAAAACGGGATAGTGGCCATTCGACACCTGGAAATTACACTTGAGTTGGGGTTCAGCATTGGGAGTAAGGGTGCAAATGCTGTCGCACGATTCATGTCATAGAATTCTTGGTCAGGGTGTGTGTTTCGGGAACTTCCGTTCTCCTTGTATGTACTACCCACACCATCGCTCATATGCCTCGCCCTGGCAACCCTAAACCTGTTCGTCACATGTACAGCAAGGATCTGCGGGATCGCGTTATACACCAAAAATTCAAGCTCAACAAGAAATCAACCGATATTGCAATTGACCTCGATATGTCACTACGTGTAGTTCAACGCACAATCAAACTCTGGCGGGATGTTGGAGACGTCGTGGCAGAGCCAAAGCGGCTATCTCATGGGTCAAAAAAGACCTCAGCTCAGAGTGAAGTAAGTAATTCATGTCTGTGTTTAGCTGTAGCTTATTTTATTTTATAACAGTTTCTTCTTGCGCCTCTTGAACGCTCGCCCGATCTTTACCTCAATGAGCTTGTTGAAGAGCTAGAGGTGCAGCATGGTATTTTAGTAAGTATATCAACTGTCTGGAGGACGCTTCGACATCTTGGCTTGCAAAGAAAGAAAGTGAGTCATTAAATCCTCGAAGAATGACAACCTTTATATTTGTCTCCAACCCAGTTTTCACGGGCAGCCGCAGAGCGCTGTGAAGCCTCACGGACTGCTTTCCAGTTTCGTATTGGTAGTGAACCACCGGACCGTTTGGTTTTCACAGATGAAAGCGCAATTGACCTTCGCACAACGTATAGACTAATGGGATGGGCTTACAAGGGATGTAGGCCTCGAGTGCGAGCACGTTTCCAAAGGGGCCAAAGGTAATGATTTGTGCACGGGCCTCCATTATTGTATCGCTAATATCCACTCAGATTTTCAATCCTTCCGGCGCTCTCACAAGATGGAATCATCTATAGCCATATCAAATTAGGGGCATACGACGGTCCAGAGTTCCTTGGGTTTCTGAAGGGCCTTTTAGAGGTAATGAACCCTTACCTGGCACCACAGAACGTTCTTGTTATGGATAACTGCGCCATTCACCACATACCTGAGGTTTCACTCTTATGTGCCCAAAGGTTTTTACCATTATAAACTGTTTTCACTAGTGTCTAATCTTGCATTTGCAGAGGAATCAAACTGATGTATCTTCCGCCGTACTCGCCCGATCTCAACCCGATCGAAGAATCATTCTCCTTCATCAAAGCTCACCTCAGACGTCATGGTGCCGAGTTCTGTGCATGTGTTGCAAGTAAGGAGAGGGCTGAGCTATTCATGTTTCTCTACGAGGCACTGGATCGGATTACACGCAGACATGCGCGAGGGTGGATGAAGGACTGTGGCTATCTGTAGTGCAGTTGTACTACTGTAATGTAATTTTTTTGTTGTCAGAATGTTGAAAATTATCTGCAATGTGATGGATGATATTGGTAAACAACACTTAGTAGTGCAAAAAGTACTCATTGGCCAATTACGTGCGTCGAGTATTGTAGTATTGTGATAATTCCTACAGTGGCTACAGGATCTCATAATATTATATGTGTTACATGCAGTCTTTCCCAGCTCATCCTCTCTCTTCACCTGTCATTTCCCCCTCCTCGACTCTCTCTTCACCTGTCATTTCCCCCTCATTAACATAATCCCAACTCTCTGGCAGGTCTGAAAGAGATTCAAGCCCAATCGTTACATACTGCTCGTATGGCTTGGTGGCCTGTAAAGTGTACTCATCGGTGTTCACCTTAACGAAGTCTGGTGTCAGCCATTCCAGAGCAGTCTCCCGAGAAAGCGTTAACCATTGAATCAAGAGTTTGGAGAATGGCTTGAAGCCCTTGGAGAATTTTTCACGGCATCCTGTTGCTTTAACCTATCAAGGAAACTTCCCCTAGCTTGTAACACAGGTAACTCGTCGGAGAGCATCGTTTGACGGTAATTCTGTTCTAGTCGCCCGAGTGGCCCCCTTGGTCTCCAGAATCTCTAGAATCGACCAAAATAAAACCCATATAAACGACTCCAGGTCATCAATTACTTGGTGCACAACTTGCGTTCCAGAGTCCCAAGCAACACTCAGCGCCTGAGACATGAAAGGCAGCGTACCCTAGAACCATGTAAATCACAAGCCGCACACAGCAACTAAAGACCCACTGAGCGATGCTTTGCTAATTCCCCGCTTCTGATCCATCCAACGAATCGCCTGGTCCCCATCGGCATATGAATCCCACACATCTAGTAACTTCTCGAGTCACGGCAAAACTGAAGCAAACATAAAAAAACGAAAGGACTGATGTGGAAGACGGTACGTACTCTGCCACAGGCGGCCGCTCAGCTTCATCCATCAGCATGACGTTCCCGACGCTTACGTCGCGGTGCAACCAGCCATTCTTAAACAGCCCAAAAATGCCCTGTCGATCACCAATTATAGGTAAATCATGTCCGATGCCCTCTTCGTTCACATACCCAACATGGCGTGCACTATGCAACGCACGAGCAATCGAGGACTTTGTGCAGCTCGCAGTGACGTCCCTCGGGTCTCAAAAACAGATCGCATATGTACTCGTTCGTCAGGCCTAACCCCGGCGTATGGCTCTGGTGCACCACACGGGCCAATACGTTGCGTCATCAGGTATGAGCTTATCCATTCCATCCTCGACAGCGTATGAAGACAAGGATGTCTGGCAGTCCAAATCCGCCCGATAACGCTCCAAACATTATGCCTTCTTCGTTATGGGTTTTCAATGGCCATGAATCTTCAGAATGACAGTGTCCGGCAAGAGAAATGATATGCCTCCCTTCAACCTCAAGGGTTCTCGACCGTCAGTCTCTTTTCCAGGCTGAGAACGTGGGGGTTGGTGACTTCGTAAGTTATACCGGTGAGTGGACGAAGGTTGAGCGGGAGAACCAATCGGTGGCGGTTGCACTCTTCAAACCCAATTGTTAACTACTGGCCCAGATCTCTAAACCGTCAAAACGCACCCTTCTTGACCAAAAGATACACACGCGTTGCTCGTCCGCGAACGCAACGTCGGTCACAAAGTGTTTTCGAAATCTGAATATACCCCTCTTGGGAATCGCAATGTCTGTGATGGTACGAGTAGGTGAGGTACGAGTAGTATCGATTCCAGCGTGGTTTGTGTCGGTCCAAGAATTAATCCCAACCACTCCGCGGACAAATCCTTTAAAGCCTCCCTCCTTCGAGAGGTCAAGTTCCGGCGTAACAACCAGACCCATGCGAGAATAAAATCCGAAGCGCACCCCCCATCGTTGCGTTGTTGAAATGGATAACAGTGACGAAGAGTCTATCCAATCGGTGTGTGAACATACAGCGCACGTACGTGCTTGACTGCAAGATCAAACCAGGCCAGTTCTTCTTCACCTCTACGCAAATTTCAGCCTCGTTCCATGAGACTTCGGCTTCGAGCCTCGGCTCTCACCAACAGACTGACAACCAACAAGGTCTGGTTTTAGGGGGGAGTCTGTGTCAAGTCCTTCAGCCATTTCCCGACCGTTCACGTAAAACTGAAGACCTCGGTGGATATTGCCATTCGGCAGCTTTTGGGAGGAGATGGACAGAAATCTGGTTAGTAACCACTCCAACGGCGGCATAATGCCCGCTTTCTGGACCAGTGCGGCTGGGGCCATTCCTTGAAAGTCTCGGTTGGGCTGTCCCAGAACACGCCAGGTTTCAGTTTGGATAGGACAACGTCGACAATTTTTTGATCCGCCCGACAGCGCTCTTCAAGCAGAGAATTACTCTCGAATATCGCACCGGAGAACTCGCCCTTCATCAGCTTTTTCAAATCATCCTGGGTCCGAAATGTGTGATTCATGAGATTTACTGGAACTGGCGCTATAATGGTGTGCTCGTCATCAACGGAAGCTTGAGAGATTGGGGCGGTGTTGATGGCATCTGGAATAACAAATATCAAGAATTAGAGGCAGACAACAAGTAAAGAACTATGTTGTGCGAGTCTGAGAGGCAGAGCTGTTGTCAACATGCAGACAAGTCACGTGACAAGTGAACCATCCATTCTTGCGGTGTGTTGGTGGTAGCGGCCTCAAGGTTAAATACCAATAATGTGCCGTGCGCTGCCTCAGACGGTACTAAGGCCGCCGATCTCAAATATCCATAATTCTCTAAATTGTTCTTTTTGATGTATATAGTAAATCTAATTATTGTGTCCTACTGGCATAATTCTGCTTGCCTCCCTCTCACACCTTCTTAGCAAGCTTCCTATAGCCTTTCTAGCCGCTCCTTTGATGAAATTCGCGTCACCCCATAACATCCCGATGTTGGCCATGAGCACATCAGCCGTCACCTCCTTCAGTTCTTTAGGAAGTAAACATTGTTTGCTTCAAATTTACCTTTGAATTCGTCAATGTTCCGCCCCCTAGCCTCAGGCCAATTACGGACATCGTCAAGAAACTCTTCGATGCTTGGGTAAGCGATGTCACCGGGAGTCGCAGGGGTCAACTGTTCCGGTCTCTTGTCAGGATTGACTGGAGTAACAGGGCGGTTCAGGACCATGTTCTGAGCAAACATTCGATAGTCAATTGGTGGGAACATCATCATAGGAAATGATCCTTGAAGACCCAATGCAGTGCCGGGCAGGTTCGCCGTTGACTGTTTTGGAACCCGTTGAACTAAACGTAAGACTGTGGTGTTAAACACAATTCTAAAGTTCAATCAGAGATTTGACTTTACAAGCACCCGCAAGCTTCGAAACTATTTTAACGGAGAACCCAATTAAGAAATTATACTCCGGTGAACAATCAGAATCAGTATTGGTACAGGAAGTGTAGCAATAGAGATTTAACTGAACACGTGTAGTTCTTAGATTGTGCAATACTTTGTGAGGTCAAAGAATTTATTAGGCATCCAAGGGTCCAGATACTTTAAGGGGGAAGGCTACATAGAGCCTTAGGACTGCGGGTCGAGTGAATTAAAGACAACAATAATCCCCAAGACATGAAAAGATAGTTCTGCGCTTGAACTCTTCCTCAGTTCACGTATGTCACTATTCTTGTGGCTTTTCTAGTTTTCCAACTCAACAAACGTAAGATATTAACTCACTTACCCTGAGTTAGGTTAATATCTGCAGTGCGTTGATTGATCAAGAAAGATCAATTACTCAAAAGGCTATTAACCCACTTAACTCAGAGTTAAGTTAATAATATATTGCGTGAATTGAATAACTAATAACCAAGTCTATTAGATCACTGCTCAGAGTGGCGTCTAATGGTACAGGATTACTATTCAGTTACTCTTAATAATGTTGCTGTTCGCAGCGCGATTATTCAGAGCCTGCTGCTATTAAAATAGAGCACTCTTGTACTTCTCAGAGCCAATCAGAGTTGCTGCAATCTTAGACTGTAGCCAAGTCAGTGAGCCAGTACTTCGGTACAAGGCTGTGTTGAAGTCACACTTCAGTTACTCAAGGTATGAGTGGTTTGGGTGAAAGATGATTGATTGCTTCACTGCTAAAACTGCAGGCTATTTATACTGCATCTATCTAGCTTATGTAACTACTGCTAGGAACCTTGTAGAGGCTTCTACTACTGTGAAGAACCTTGTGGAAGCTTAGAGAAGCTTCAGGAAAGGTTTGGAAACTATTGGAAGGCTGTGGAAGGTTCTATTGCTATATTGGGTTAAAGTCACAGCTCTGTGACAGTAAAGCTAAGAGTATGTAAGAAACTCCCACGCTCATGTGATTATCATGTGATGAAGGAAAGTCATGTGATTGTCAGGTGACCGTAGATAATCAAGTGACTTTGAGGTCAGGTGATTGTCAGGTGACTGTAGATAATCAGGTGATTGTCAGGTGACTGTGGATGATCAGGTGACTTTGAGCTGTTTTTTGAGGTCATGTGATAGTCATGTGACCGTGGGGGATTCTTAGCTAACTATCAAGAGATTGTTGTATCTTGTGGACCCAATGTGAGTGTAGCATAGAAATATTAATACAACCTTTCTTGAGGACATTTGAAACTAATTAACTACCTAGTAAATGTTCATAAATAGGTAGCTACTTTGTGGACGATCCCTAACATTGACCCTTCATCGGTCTTCTCTTTTTGAATGGAGTCTTTGCGATAATGGAAATCTTCGAAGTGAGCGTTGTTTGGAGGAACTTTCAGAGTGACCCCGTGAATGTTAGAAACCTAAATTCGGATTATTAGCAGCGAGTAACACATATAAATGCAAAGGTTGTACTCACCAAGGCTGTTACCCAGGACTGGAGTTGGCACCATGATAAATGCGTGTGCTCTCCGTTCTTATTCAGTTTGCAGACTTTTGAAGCACATGCCGGTTTGCCACAGTTTGAATACTCTGCCTTCAACGCCTCCATGAAATCCTTTTCCCATTTTGTCGGTAGGCCATGCTCTTCGATCTCAGATCCTTCAGTGCCAGAATTGGCGTTCAAGTCCTGAATATGAGCTTTCTTCTTTTTGCCCCTGCCAGCTGCATTTGTCACAGTTTTGTCCCTTTTCCTGGAAAGTGTATGGCGAAGCGATGCGATGTACTATAATTCTTATAATATCAGATGCGGCTGCCATGCGAAGTCACACGCACACGTACACTTTCATCCAGAACGATGTCTACTTCCACGCCACTGGCATCGCCCTTTTCTTCCTTGCCTGAGCGCCCTTCACATCATCCTTGAGGTTGTCCCAGTCCTCTTCTTTTGCCAGTTTCAAAAGGTGTTTATCTCACACACCTTTGAGCTGGTAAGCTAGGTGCTGTAAGAACCCGGCCTTTGGCTGGTTACTTACCGGTATAACTTTCTTCCGAGCCCGAGCCTTGTGATACTCGTGCCCGAGTACATATGATTCTTATCCTGCGCCCGAGCCAGAGCTCATATCCGACCTTGATCCCATGCCCGTATCCCCTTAGTTACTGATTCCGCTCCATCATGCATCATTCATATATTACCTCGCCCTGACCTCGCCCTGATCTCCATTAATATGTTCGCCCCTGACTCGTACCCTCGCCCCGTATATAAACCCCCCTGTATGCATTCCTACTCCTCAGTCTGAAAATCAACTATCGTATAACTTCGATCCTTAGTTAGTTTCTAAGCCTCGCCTCTTAAGCCAAACCTCGCCTCTTATTCGTTTGCCTCCGAAGTTGGGACTCGTGCGTAGGGTCGGTGCAGCACATAAGCTGAAGCCTAGTCCCTCTCCGACTTCCCCATCCAAACCTCGCCCCGTAACCTCGGACCGTACCTCGGGTTTCGCTCCCAACCTCAGTCAACCTTACGACGGATCGTATCGTAACAGTATTTTCAGACTGCTTACACCCTACGTATCCCTTTTCTTCACTATGTCCATGATAACTCGTTCTCGCACCCTTCGGGGTATATCAGAACAACGATGTTTCTCGGAAGCCCCCGACGATTCACCACCATCCCCGGGGATACCCCTCACAGACCCCACCGAGCCTAGTAACAAAGGCAAAGGTAGGGCTGACCCCGGTGACCCTTCAGGTGATCCAGGTGATGGCTCTGGAGGTTCTGACAACGATCGGGACCTCCCCAACCTGCCACCCGAGGACCTCGGTGACCTCGAGGACAACGAGCTTATGCGTTGAGTGTTCATCAAACTCACGAAACCTTGCAAGTCCGAAGCACGAGCCAAGGTCAAGGAACCAGATAGTTATGACGGTACTGACCAGGCCAAGCTTTGCACCTTTTTCCTTCAATGCGTACTCAACTTCCGGGATCGTCCCACAGCGTTCAAGACTGGGGCCTCGAAGGTGCAGTATGCTATTTCTTACCTGTCCGGCTCAGCCCTACAGTATTTCAAGCCAGCGATCCTCGGCGAAGTCCAACCCGAGCCAGATTGGCTCGAGGACTGGGACAGCTTCAAGGCCGAGATCGAGCTCAACTTCGGCCCATATGACAACGCTGCCCAAGCCGAGACTGACCTCGAGAAGATCGTTATGAAAGAGCACCACAAGGCCGGGCGATTCTTTATCGACTTCGCCCGAGCGTCAACTCGGACTCAGTGGAACGACGCAGCCCTCCCACACTTCGCCTACAAGGGCTTGGCCAAACGAATCAAGGACGACTTACTTCACTTCCCTCGATTCCGCAGCCTCGCCGAGCTTAGGAACTTCGCGCTGGAATGTGACAGCTGTTACTGGGAGCGTAAGGAATATGACGCCATGATCAATGGTTGTAGCTCCCAGCCTGCACGCGCCACTAATCAGTCCAGCAGCCAATGCCATTAACAACAACCAGTCTTCCAGCGGTTCCAACAACAATAAGAACCGCAACAAGACTAACAACAACGGCAAGGGTTCCAACAACAACTCTTCGAACAACAAGAGCCAGCCCGACATATAGAGGCAAGCTCGGGAAGGATACAACCTTATCAGCGTAGGGCGTTTAACTGATAAGGGCAACACGGCCACATTTTCAGGCACCGGCGTCGAATTCAAATCAATGCGCCGGAGTTACCTTCGCACAGGGACAGAAGCGCGGGCGGCTATTCTGTATGAAGGCACGGGTCACTCGATCAGTCGAGGCACGGGACTTTGCCGCAGCGGCAAAAGGACGGTCATGGGACAAATGGCACAGGATACTAGGGCACGTCAACATAAACTCCATAAAATTGTTGAAATCTAACAACCTAGTTACTGGACTTGAGATCGACGAGTCAAACGAGCCGAGCCAGTGCAAGGCATGCATACAAGGCAAGCAGCATGTGGAACCGTTCCCCAAAAGAGCCGAGGACACTGTAGAACAGGTCGGTGACCTGACAGTATCCGATGTATGGGGGACCTGCCCAGACCAAGGGACCATTGCGTGAGAAATACGTTTTATTCTTTCACGGACATCAAATCGAGGTACACCGTAATCTATTTTGGGAGCACCAAAGATGAAGCGCTCAGACACTTCGAGACGTACAAGGCATTCCTCGAGACCCAAACAGGTCAGAAACTGAAGAGGTTTCGCTTGGATAATGGAGGGGAATATGTCAATAAAAATTTCAAGGAATTTTGTGGCAAAATATGGCATTATCATGGAGACCACAGCTCCATACTCCCCAGCCCAGAATGGAATGCCGAACGACTCAACCGGACCTTACTCGAGCACGCACGGGCAATGATATTTGCCAAGAACCTGCCAAAAATACTCTGGCCCGAGGCCGTGGCTTACCGCGTGCTATATCAAAAAACGATCACCCACGCGAGCGCTTGGAGATGACGCAACGCCGTTCCAAGCACTATTCGGCAAGAAGCCGAACCTAGCACGTCTAGAGGAATTCGGGACAAATTGTTGGGTTATGGTGCCGGATCAACGTCGAGCCAAACTTGATCCAAAGGCAGAAGAGCATATATTCGTCGGAGTAGCAGAACATGCAAAAGCCTGGAGGTATTACAATAAAGCCTCAAAACATGTTCAAATTTCAAGAAATATTACATTCGACGAAAACGACAACAAACTCTACCCTATCCCAGATAACGACGATGACGACACGGCACCGCTCGAGGGGGAGCACTCACCGCGCGAGCATGTGCCGGACCCGATCACATCTACCCCACAGACGTCATCACCCCACACGACGCCCGTTCCTGATCCACCTGAACAAGCGCCAGCTCCAGAGATCCGACGAAGCGCGCGTATCACCCAAAGACCGGATTACCGGAAGCTGAATAATTCAGGACGCACCGAGCAGGTTTACATAACGAAAGAAATCGTCACTGAACCTGAGAATTACAGAGCGGCGGTATCACGTGATGATGCGCCGATCTGGGAGAAAGCGATGGAAATTGAGATGGACCAACACAAGACGTTAGGAACATGGGAGCTAACAGAACTACCACCCGGACGAATAGCTATCGGTTGCCGATGGGTATACGCTGTCAAAACACAACCGGACGGACAATTCGATAAGGCTAAAGCAAGGGTTGTGGCTCAAGGATTCACACAGAGGCCAGGGATGGATTACTACGAGATAACCTCACCCGTGGTCAAATTCGATTCACTACGTGTTCTATTAGCGATCGCAAACACACTCGATTGGGAAATCGAAATGATGGATGTCAAAGGCGCCTACCTCAATCCAACCATAGATGAGGAGATCTACATGCGCCAGCCCGACGGATTTGATGATGGATCTGGACACGTTCTAAGAATATACAGAGCGCTCTACGGACTCAAACAATCGGGACGAGCTTGGCATCAGCGCTTACGCAAATTACTACTCGATCTCGGCTTCCATCAAAGTACAGCCGATGAATGCATCTACATCAGACAAGATAAGGACTCAATCGAAGTCATATCAGTATATGTGGACGACTTTGGACTATTTGCTGACTCCAAAGGAGGGATGATTAAGCTCAAGGGGGAGCTTCATGGGAAATTCCCTTTAACAGATTTAGGAGAAATGAAGAAAATCTTGGGAATTAGAGTTGAGAGGAATAGGGATGAGGGAACACTGATCATGTCACAAGGGCATTACATCGACATCATACTCGATCGATTCAACATGACAACAGCACATTCCGTATCTACACCTCTGCATAAAATGATCAAACTTACGACACCCATGGACTCAACAGGTCCAACTGCCGAAGTACCCTATGCCAAGGCGATCGGATCACTCATGTATGCAGCACTCAGCACGCGACCTGATTTGGCCTTTACCGTACAACATCTGAGCCAATTCACTACTACTTACGGAACCGAGCACTGGACGGCGATCAAGCACGCGCTCAGGTACCTCAAAGGGTCACTGTAAGGGCAACCCTGGCTAGTTGTGGAGATCACACTACCACACAACTGACAAGGGGAAATCCAAAGTCTGTATAAATGAACAGAGCATACAAGAGAGGGGATTCTCACCTGACAAGGGGAAATCCAAAGAGAAAAGTCTAAGGACCCCCAATGTCAGCGAGCCCGTATTATACTACGCTGCGCAGCCAGGGACAACACTTGGCACCCGTCATCAACCCTGCACCTCCCTGACCCTTGATCGACCCTTGATGCACCTATTATGCGAGTCGCTTGATTTCCGACACTGTTCCGGGGTGGAAGTCGGAAATTGGAGTGGAACTGGCAAGGCGAACGGAACTGGTGGAAGTTCTCCCAGAAGCGGAATCATTTCCGAAAGCGGAGGCGGAGATGGAATCGGAACTCGGAACGGAGCGGAGTCGGAAATGGAGTCGGAACTGGAAATGGAAAACAGGGTGTCCCCTGACATCACCCCCTCTCTAGCGTGCTGCGTCCTCGAAGCACGGGACACGAGGGATTGAAATGCCAACGAGCGGATCCGGCGAGGGGCACCGGGATGTGTCCTATAGAACTCCCCGAGCTTGTCCGGGGCGGAAACATCTTGCTCCGGGACCCACGAATTCTCTTCGTACCCATACCCTTCCCATTTCACGAGGAATTGGAGTCGTCCTCGCACAAACCGGCTGTCCAGGATCCGTTCCACCACATAGTGCTCCTCCCCATCTACAATCTCTGGCAGAGGTGGCGGATGAGCCTTCCGACCTGGAATTGGGTCCTCAAGCATAGGGAGTAACTTCACCACGTTGAAGACGGGGTGGAGGCGGGACATGGACATCGGAAGTCGCAGGCGGTATGCATTCCGTCCAACCCTCCGCGTCACTGTGAAGGGCCCAAGGTAGCGGTGGGCAAGCTTCTGTGAAGGGCGTGTGGTGCGGATGTCACTTGCATCTAGATACACCTTGTCTCCAACTTGGTACTCTGGGGCAGGAACCCGGCGTTGGTTGTAGTACCTCGCCATGTCATCCTTGGCCTTTGCAAGGGCCGACTTGGCTTCCGAAAGGGTGGAGTCCATGCGGTCTCGGAACTCATTGACCGTCTCGAGTCGGGACTCAGCCTGGCGTGGTTCGAAGCCCATCCGCGGGTGTCGTCCGGAGTCGAGCATGAAGGGAGTCTGTTGTGTGGCGGAATGGACATGGTTGTTGTATTGGAATTCCGCCAGCGGAAGTAATTCATCCCAGTCGTCCTGCCTCTCATTGACAAAGAGGCGGAGATATTGCTCCAACTCCTGATTGACCCGTTCCGTCTGTCCGTCACCCTGCGGATGGTACGCCGTGGTGGTAGCTAGCTTTATGCCGAGCAGGCGGTAGAGCTCCCGAGTCAGTTCCGCGACAAACTGCGGACCTCGGTCGGAAACAACTTGCTTCGGGAGCCCATGCAACTTCCAGACATGGGCAAGGAACAGGCGGGCCGCTCCGAGGGCTGTGATCGTCGTGTGCGTCGGAATGAAGTGGGACACCTTGCTTACCGAATCCACGACGTTCATGATCGCGTCGTAGCCATGAGACTCTGGGAGTTCAACAATGAAGTCGACGCTGATGGTGTCCCAGCGGGATTCGGGAATCGGGAGCGGAACAAGTTCTCCGACGGGTGGATGTCGTTGCGCTTTGGTTCGGAGACAAAGGTCACATGTCTTCACGTACTGTCCAATGTAGCGGGACATCTGAGGCCACCAGTAATTCCGAGCCACTAACTCCAGCGTCTTCCACCTGCCAGCATGCCCAGCGACCCGTGTGTCATGGTGCTGGGACACGATGCGGCGGCGGAGGTCCGCCCCATCTGGAACGTAGACCTTGCCTCTGAAGTGGAGCAGCCCATCCCGTTCCGACCATTCCGCTGCCCGTACAGACCGTGAGTGCCCTTTCCGAAGTTCCTCCACTGCCTTCACCACCGACTCCTCCTTCTCTCCATTCCGATACTGTCTCCGGATGTCCCGGAGCATTTCCGCTTCCGCTCCAACTGCAGTCACCCTTCTAGGGCGCGGATTGCAAAGAGACTTGGGCGGAGCAGTGTCATATCCGCATTGTCTCCGCTTCCGCTTCCATGATCCGCACGGCGGGATAGGGCATCGGGCTTGCCCATGGTGCGGCCGGGGCGGTGGTGGAGCATGAAGTCAAACCGGGACAGGTGTAGGGACCACCGTGCTTGTCGTCGGTTCAACTTCTTAGACGTGCGGAAATACTCAAGGTTCTTGTGGTCTGTCCAGATCTCAAATGGGCATAGAGCACCCTCGAGGAAGTGTCGCCACTCCTCCAGCGCTCGGATGATTGCCAGCATCTCCTTGTCATGGATCTCGTAGTTCCGCTCGACCGGACTGAGACTCTTAGAGAAGAAGGCAATCGGATGCCACCCCCCACCTTCTTCCGATGACTGTTGCGACAAGACCGCTCCGGTAGCTGCGTCGGAAGAATCCGCCTCGACTCGGTAAGGGCGAGAGTCGTCGGGAAAGATCAGGACCGGGGCGGAAGTGATCAGCTCTTTGAGTTTGTCAAAGGAAGCCGTTCCGGCTCTCCCCACCGCCATCCAACCTCCTTCTTGGTGAGGTCAAAGAGGGCACGGGCGTGGCAGGAGAAGTCCTTGATGAACCGCCGGTAGAAATTGACAAACCCAATGAAGGACTGGACTTCCTTCTTGTTCCGCGGCACCGGCCAATCCGACACACCGGAAACCTTGACGGGGTCCATTTCCACCTTTCCTTCCGACACAATCACCCCAAGATACTCTATCCGCGTCCGCTCAAATTCGCACTTTTCCGGCTTGAGACACAGGTTGTACTCCCGGAGTCGTTCCAGCACTCTCCGCACGACTTCCCGATGTTCGGACATTGTTTTTGTGAAGATGAGGATGTCATCGAGGTAGACGCAGACAACCCCTTCTGCTATCATGTCACGGAAAATGTCATTCATCATCGTCTGGAACGTGGCAGGACTGTTGGTGAGGCCAAAGAACATGACCTGTGGCTCAAAGAGCCCTC
Organism: Gautieria morchelliformis; assembly: GCA_015179125.1. Classification (NCBI taxonomy): domain Eukaryota; kingdom Fungi; phylum Basidiomycota; class Agaricomycetes; order Gomphales; family Gomphaceae; genus Gautieria; species Gautieria morchelliformis. The sequence goes on along the minus strand of WHVA01000189.1, from coordinate 3,233 downwards.
GGTTGGTGCGGAATGCGCCTTCCACTCATCTCCCTCCCGGATCCGGACATTATTGAAGCCCCAGCGGAATCCAGCTTAGTGAAGTACTTCGCCCCGCGGAGTTGTGTGATCAATTCGGAAATGAGCGGAATGGGGTACCGGTTCTTGATCGTGATCGCATTCAAGGCCCGGTAATCCTGCACAAGTCTGAGCGAGCCGTCCTTCTTCTTGATGAAGAACACCGGAGATGCCATGGGTGACTTGGAGGGGCGGATCCTCCCTGTACGGAGATTTTCCGCAAGGAATGCATCGAGCTCTACCTGCTCCTTGGGTGACAGCGGGTAGACCTTGCAGTTGGTGGGCTTCGACCCAGGCTCCAACTCGATGGCATGGTCCCACAGTTTCCGGGGAGGCAGGGCATCAAACGACTCCTTGGAGAAGACGTCCTCAAACTCCCGCAGGTACTCCGGAATTTCCGCCTCCACTCTATCATACCTCTTAGAGGCTTCAGCAAGGCGTTGCGAAATATTTCCGGTGGCGCGGATGTGTTCCGCCTCCGGCGGAAGGTTTACGTACAGCAAGCGCTCCCCTTCCGTCAGAGTGTCTTCCAGGCCGAGTCGGATGACGTCGGAATCGGAATTGGAATTGGAAGGGGGATCCGGGTCAAATTCCGCTTCCGAGTCTTCTTCTGCAAGCAGTGGATGGGGGCCGGAACGACAGGTCTGTATGAGCCGTTCGGTCTTCCGCTGCTCTTGGCGCTCCTTCCGCACTTCTGACCGGCACATGTGACACTTGGCTGGACATCGACTCATCAGTACCTTCCGAGTCTGCCAATTGATCTCCGGGTTGTGCTCTTGAAGCCAGGTAAACCCGAGGATGATGTCTTGCTTCCCCAGGCTGGTGACAGCGAAGGAAGTGCGTTCCGAGTGTCCATCGTAGCGGAGAATTGTGTCCACTATCTCCGTGATGGACCCTGCCTCATTGGGGCTTCCATCCACATTGAACACCGGGATTGCACGTTGCAACTTCCGCGTCGTCAGTCGGTTCCGTTCCACATAGTCCCGGTCCATAAACTGACCAGTGGCCCCGCAATCGACAAGGGCGGGTCCGGATTTGACTTCGGCCGTATCGGTCGTCTGGATCTCTACCTTAATGACTAGTGACTTGGGGCCAGGGGTGGCAGCAACAACATAGCGCTTCGGAAGGCGTCTCTCCCAAGGGCGGATGCGGGATAGACGGGGGGTCGGATTTGGCTTTTGTGTGACTTTATCCGGTGGGTCTGTATGAAGTGAGGGGAGTCGGGGCTTTTCATTCTCTACTTCAAGACAGGCAAACCGGTTATGTACAGGCAGCAGGGGCACACATCTCACCCGCTGCGCGTCACAAAATCCGACGCATCTTCCGCTTCCGATGCGCCATGTTCCGCATTTTCGGAAATTCCTTCCGCAGTAGGCACTCCGCTTATGTCCGCAAGTGCGAGGAACTCTGGAAGGAGCTCGAGTTTCTCCTCTGTGGTCATAAGCCGGATGTCAAATGCTTGGGGGCACTCGCGGGCATAGTGACCTGGTTGTTGACATCGGAAGCAGGTGATAGTTCCGCGGCCTTTTCCGCGCATGCGGTCAACATCCATCGGGGCAGGGCCACTCTTCGAGGGAGGAGGGCTATGGTTCCTAATAGGAGCGGGCGGAGCAAGCGTCGGAAATACCTTCCGCATGGGAACGAATGTGCTTCCGGGTTTTGGCACAGGTGGAGTAGGACGAGTGGAACTGCGCGTCATATTCCAGCTCGTCTCCACGAAGGCCTCATTTGCTTCCCTGTTCCGGGACACCCTCTGTGCAGCTTGGTACCACCCTTCCGGGTCATCAAAGTCCGGAGCTCCATCCCCAAGCAGCGCAACTTGGTTCTGGAGTGTCGGATCAAGTCCCCGTCGGAATTTGATGACGATCGTCTTGTCGTCATCATACTCCGCAAGGTCGATGAGCTCCTGGAAGCGATCGATATAGTCATCGACCGGATCCTTGGCCTGGTACCAGCTGGTCCCCTCGAGCTTCGTAAGGGCTGTGAGCTGCTCATTTTTTGGGCAGAACTGATCGGAAAATGATTTCTCGAAGGCGTCCCAGTCCCGGAAGTAGTTCCCCTTGCCCTTTGCCTCATGTCGGATCACCTTGTTTGCAAAACGGGCTGCGCGGTCCGACTTGAAAAAGGACAATGCCCAGTGAATCCGAGCCTGGTCGTTCGGAAAGAGGTCTCCGACAATTGCGAAGTAGATGCTGCATGTGTTGAAGAATGCGCGTCCCTTCTCCCGATCTCCGTCAAAGTCCGCCGGAGTTGCGGGTTTGACTTTTGCTAACTTCGCGGACATCCTCTTTTCCGCTAGTTCCGCTTTTCCGAAATCCGGATCATCCAGCATTTCATTTCCACCACCTTGTGGAATATCTAACTTAGCCAAAATCGCTTGTAAGGCTGTTTCAATCGCGTCGGTCTTCATCCGGTTCCGCGTCAATTCCTCCTCCATATTCCGAAGACGATCGTCCGGATCCATGTCGGAAGGAGAAATGTGGGACGGGATTTCCGGGGTTGGGAGCTCGACGTAAGAAGAAGGGCTGTCGTACGCTGTGTGTGCGGAAGAGGTTGCGATCTCCGAGTCGCTGTCTCCGATTCCGAACGCACCTATGGCGGATGCAACGCGCAGTACGACCGCCGGTCCTCTATGGGAGAGACTTTTCTGCTGTAAGGGCAACCCTGGCTAGTTGTGGAGATCACACTACCACACAACTGACAAGGGGAAATCCAAAGTATGTATAATGCACGGAGTATACAAGAGAGGGGATTCTCACCTGACAAGGGGAAATCCAAAGAGAAAAGTCTAAGGACCCCCAATGTCAGCGAGCCCGTATTATACTACGCTGCGCAGCCAGGGACAACACTTGGCACCCGCCATCAACCCTGCATCCCCCTGACCCTTGATCGACCCTTGATGCTACCTATTATGCGAGTCGCTTGATTTCCGACACTGTTCCAGGGGTGGAAGTCGGAAATTGGAGTGGAACTGGCAAGGCGAACGGAACTGGTGGAAGTTCTCCCAGAAGCGGAATCATTTCCGAAAGCGGAGGCGGAGATGGAATCGGAACCGGAAGCGGAGTCGGAAATGGAGTCGGAACTGGGTGTGGTGTCGGAACTGGAAATGGAAAACAGGGTGTCCCCTGACAGCCGGTGAGACTGTATCCGTGTGAGTGTCTGATGCAGAACATGGA
>WHVA01000188.1:0-192515 GCA_015179125.1 Gautieria morchelliformis | reverse complement strand
ATGTCACTATATATAATGCCATCTTGGGATAGTGCCGGAAGGATTGAAAACCTAAATCAACGTCAGTGATACATAAAAGAGAATTATATACAGACCGTCACCTCTCGCCTCTTTGGAAGCGTGCCCGAACACGAGGTCTGCAGCCCTTAGAAGCCCATCCCATTAGCCTGTAAGTCGTACGAAGATCTATCGCACTTTCGTCTGTAAAAACTAGGCGTTCGGGTGGCTCAGCACCGATGTATAACTGGAAAGCTGTCCGTGAACCTTCACAGCGCTCTGCTGCTGCCCGGGAAAGCTGGATTGGAAGCAATAAGGATTGTGTGCTCCTGCAGGATTTAACAACTCACCTTTTTTCTTTGCAAACCAAGATTATGGAGTGTCCTCCATACAGTTGAAATACTTACTGTAACGCCATGCTGTACTTCTAGCTCTTCAACGAGTTCATCAAGGTAAAGGTCAGGTGAGCGTTCAAGAAGCGCGAGAAGAAACTATTATAAAATAAGTGATAGCTAAACCCAGGTACAAACAGCTTACTTCAATCTGAGTTGGCGACATCTTTGAACCACGAGAGAGCCGTCTTGGCTCTGTTACAACATCTCCGATATCGCGCCAGAGCTTGATTGTGCGCTGAACAATGCGCAATGACATGTCAAGATCAATGGCAATCTGAGTTGATGTCTTTTGAAGCTTGAATTTCTGGTGTATAACCCGATCCGCAAGTCCTTGCTGTAATGGCGGCGAACAGGATGAGGGTTGAGAGGGCGAGGCATACGGATGACGTACAGTGTTTCCGGAAGTTCCCGAAACAAAGACTTCGACTTCAAAGTCTTAGCTAAGTATCGACAACAATGACTATCCATTATTCTATCTAGAGGTACATGAAGAATATGTAGTTATTCATTGTAATGCAAACCTTTGGATGCTCACAGAAGGGTGTTTGACCACCCAGCCTAGTGGCCAAAAATCCAAAACTCAAAAGTTTGTTTTACTTGGATTTCATACTTCTGTGCCCTAGCTATGGTCAACTTATGTTCAGGTACAAAATCTCAAGGCAATCTGAGCAGAAACTAGCGAGAAATCGTTGTTCGAGTCTTGCGCGCTAAAACGGAGGCAAACCTGACGCGCGCCTTGCGTACTGCAAACAGGTGTAATGTCATAACACTTTCCCCACCCAATGGGCATGCCACATCTCCATTAAATAGTCTGGACGTAATATGTCCGGCATGCACAAAGGTATGACCCAAGTCTGGGACAGCATCCTCCTGGTCTGGCTGGGTATGTGGATCCCAAGGACCACTGTTCTTAATACCATGTCACACACCCTGAAAGGATGGCCATCCAAACCTCTGTTTCCATGCTTGGTGGATTGCCACATGAGCAGGCAAATCACATGTCACATCTCCTCCCACATCAATTGGTTGCCTGCAGGTATTGATGCCACAGACATATTCATTCTCCAGAAGCAGATGACAGAAACACCCAGATTCATAGTTAACCAAAGGTTTCTGACAACAGTCCATTGCACATATCTAAGACACTCAGCCTAAGTGACATCCTGTTGCCATGCCCATACACTCACCCAATATGTCAATGTTTTGCCATCTATGACAACAATTCGCACCCACACGTGGGCCCCCTCTGGTTCTGTTGCCAGTAGTTGAAGTCTGTCCCCAAGGAGCTGCCCCACATAGCCCCCTCCCAATGCCCCAGGGTCATCCACCTTGGCCAGTGCATCATGAGGAGTTTGGCCAAGCTGGGGATCCTCCACATTATCTGACTGGTAATGCTTCTGATGTGCACAGTCCAAGCAAACTTGGTTAATGTCATAAAACCATTTCTGTTCTAACTGAGACGATGCAACACTGCATATATGCACCCTCATGCTGCATACATAGGTTAGAATAATGGGATAATTACCTCACATCATTCTATGGTCTAACAAATCGTCTACTGAATTTATTATCTGGGAGAAATCATCCATGCACCAGCAACAGTGCCTGCCCTGGAAAGCAGGCACCTGGACCCAGGGCAGAAGAAAATATTGCTATGGAACTTATAGTACCCTACAGGGACATCGGACGCGATGGAAATCACAGTACATAGTCCTATCTATGGACGTACTGAATAGCTACCTCAGGAGAGAGGTACAGAGATGGCAAATGCCTTGCCAACGCTGCTGTAGGCATACAGCACAGGAGACACAAGATTCTTTTCTATTCTATTCCCTTGAATGGCTCCACTGATTACAAACTATATTTCATGTTGCTAGGAGATTTGTATGCTGCTCCAAGGTCCCATCTTAGATACTTGTCAGTAGGACAAGTATCCCCATCATTGTTCCTACCCCACAGCTGCATGCAGCCTGTGGAGCATTTCCCATGTCAAAGGACATTATTCCGACCCATTCCCTCACTGTCTCGAAGATTGGTAGTCACTACTATTATAGTATAAGTAGCTACCATAAATGTACGAACAAAACATCCAGAAAAACACTGTTTCACCCCCTGAAGTACCTGTAGACTTGTTTGATAGCTACAGAGCTTTCTTGATAGTTTTCTCTAATTCTTTGTTGAGAGTCTACTATAACTGGTTACACTATACTGTTCTGAAAGCGAACAATTTGGACCCTTTGTTCCTCTGTTCTCACCTATTTCCTCCTCAACTAAGTTATGTGATCTACTCCAAGTGGTGACACGCTCGCTCAACAGGGCTTAGTCAGCTTGCACATACTGTTGGAAGTACTGAAGAAATATAATATCGACACGGTGATCATAACAACACAATTCCAAACCAGAATCAACTCGTCGATATTCTTCCGAATGCATACATATCTACAATGACTTATGCCTGAGATCGCTGAACCCACATCTACTCACTTGACCCAACCCAATTCACGCCTCCAATCATCCCGATATCATGGGAGCACACACCACACGCAACTACAGTCCAGAACGCCCCTATAGACCCTTCCCAAGCACGCTGAGCCCAACCCAAGTGGCACACACCCCAGAATCACGTGACCCAATCAAGGGATGCAACCCGTCGAGCTGACCCTGCCTGTAGCTAGACCATGTCTCCTATCCATTCCCAAAACCCGTTCCCTTTCTCTGTTTTATGTTCCACATACCAACCTAACTTGTACAACATCCGTCGACACTCCTATCAACGGCTATGCGCCATTCTCCCCATCCCACCTTGCTTTTGTTCCCATGCCATGAATACTACAACCACCAAGCACTAGCATTGACTGATAAATAGCTAGCTTCGTGTACCATATAGCAGTAGCGAAATCCTACTCATTTTGCTCTACATTACATTAGTTAAACTCTTGATAGCATATATCATAAGACACATATATTTAATTGTGTGTGCAGATATTTTTGCTATTTCTTATATCCACTCAATTTATCTCATGTTCAGAGATTAAATCATATTACTTTCAATATCATTTTCAATACTAACAAGACATACATTGCGCACAGGGGTGCACAAAGGATACCCACCCCCTGAGCAATCAGAATCTATCTATTCTGATATATCTGATATTAATTCTAAAAACATACACCCACACACGTCACTCGAACTCCCCCATCTCACACACACACATCCCTGGGTTCACACACATTATCACAACCAATCTCACACTACTCTATCGATCTGTGGATATGAAGCTGATCCAAGTACCATGGATGCATCCCTGGCCTGAGACAAAAGCCTGACCCCAAGATATTCTTATCTGTGGAATGACATGACGGCTAGCCTGTTGTGGACATTTCTTCTTTTCTCTTTTCTCTTTCTTTCTTCCAAATACACACATTATTTCTGATGCCTATGACTATACACATCCTTTCCCATTCAATAGATAAAGGCTTGAATTCACCACTGCGTCCCAAACACCAATCCCCCCAATCCAACTGCTTGTATGCATGCATACATCACCTCCCCATTTCTCACATCACACTACACCCCGTAGCTAGTTAAATATCTTAGCTTGTACATTCTAAAACCTCAGTCAATAAGAACTCACCTGTCTCCAAGCTATTGAGCTTTACAGCACATATACTGCATATATATCTTTCGAGAACGCATACACTCTGTGTATACTCAATTTTCTCTATGTTTGACCTCTCACTCGATTCAACTTCTACCGGAGGTATGAATTATATTTCTACCCAAATCATTTATTGATATCTTTTAATCTTCTACAGTTCATAGACCCCAGCACAATGCCTTGGTCATATTGTCTGCGCTGGGATCTGGTGCACAACACTTCATCATGTTCCACAGCTTGAACAGGAGCGGCAACTTATAATTGGAAATCTTGCCACACTCGTATCACAGGTGTGGCGATGTTCAGATCAGCCTGGCAGCGGTAGAGGGAAGGATCATTATCTTCGGAGCCTTAAGACCCCAGCCTGGAGGATATTGGTTCATGTTACAACCATGCCGCCAAACCACCTCCACCACCCCCAGAACACCTCCGCAGCACCTCTGACTGTATTCCACATCCTCCGCAACTCACGACCTTGACCTCTCCAGTACCCCTGGTCAACACTATTCACTGGCCTCCCTACTCGACCCTGAGCACAGCAAGTTACCATTTCTGTATTTCCGTTTGTTCTGATGCCCATTGTACTTACACACCCTTTGTTCTTTTGCCATTGTTCTTACTCTACCCTGCACCCCCTTGTTATCCCCTTGTTCCACATTAGTTACTTACCCCATACATCTATCTGTTTTCCGCTCCCTCCGGAATTTGCTTAGTACTACCCTATTACCGGTTGTCTCAGCCCTTTGTATAAAACCCCCACATGTATGTCTCCATTTCTGCAATCAGATAATTGACTTCGATAGGTGAACTCCTTCGCACTATCTCCTGTCCTTAGCACAACGAGTCTTGCAAGCTCTGTCTCCCTCTTTGCCTTCAATACTCTGTCTTCTGCCTCTTCTGACCTCTGTCCTCCGACCTCCAACTCTCAGCACTCTCCTTCCTATGTCTGTCTTCTCTGACATCCGGAAGTCAAGCCTGATATACTTAGGGCGGTAGTTTATCAGGGGCACGACCTATAAGTTGAAGCCATTGTCCTTTCCCATTCCGACCTCCGGGATTTCCGATACGTAACAGTTCACAGTAGTTTCCCTTCTCTGATCTCCACCTATGTTTGCAGTGAAACATTCGATGAAAGGAGTTAGCTAGCTGCTGTCGCTCAATTACATTTGGCCATGTATTCCATGGCATCAAGTCAATGTTTGTATATATGGTACATCTCTCAATAATCCAGGCTTGATGAACTCACATCCCTCCTTTTCCTCTTCTTCTGTGCACATTTCGTTTTCACTCCCACCAAGTGCTGCCTCTTTTTCCCTTCTCATACTTCTTCGTGTTCTGATCACCACTTGCTTACAATGAGTCATCCTCTGCAAGACTGTCTGCACATTGTGCCTGCAGGAGCTTCTTATATCTGCTCAATACCTTGTCCTTGAATGCTGTCACCCCCAGCTTGGCATATGGAAACATGAGGTCATTGCTGCGGTCCTCATACATCTATGGTGATTCTACTTTCATAGCCTCCTCCATCATGGAATTATAACTACTCAGAGTTGATGATCCCAAATTCATGAGGTCCGCAAGGTCCCACTCAGAAATGGCATGTCCACTCCACTGTCATGCAGGTCATCTGCTTAATGCACGGGAAGTGAAGATGATGCCTGAGGTACTCCATGACTGTGTTGCCTTCTTCAGGATGTTGTACCAGCAGCAACCCCTGAGGTGACCAACAACCATTTTCCCTGCTCCCACCGGTGGCCTAGTAAGCTCCCTCACCTTCCCCATGCTCCTGTCCTGTGGGTTTAATCGTAGTGTTACTCTCCGCTCTGTTTTCCATGTTCTCCAGCATCACATCCTCTGCTGACCTGATGTGATCCTGCAGAGGGTTTGTCACTCGCACCTCACCTAGGGCTGCGACAGCCTGAGTACCAACAGGGCTCAGTCACTCATACAGTACAGGGAGTATTTCCATTCCCATCTGCTCCAACATTGCAGCCCAACCTGTGTATTAGAAGACCAAAGGTGGGGCATTGTTCGATGCCTTACCCTGCATTGAACACAGGTTTAGTGGCTGTATAATCCCATGTGCATTTTTCCATGTACATGGCAGCCACGCCAGACCGACCTCTGATTCCTCATGTTCCCATGCCAACATCACACTCAGATTCCCTTCACACACTGTCACAGGGATCCAACCAGCCACATGCTGGTCAAGTGCTTTCACATGTTCCTCACCCAAGAGCTTCGGGCCACGACCAAGCCAGATCTTTTGATCACCAACATAGCAAGAGACCTCCCCCCATCACACTACACATGGTTCTCTCAAAATATGTATGAGAGCAGGTACAGAACTCTTACACTTAAGTGGGGAGCTGGTTTCCACCAGCGCTTTCAAGGTCAGTCGGGTTTCTACCTCAAACCCCTTGCATCATCTGCGCTCCTCATCACGTACACAGGAAGGTGCCCACAGATTATTTCCACCTCGAGGCTCCCATTACAGTGCCCTTGATTTCAAAGGCCACTGTGCTCTCTTGGTAAGAATCATACTCAATCATCAGAATAGGGATAACATACCAGTGCATTCTACAGGAGCTTCAGGGGTCGAGTGGAGCAGGGGAGATATGTCTCTAGGGGGCAGGGGCATGACAGGTGTAGGCAGCTAGGAGGTGAAGTGTCAGTTGTACAGTAAAATCCAGGAAAAAACAAGTACCTACTGATTTGGGTCTGGTCACTGTCCCCCAGGTAACCTTTAAAATGCTTTTTCATGGTGGCAAAGTGACTGGGCCAGGTGGGTCCACTGCTTGGCTGCTGTCAATAAGTTTCTTGAGAATGCGGCCACCACCATTATGTTAGTACTCTATGCAAACCAATGCTGCATCTGAATGAACCCAGGGGAAGATGCAGCTGCAGCATCTTCTGCAGCTTTGTCTGCAGAGGTTTGGGGTCTTTTCATTTGCATCTTTTACCTTTGTTGGTGCACCAGCACCAGCATTGTTGGGATCAGTGGCCCAAGCAGCATCACCAATGATGATGTGTTGTGGATCTGGGTCTTGCAATTTCATGAGCTGCTATGCATCGCTGGCTGTCCAGGCGGCGGCTCTGTCATACAGCAGGAAAATACAGTAGGGGACAGTGCACCACAGTGCACTCTAACTAAGTTTAAGTTCTCAGTGGTGACCTGATCCCATGGGTGGTCACCAGTGAGCATGAGAATAGATCACCAAGGGGGAATACCCTTCACTGCTGACCACCAGTGTACACCACTTGGTAATGTCGAGGTGAGTATTGGCAATATAACTCAGGGCTTGGGTTCCTCCAAATCGCTGCCCAGCCCTGGTTGACCTGGCCCTGTGGGAGGGAGTATTTCAACAAATATATATGGTAGCATTGACATGTAACTACATGACCACTGTTTCATCCAGGATGTGTTGTACAGTTCAATATCCAGGTCACTGTCTAAATCAATGACCACTTCACTTGAACTGTGTGCATACTGTGCCTGACCCCCCCTCCTCTGCACATCATTCCTTTGGCTCTGAACCTGTCCCCATGCACCCCTTCGAATTCTGAGATGGATCAAATCAAGTGAATCCAGAATATCAAAGAGGAACTTTTGTAAGGGAACCTCTTCCTAGACAGCGGAAATAATGTGGTCTGGCAGAGGAGGATCCATAGAGGAAAAGCTGTGGATCCCTGCTGCCAGCATGCTACCTATATACCTCACACCCCTGATTGATGTCAGGGATGCTTGTTCCACTCCTGATGCAAGTCTGAACCTCTGTGGCAACTGCCTAATGTGTGCAATCCTGCATATACCCCTGATTCCAGTCTGGTCACCAAAGCTGAAGGCTCAGGGACTCAGCACCAGGCTTGGGATGTGCTCTGGTTGGAACTGAAGCTGAGCTTGGAGACAGCCTTGGAAGGGGGTTCCCATGACATCAACCCCCCCCCCTCCTGTCACCATTGAAATCGGAGGGTGTTGCTGGCTTGACTTTCCCTCCCTTTGGCCCTGGCACCACCCTCTTGGCTTCCTCCTCTGAGTCTCCAAATCCTCTGAACTCCTTGGCTTGCATCTCATCTTTTCTTGGCTCTTTGGCCATTCTAACTTCGCCATAATGGGGTGTAGTGCATTTTCTATTCCATCTTTTGCACTTTGCTGGCGCTGAGCTCCTCTTTGATATTCCAGATCTATTCAGATGAGCCATCATCACAGGATGGGAAGGGGCAGGTGGGGACTGATCTGGAGCCAAAGGAAGGATGGAAAAAGGAGGTGGTGTTAGTGGTATGCTCAGAAGCCATTCTGAAAACTGACCTGAGTTTCTAATGCTGAAATTGCCCATGGTGTTACTACATGGTAGGGTTGTCCAAGTAAGATTATATTATTTTTATAGCATAATCTATTATAATTGTAATGATTATGGCTGCCTCGAGCTCATAATTGAATTATAATTCTATTGATTAACAAAACATGAAATTTTAATACTAATATTTAGCAGTTTTATATAAGGTCATATTTATTACATCTAAATACATAATTCACTAAAGGGAATGACACCTGTCCTTGGATGTTAATTAGCAATACATATGGCCTTAAAACTGCAAAAGAATAGTAGCATTAATAACTATTAATTAACAGGCAGTGAACCAGTTCAAGAGCTGAACCAGCACCAGAGTAAACTCAGCTCTGGTGCCAGTAGTATAACCTAAGATCAGTTACAATTAAATATGACCTGCACAATATATTATAATTGTAACATAATATAATGATACCCTAACATAAATGATCAAGTACGGTTATGCCCTGACCCATAATATAGCCATTATGGTGCACAACACTACTGCATGGCCTCAATCCTTAGACAGAAAGGTTTTCCTGCTGTAAGGGCAACTCTCCCCAGACTGCATAAATCGCAAACTCTGGCAGAGGCGGATCCAAAGCTGAATAAAAGACTGTCTACATTACATGTGACTCACCTGGCTTTCTCAAGGATAAAACTTGTGATTCCATGCTGTGGCAATGTTTCAGGAGCCCAATTCCCACTGGCATGCAGGCATTATGGATGGTCATCATGTCATCAGCCCCCCTCCTCCATATTCTTCTCAGTGCCCTATGCTGCGATATGCACTACCACATGTCTTGAAGATGCATGCATGCTTACTTGCCATTCCCCCTAGCCAGACTGCCATACTTCTTCATGCCTTCCACAGGCCCACCGCAATCTCACCCCCTTTTTGATCTCAAGTCCCCACTCAACTCTATGTCCTGACTTCACATTACCATTTGACCCACTTGACTCTGGGTCCTGTTACCATGCCTGGACTTCACATTTGATCTGTCCCCGCTTGACTCTGGTCCTGACTTTATGTCCCCATCAACCTTGTGTCCCCACTTGACCCCATGTCTTGACTTTACATTGCCACTCAACCTTAGGTGCTCACTTGACTATGGTCCCAACTCCATGTCCTGACTTCCAATCCCCATTTGGCCCTGTCATCCTGCTTGATTCAGCATCCTGGCTGCATCTGCCTTCCATCTCATGCAGAAGGTTCATGCGGGCAGTACTTTGATGGCTTTGCATCAAGGGTATGTAGTATTGGAATGTGGGCAATGGTGATGGTAGATTCGAATGGACTGGAGGTTAAGCCTGAGGACAAAGCCATTTAGTGCCGTGAGTTATCCATTTCCTTACCCTGGAATTTTCAGTGGCCTTATCACATGCTCTCTCTATAAATTATCATCTATATTCCATGCCCAGTCATGGAATTTCAGGTACCAAGTACCAACTCAATGGCAGCTAACATCCCTTCTCCATTACTTTCATGGCGGATCGCATGCTGGCCTTTCTGTGAGGTTGATATAGATTTTCATTGACATTTTTCTTCTTTCTGCTCAATTTTCCATGGCTATATCCTTAAGTTCCCGTGCCTTCAAGTTGTTCACTGAAATGTTGTTAGAATACATGGAAATTTTCAATGCCAAAAAACATCTAAAATACCTCAGTGACAAGTTCATTGAACAAATTTATTGAGTTTTTTTCAGTGGGTTTTTCGTTGGGTGGTGTTTCAGTAGCACAAGCATTGAAAATTGAAAGTCAGTCGGTCGGCCTATGGGTTTTTGTTCCGTTATCCACAGTGTGATGAATCCATGTGTTATGATGTTAGAGTACCTATTTTGTTTGGATCGACAAAGGAGGACTAACATCTACGAAGCTATTTAAAATGAACGCGAGTGACGCCATATTGACTAGCTCACGATCTGAATACCACAACTGATCTCAGGCCGAGTACTCGTAGAAGTCCGGTGGGACTTCCCACCACAACTACCAACCCCTAAAGCCCGGTGAATTTCGACATTCGAACAGAGTAATTTAAATTAATTAGAAGAATTTAGGGTACTGCCAAGCTGACCCCCCGCCACTCTTCATCCCCGTACCCATGTAACTGGCAGACCATAAGGATAACAATAGCCCAGACTGAGGTGTCTCCTCGCATCACTGGCCATACCCGGATCTTGATTAGCGCTTCAGGAATCAAGATCGAGGGAACCAGTGTATCGTGTTACAGTAAGGTTATCCATCACGCGTATCTTTTGCTAGATGCACATCCAGATGTTCACTTTAATGTCACAATGTGACTGGCAGACATAACATAAAAGTGCACCTGCAAGTGGCGTTTGGGCTACATACTTTCCGTCGGCTGCACTAGCTAAACCACTATGGCTTTACCCAACTTCCCCATCGATAAGTCATATCTCATTGCCGCCTGGCTCGCATCTGCGTTCTGGGGTATTGGCTACATAGTTTCCTCAGGCATCATTTTGCTCACTATGATGCCTAGGTGCATTCACAGTAATTTTTGCCTTTTGGTTGGCGACCACGATTACGCGCCCCCAGACCAGAAGCTGGCTGCCAATCGGCGCCGTGATTTTTATGTCGGTTCATTGAGTACTACAATTAGAGGGAGTAGCTGACTTCGGACATTAGGTATGGGTTGGCGACCGCACATATTTCTTGTGTATTGGCCAGAATCATCCAGGCTTTCATTGTGCACATCAATGACGAAGGCGGGGCTATTTTATACTTGGCCGATATTGGGCAACCATTAAACAGGTCCAAGGATATGATATATGTTACCATGGTAAGCCTGCAGATTGGTTTCAGTGTGTTCATACTGTTACTAATACGTACACGATGGCGGCAGATTGTCCTTGCGGACACCATTCTTGTCTGGCGTTGCTTCATGGTCTGGAACAAAAATTACTATGTCATCGCCGTGCCGAGTATCATGGCTCTCGCGACAGCCAGTCAGTGGACTCAATGAATATAAATGCTTTAGAATCACATTGCACTTCAGTCAGCGGATATGGCGCCATTGCACGCTACTATACCCCCAACCCTTACACGCCGACATCAGTCCAATGGGCCGAGGGGATGCTAACCGTGTCTATGGCGACAAACATCATTGTAACGTTGTTAACGGCCGGAAAAATTTGGCAAGTATTTCGACCAAATCAGGTTCGTTTAACTTACGCACGCATGTCTACCTGACTTTCAGGAAAGTCGCCCACGGCCTTGGTGCCATGAGCTTCGGTCCTTCTCAGCGTCGGTATCACTATGTTATCCTCCTCATTGTTGAGTCAGGGGTTGTCATGGCCGCCAGCAAGACCCTCGAGTTCATCCTATTCATGCTGGCCCCCAACGATGGACTAGATGGACTGAACGCCCTGTACATTGTCATGGATTGTATGCCGCAGATTATGGTCAGCTTGACCTCAGTGGAAGAATTAAAAAACATAAATGCTGACAGTGATCGCTATAGGGAATTTGCCCAACTTTCATAATGTTGGCGGTCAATAGAGGTTTCACGTCTTCGGGAAGCCAAGCATACGTGACGAGCGGGTCGATGAAACAATCTCCAGGTGGTGGGAAACATGTCGTAAATACAATTGCATTCGCCACCGGGTCAGCTGAAGGTGTCAAAACGGACGACGCATCAGACAATCAGGGTGCATATGCGCTTCAGACTATGAAGGAGGGTGACAACTAGTGCCAAACGGTGTCAAGGGGTCATCCAGTGTCCTTTAATGTTGACACGTTCCACAGTTCTTTACCATCACTCAGGATAATGATTATTCGACCGCAATATCACTCTTGTTGTGTGCATATTTCAATGGTGGGCGGCGGGTCCGCACTGCAACAGGCAGTAATACAACGATGCTAGAAAGTCTTTGGTAGTATTGTGCGAAGGGGAACCCCTCACAAACGCAGGGTCCACCCACGGAAATATCAATGACATAATTTCCAACCTAGTTGCGATCATATAAATCATGGAATCTTTTTAGTGTTTTGTTTTTTTTTTTCTTCTGCAAGAGTCGGTCACCTTTCCTAAGGACGCCACTGGGGGAAGCGCCGGCACCTAACAATCAGATGAAATGGAACTTGAGTTTCAGTACAAAACCACCCACAAACCAGTGTTCGAGTGCAGATTTTTAGCTCCCAAAGCATTCTCAGCCCCTTTGACGACAAACTGATTTCTAGTAGTGAAAATGTCTGTGCTTGGCTTTTTTAGATAAAAGAACTTACAGTGCTTTGCAAAGTGTATGGTGCTATAAGGGCAACCTAGGCAGATGTAGGGTTCAGCAAAGTACTGTATTGTTACGATCCATTCCCGAGTCCAGTTCCGAAGCCTCAGCTTCGGTACTTGCTTGGGAACCTCAGGTTCACTTGGCTTCCCTTGGGTTCTCTTCATACCTTTTCATCACTCCTTATTTCCCATCCTAGTTAGTGCCCCGGATGTTCAACCCTTTGTTACCCCTGTCCGCTGTTCTGATCATAGATCCCCTTGACCCTGCATACTACTTTACTATATAAACCCCACAGTCTTGTATCCTAGTTACTCAATTCATAGATCAACTTAGCTTCCCATACACTAAGCTCTCCTGCCTGATACCATTCCCAACCTTCAGCTTATAGCTGAGCTTGTTCCCGAAATTAGGGCAGAACACTGAGTGGGCGCAACCCAAGAGGTTGAAGCCAAACCCTCTGTTTCAAAACCCGGCCCAGCTCTGGTTTGGAGCCCAGCCTCAGTACAACACACAGTCTGATATCACAGGAGCACTCAGAACCACGGCCACCGACACACTCGATGCGCACGCTGACCTTCTGCCATTCCCGCTGCTAGTGACCAAGATAATACACAGAGGCGCAGTACGCTTGGTGTGCCTACCTCAGGGTCATCCACTAGCAGAGAAGACGAGGAGAGCAGCAAGGAGGTATGTCAAGCGACACAGATCCCCCCTACATGAGATGATGCATGCATTCGAGTTAAACCCAGATGCAATGGAAAAGATCCACATGGTGGTGCTCGGGCCCAAATGGGCTCCGGCATTCGGCGCGAGGATCCCACCGACCAAAGAGAAAGTGAAGGAAGAAATAGAAGCGGATGGAGCAGAAGTGGTGGTATACACAGACGGGTCGTGTATAGAGGGCGGAGTAGGGGTGGCCACGGTGATGTACAGAAACGGAAGGGAGTGCAGGATGACCAGGCTATACGTGGGCACAGAAGGCAAACACACCGTATTCGAAGCGGAGTTAGCGGGCGCAGCACTAGGAGCCAAGATGCTGAGCATGGAGTGGGGAGGGAAATACACGATAGCTCTGGATAACCAAGCAGCCATACAGACAACTAGGAAGGAGGGCGCAATCCCCGGTCAATACCTCGTCAACGCAGTCCACAGACAAATCCAAGGCATAGTACAACAGCAGCCGGGAGTCAAAGTCACCATGAGATGGGTACCGGGGCACGAAGGGATAGCAGGGAACGAGAGGGCGGATGAGGAGGTGAAGAAGGTGGCGAGCGGAGAGACCAGCGAGCAGAGGGACATACTGATCGAGTGTCGGGGAACGATGCCAACGAGCAGAGCAGCAGAGATCCAGAGGCATAACACGAGCCTGAAGCAGAGAGCAAGGGAAATCGTCGCTAAGTCACCTAGAGCTATGCGAGCGCAGGAGATTGACCCCACCATGCCGTCAGCAGCTTTCGCAAAAATCATGAAGAACATACCGCGTAAACAGGCCAGCCTGCTCGTACAGCTGAGGATGGGACACATACCGTTAAACAAATACCTGTACAAGATAGGAAAGGCGGAATCGCCCGTGTGCCCGGCGTGCAGGAGCGCACAGGAGAGAGTACAGCACTATCTATTCCAATGCCAGGTGTATAAAAAGCAGAGGGAGAGGCTTGAGAACAAGTTGAGAAGGGGTGCGAAATCCGTAAGAACACTATTGGGAGGACACAAAGCGCTGGAGCATCTATTTGGGTACATACAGGACACGAAGCGGTTTGAAAATCAATACGGAAACGTAGCGCTGCCACCGGCGAAGGAGGACAATGGGAGAAGAGCAGGCGGCAGACAGTGCAGAGAGAGAAGGCGCTAACTACAAACCTTGCCCACAAAGGCACAGACACGCTCGGGGCCAAGCCCCTTGAGCATAAGCAGAGAACAGAGGTCTAAAGGAGAGAGGGAGAAAACACAAGAAAGAAACTGTACATACCGTCTTACATAGGGCGCTGCCCCAAAAGATGTAAAATGGAAAAAAAAAAAAACACACACACACAGTCTTATGTAACAGTATCTCTGAACTGTCTACACTCATTGTTCAGAATGCCAATCACCTGTTCATACTCCCGTGCCAAAGGCAGCCACATAACTGTTATGAAATCACGAGTATCATCCATTTAATCCAAAATACCATACATATCTCCAGCTCACACTTCACATGCACATCCACACCAGCCACCTGATCCACACCGATACATACTCATCTCCTCGGTCCCATTCGTACCCACAAAACCCTACAAATTGCATCATTCCGAAGGGCCATGGATCAGCGGTCGATGTATCAAACTGCGGACACATCCCTGAACCCGAACGAGTCTGATCCATGGAGTGGCACAACCGCTAGCCCACCGGCCACTCATATCTCCTTTTCCTTTCTTTCTTTCTTCTGTCTTCCACATCACTCGCTTCTAATATCCACGTCATACTCCACTCCTCCCATTCGATAGAACACATATATATATTCCGCAGCTACCGGTACACGAAACCCCGTCCTAGCATCCGCATATTCATACGCTGGTCACATATATCCATCTTAGTTCATTCTATACACTAGTTAAAAGAACGTTGTGTGTACAGTACAAGTCCAGTCAATTGTACTCACTTATTCGACATATGAAGCATCACATCGACACACATTATTTGTGTGTATCTTGTTTTATTGCACATACCATTTGTGCGAACTGTTATCTCTCATATCGACCCCCACTTGATTCGACTTCATCTTGAAGTTTGAATCATATATCTATTTGACCAAGTATTCTTAGAAACTTTTATTCTTTTCAATAACACTGACATTCGAAGCTTGCCATGCACGAGGTGCTTCAAGCATCCTGGACAACCCCCCATTCGGTCACCGGTATTCCAACCCCCTGTCAGTTCAACCCCTGCCCCAGCGCCAAGTTATTGGTGCTGGCCGAGGGCGTGTCAGCAAAGTTCCTGAAGAACTGAATGCTGAACCCCATGAACCGAGCGATCCTGGCGATGGTGGTGGAGGGGGCGATGATTCCGATTCCAAGCATAATTCCGATCCCGAAGTAGCAGACCCAAGACCTTATCCCAACCCAAATGCAACAGCAAACAGCGAGGAACAGGTTGGGCGACTACTCACAGCTTTGGAAAGGCTCGCTGATAATGGACTTGGTGGTGGAGACTGGAATGACTCCGAGGCAAAACTCCGGGAACCCAACCAGTTCGACGGCTCAGACCCAAAAAAAGCTCCGAGGATTCCTTCTCCAGTGCAGGTTGAATTTCTGTGCCAAACCCCAAGCCTTCCGAGATGGTTCTATGAAAGTGAACTACGTTTTGTCCTTCCTCAAGTAAACAGCTCTAGATTATTTCAAGCCCTACTTTGCAGATGGCCCTGCCAATGAACCCACATGGGCTTCAGATTATATGGCATTCACAGAAGAGCTCTATCTGAATTTCAGCCCTTATGATCAGGTTGCCGATGCCGAAATTGAGCTCGAAAATCATGAAGGACAACCACAAGGCAACTCGGTTCTTTGTTGATTTCTACAGGCTTGCATCTGTCCTCCAGTACCATGATTCGGCTTTGCATCCCTGAGCCTATCTGGCTTTGCCAAAGCAAGTCAAGGACAAGATGGTACACTTTGACAAACCCTGAACCCTTGATGACCTCCGAGACCTCGTTCAGAAAATCGACCAGAGGTATTGGGTTTAAGGGCAACCTTGGCTGGTTGTGGAGATCACACTACCACACAACTGACAAGGGGAAATCCAAAGTATGTATAAATGAACCGAGTATACAAGAGAGGGGACTCTCACCTGACAAGGGGAAATCCAAAGAGAAAAGTCTAAGGACCCCCAATGTCAGTGAGCCCGTATTATACTACGCTGCGCAGCCACACTTGGCACCCGCCATCAACCCTGCATCCCCCTGACCTCCCTGACCCTTGATCGACCCTTTATGCCACCTATTATGTGAGTCGCTTGATTTCTGACACTGTTCCAAGAGCGGAAGTCGGAAATTGGAGTGGAACTGGCAAAGCCAATAGAACTGGTGGAAGGTCTCCCAGAAGCGGAATCATTTCCGAAAGCGGAGGCGGAGATGGAATTGGAACTGGAAGCGGAGTCGGAAATGGAGTCAGAACTGGGTGTGGTGTCGGAACTGGAAATGGAAAACAGGGTGTCCCCTGACATTGGGAACGTCGCGGAGAACTCTCCCGCAAGACTCATTCTGCTCCCAAACCCAAGGCAAAGAACGACAGGTTGGCCAACCAAACCGAGGTTCCCAGAACAATGACCGACGACAAGGTCAAGGTTCAGGCCATTCTAATGCTAATGCCGGTAATAATCAAGGCAAAGGCAAGGATAAACCAAAAGGGAATAGGCGGTCCAAGGGTGAGAAAAAAACAGAACCAGACAAACTCGGCAAGGATGGCAAACTCACGCCCACGGAGCGCCAATGCTGCATGGATAACATGGATAATAACCTCTGCTTAGTATGTGCACAGAGTGGCCACTGTGTGAAATACTGTCTGAAAGCCATGTTGGCCCGGGCAGCCACAGCTTCCGATGGGAAGACATTCGGGCGCAAAAAAATATTCAGCGGCCCTCCAGCCTCCGCACATACCGAGGGTCACGTTGACTCAAGTGAACAGGTATGTCAAAGAGGAACAGAGGTGGATTACACCAACATAAACCAGTCATGACACCCATACGGCGTACAATGACTCTGCACCGTAGCTGTGGCCAGCTTGCCATGCGTGGACCATATTTGCAGATGGCATACGGTGGATGTGCCCCGTACTGAAGTCGGAATATGGTGGTGTGCACCATAGTTGGAGAGTGTACAGGTGGAGACAGGGTATGGTGCATACAGTGCATGTGCACCGTGTGGTTTTTTGGTGGGTGGACACCAAGAGGAATGCATAGTCGTATGTACACAGTTCATACAGCCTGCCTCCGCTAATTACCCCGATTTATGTATGGCTTCTAGCCCGTTTTACGCCTTGTTCCATAGGTAGCCCCTTTTTCTCAGGCTTGAAAAATATTAAGACCATTGCTGCTAGCATTACTCCTAATGCAACAAGGAACCACAAAGCCGAAGAGGGTGCTTTGTACGAGGGATATGGATGAATATTCTGCACTTGAGCCAAAATGGTGCTGATGATGGCCACGTTTATGGCGCCACCAACTTGCTGAGCAGCGCTAAAGATTGCAGCTGCAACTCCGACTTGGTCGGCTGGGACGGAAGTAATGATGCCAACACTACGATAAGTAGAGAAGAGCGTGAACGCTCGATTATGAGGATTATGTAAGAGGGAAAAAAGGAACTACTGACTTGGAGATCATGTATGCAGCAGCCGAGCCTATAGTGATAAGAATCATGGAGGGGAGTACGAAGCCCCAATATCGGTCTCTAGTCGATGCAAAAATCATGAGAATCGAAAATAGTCCACTCATGCAATTTGCGCCAATCAAGGCATAACGAGGGGGCAACTGAAGTATCTGACGAGGAAGCAAAACGCAAACTATCGTCGACGTCAGACCCATGGGTAACCTAACAGTCCAAGAGTAAGCTTCCGTTCTCGAAAACCATATTATTCACAGGATGCAACGCACGCATGCAAACCGACAGTAAGTGGACTCCAACCGTACGAAGCTGGCCAGTAGGCTCCAAAGATGAGTATGGGGCCCGTGAGGTATATCTGGGTACAGAAGGAGACGCAGACAAGAATCAGGAAGTTCGGGATGAACCACATCCTCGTAGGTATAAGTGCGTGCGCTTCTTTCAACCTAGTTTGCCACGTAAAGAAGGCGATCATGCCTATTATGGATATTATGAGCGGCGTCAGTACTCGAGGAGTTCCCCAGCCTGTGATGGGCGCCTGAGAGAGGGAAAATATAAGGAGGATGATTGAGGCTGAAAGAACGTCATAAAAATATCATTTGTGATGTAAATGCCCTAACCAGTCAGCAAGAACACACCCGGGACATCCATCTTTTTATCGGCTTTGCCTTGCTTGATTTGCTGCCCTGGTACGAGGACAGCAGACGCGGCCGAGAGGGGGAGTGTGATGATTGGAACGATCCACATTACCCAGCGCCAGGTTACGAACTGCACGATGATCCCGCCTACGACAAATCCTAAGGAAAGACCAAGAGTTCCCGCTCCGGCGAAGCTGCAAATGCGTTTCCGTAAGGAGTGAATATGGAAAAATGAGCATGAAATGAGTACAATGTAAGTGCTATGCCTTGAGCTGTGGGAGTTGTATACGCAGCGGTGAGCATCGAGGTAGCGGAAGGGATTGTCATTGCTGCACCAATCCCTTGCAATGCCCGAATGATGATTAGAGGGATGATATTGTGCACGAAACCACCGCCAACTCCAAGAATTCCGATTAAGAAGAAACCACTTATGAAGACAGGCTTGGGGTGGTATATATCTGAGATACGACCTGCCTTGAGCGAAAGCTATAATGTGCTAATCCATGCTTTATGAACACGAGGTGGACGAACCAGGAGCAGAAACGAGCCAAATGTCAGACTATATGCCGTCAATACCCAGGGAACAATAGACACTCGTTGGTGGAAGTCGGAACCAATCTGTGCGGGGGGAGTGAGCACTGAGCCATGGCAGAGATGGCATATGGCGACTGCATAGAACCCACACTGTCAAGGCATATAATAATGGCACTGGTCATGAAAGCGTCGGTGAAAAGGGCCACGCAGAAGATCACGAGGAGGACTGCTCTTCGTTGATTCGACGTTTCCGGCGGAATGCTGGACTGGGCAAGACCAGGACTAGCACCGGCAAACGTAACGTCGACCTCATCTGTCGTTTCCGAGACTATGCCATTAGGTGGCTGGGACTCCATAGGTGGTGGGTAAGGGGCTAGGCTAATTACAAGTCTGGTGTTTTAATACTGATGCCTTCTGGTCTTGTGCCATATCGTTACATCATTATGAAATGAAGCAGGGAAGCATTGCAATAAATAAGGCCGCCCTCCCGATGGGTTACTTATCTTCACGGTTCTAAAGTAGAGTCATTTCGCCATTGTGAATGAATTTAGCGCGTACGACTCGTTCACCATGGACTCGTGACAAACGGTATTCGAGGGAAGGTGACGTGGACCAGTGCCACAGATTTTTGATCCCGCACGAAATTACCTAACTCCTCTATAGAGCGTAAATTACCACGGGGTATAGCCACTTAGCACATATGTCATTACCAACTTTTCTCTCGGTCGTTACCGGTAAGTACTAGAGTATTTTTGCTACCAATAGATAATAGCTTAACTAAGTGGTGCCTAATAATTTCAACTCAGTTGAACTACTATCTATTGGGCGGCACGGTTTAGTACGCCAACATCAGTCGCGCGTTCATCCTAATTATAATATATATTTTTTTCTAAGTTCTGGCGCTTATATTAGAGCTCCCTAATAATTATTATCTGCAAATATTTTCAAATTCAGTTGAGCTAGTTGCGGACAATCAAAACCGACAACTTTAGTGACTGAATTTTGGACATTGCCACAAACGTACTAAAAAACCACAAACCGTAAAAACATGCACAATTGATTTTTCTGAAGAGGATTCTACAAGCCGATTTCTGTATTTCGGTGATTTTAGTGTTGAGAACTCCAAAAATTTGGCCACCCCTGAAAAAAATCCCTAAAATCATGAAAAATTGCGCAATCGACTCCTTTTGGTGAGCCATGTCTGATTCCATAAAGAAAAAAAACCATCCGTGACAACCATCCCTTGTAATAAATTGATTAAATATGCCCTAAAATGGAAAGACTTTTGTTCCCACGATCTATGCTATCAGTATCTGTCGCTGTAGAAATAAGTGACAACAGGATCTGGGAGTGTCCAGGACGCTGTCCCTCCGCCTCAAAAGAAAAGGAAGCAGAAAATAATTGATGGGGGGAAGGATGAACCCGGTGTGAGCGGGAAGGCGAACAAGAAGTGGAAAGGCAAGGACCAGCAAAAGTTGAAGGCAGAATCACACAAAGGAGCAGCCATGACAGCGGCTAAAGGGACGGCTGATGCATCTTCCGAGTCCTGCATTGACTTAATTGAGTCTTTCAGCAGGTCAACATTTCAAAAATTTCAACGTTCAACGTTGTCAACCCCCGTCAAAGAAAGCCAGAAGCAGCGAGGACACTCCCGAATCACAGAGTGTCATGGCGAAACCAAGGGTCACCTTATCTATTAGCTTGGAGACACATACTACAACAAAACCTGTGGAACCAAGGCACTGTAAGGGCAACCCTGGCTAGTCGTGGAGATCACACTACCACACAACTGACAAGGGGAAATCCAAAGTATGTATAAATGAACAGAGCATACAAGAGAGGGGGTTCTCACCTGACAAGGGGAAATCCAAAGAGAAAAGTCTAAGGACCCCCAATGTCAGCGAGCCCGTATTATACTACGCTGCGCAGCCAGGGACAACGCTTGGCACCCGCCATCAACCCTGCATCCCCCTGACCCTTGATCGACCCTTGATGCCACCTATTATGCGAGTCGCTTGATTTCCGACACTGTTCCGGGGCGGAAGTCGGAAATTGGAGTGGAACTGGCAAGGCGAACGGAACTGGTGGAAGTTCTCCCAGAAGCGGAATCGTTCCCGAAAGCGGATGCGGAGATGGAATCGGAACCGGAAGCGGAGTCGGAAATGGAGTCGGAACTGGGTGTGGTGTCGGAACTGGAAATGGAAAACAGGGTGTCCCCTGACAGGCACACTGATAAACCTTCTTTTACACACAACCCAAAGAACCGTCTGCTTTTCGTAATTCTACAGCTGGTGAATGGCTCATCTTGTCATCCCCATGCATCCCAAATTTGACCACAAAGCAATCAAAAAGCATGAAATTTCATGGGTGCACATCATGCAACTATGACATATTCCAAGGTGCTGAATCCATTTCTGAACTCAGTTTGGCAGAAAAAAGTCACAATCTCAAAATACAAAGTTTGTTGTGTTTGGTTGTCCGCAACTGTAGCGCAAATAAACACAATGTATACACTATTTCTATCAGCCGCTCAAGATCATGTATTGTAATGTACATAGCCACTACAGCCAGATAATTCTCAGATGTCTCGAAAATGTTACATTAATTCCTAAAATGAGCTTGTCAGAAAGCTCGAATACAACGTGAAAAATATACATGTGCATAAATTTATAGAAGCACTAACCTACCTCCTAGAATGTGGATGTGCAATACAATTCACTCATTGCACTGCATCTGGTGTCATCGCCTCAGGTAAGTACCAAGATCTACAAAAACGTACATGCCCGCTCTTTAGAGTTCTACCCGCCACCGCAGGCGCGCGAGAACCGTCGATGAAATTTTAGCCTGATTTAACTGCGCTCAAACCTCGGCGCCGTATCTCACAGACATACCGAGCGGCTAATACACATGTCTATTATTACGTCTACTTCAATCATCCAAGCCTATCCCTCACCTATCACTTACGGTAAACGTTCCCAACTCTTCAGCGCAAATGGGTCAACTCTGGTCTCAGACATTCCCTCCAAAGTCCACATTCAACGTCTCAGACATACCCGATTTGTCCGGGAAGATCATGATCGTTACTGGTTGGGTTACCAGCCACACTCTTAATGACTTCCACTTACTTTGAGCCATCCAGGCGGAAACTCAGGAATAGGCAAAGAGATCGTTCGGGCCCTCCTCGAACACAACGCCAAAGTTTATATGGCAGCCAGAAACGCCGATGCGGCGAAACTGGCGATACAAGAGCTGAAGACCGATGTGGGCAAAGAAGCCCACTTTCTACAGCTTGACCTCTCGAGTTTGAAGGATATTCAACGTGCGGCGAATGAGTTTCTACACAACGAGAAAGAACTCCACGCACTATACAATAACGCGTGAGCAAGCGTATTAACGCTGGGTATCGTACCCCCCATTCTTAAGGATAATCAGGGGTGTCATGTATTTAACCGCAGCTGCTCATTCTATGGATGTTACGGAGGATGGCTATGATATCCAATGGGGTACCAACGTTGTCGGTAAGCACCGCCGTCCCTCCGCACGTCTGATAATTGTTTGTCCAACCTATCCACAGGCCCCTTCTACTTCACGCAGCTCCTCATGCCAGCCATCGTTGTGGCTGCAGAGAATTCCCCCGATAATGCTCGCATTACTTTCACGTCTTCTTCCGTCCAAACCACTAGCATCAAATGGGACACGCTCACGGCCACCCCTGCACGAAAGAAAATGGGCCCTGATCAGCGATATATGCAATCTAAATTTGTTTGTGTCGATAAATTCTCTGCTTTCTTACGGTTAATTAAATCATCTATTTATGCTTTTGTTGTTTATAACAGGCAAATGTTGTGATGGCGCGCGAATTTGCACGCCGATACGGTGACAGAGGAGTCGTTGTGACATCTCTCAATCCTGGTTATTGCACATGCTCGTATTCTTCCTCGCGGTCATGCTGATAGATCATGGTTACTATCTTCTAGGTGGAATAAGGACGGAGCTCCAGCGACACATGCCTGGCCTTGTTCGCAGTCTTCTGGTTATTCTTCAATTTCATTCTTTCATTGGCCCGGTGTTGACTCCAGGGCTGTTAGAACATGATTCTTCACCCAGCTCCGATGGGGGCTCTAACGCCCCTGTGGGCAGGTACTTCTCCGCAAACGAAAGAGCTTAACGGCAAGGTGTGTAACTGATATGCCGTCGAGGCCCTGTGGTGTATTAACGTCCGCTCGAAAAATTAAAAATTAAAAACAGTATCTCATCCCCTGGGCAAGAATAGGTTCCCCTAGTGCTGCAGCGCAGGATCTAGCATTAGGCCAAAGGCTATGGGACTATCTCCAAGACCAAGTGAAACAGAAGTAACAACGTTGGGCCTTTGTCTTGATCTCGGACGAAGTTCTGAGGTTGGCTTATCGATCACTCCATTGAACACTTGTTTTGGCCATATCAGATAAAGTTTGCTTATAACTGTCTCTGGACATCAAGGATAGCCATTGTTCAAAGCATGTGTAGTTTGAATAGCAATACGTTGCTACAGTTTCTAGACGCCGCGCAACCCGCCTGGCATGGTGCGATGCATCAGGAAAAAAACAGCGTGTTGCTTAGGGCCCGTTTGGCGCCCGTGAATTGATACGCAATGGTGAAGTAGTTCAGATATAAGCAGGGTAGTTAAATCTGGACAGATTTTATTTTCTTCGCGAATTGAAACCAGCCGAACAGCTGCAGTTTGCAACCCAAGGAAGGCGTACTGCCGGCACCGCGGCCCTACATCCATCGGCAGATTGATTGCCAAGAGCGTGTGCAAACATAATTAAGCTGTCACATGACATGGTCAATGTTTGCCATTTCAGAGGTTTTTCCATGCCTATGTGTGATGTAAGGATATCAGGCTTACAAGCAGGCTTACTTATTTCATACTACAAAAGATTTACCTGTTTTCTAGTGTAGTACAATGGTCTATGAGTACTAGAGCATTGTGGCACCGGCAACAGACCAGATGATGGATGTCATGGACCGGACGACGGGACGGATGGTCATGGACCTGACAATACAGTTTGAGTTAAAGGCCGCTAGATTATGGCTAGATATCAAACAACTAGAAATTTAAACTGCTTAAACTGCTCAGACCAGTATGGAAAAATAGTAGAGGGTTCCTTGCGAACTGCATCGCAAACATCTTGCGAAACCGTGTGCCGAACAGTCACAATCTGCAGAATTTCTACGAACTGCCAGTTTGCACATTTTGGGTGGTGCGAATCGTTTGCAAAATCAAATTCGCAGGTGCCGAACGGGCCCTTAGTGTATGTAGTGTATGTAGGACTCTAGCGTAACAACATGTAGCGCGATGTAGTTCGTGGTAGCGCTCCATGCTGATATATATGGATTGTGAGCGGTGGCGAGTCGCCTGTGACCGAGCCGTGGCTTACAGATACATATAGTTTACACTGGAGGCATATAAAGATTTTCTGGTCTGAAAAACTGCTCAAAAAACTGTAAAGATATTCCAATTTTTTTTAGTGTTTTTAATGTAAAAAAACTTTAACAAAATTTTGTGTTTTTGTTAGAATTTGTTGAGCAAGAAAATTGTAAAAAAGTTGAAAGTTTTTTTCAGGGTTTTTTGTGGGTTTCTTTGTGTTCACAAATTTTGTTAAAGTTTTTTTACATTAAAAACACTAAAAATTTTGGAATATCTTTACAGTTTTTTGAACAGTTTTTCAGACAAGAAAACTTTTATATGCCTGCAGTGTTACATGTATTTACTCCATCTGTTTGTAACCACACACTACTATGTTGGTTGTGCTTCGTGCCCCCATGTCCTCTCTCCATGAAAATCCCAACAATCCACCCAGGGTGCATACTATAAGGACCTGTAGTCTGCTGAGGAGAGCCGGTATAGTTGTGTAGAACGGTGCCGTAGTGGGCAGTGACGCTCCCCTGGCTGTGTATTATAGAGTCCAGTGTACACTCATGCTGATACCACATGGTATAGTTGCGTGGGATGGCTGGAATGATTCAACCCATTCCAACTGCGTTTCCAGGGCATCATATATTGATATCCACCCACCTGCTGCAACATATGTTTTATAGAGCTCCAGAGCTCTAGCACCACAGCCAGAGAGTGCTATGAGGAAGCACACACGAGCATGGTGGTGCCCTATAGCATGCTACTGGACTGTACTGGGGAGCTAGGGTGCGTCACATAATTGCATGAGTATCATCATAGGTCAAATTGCAAAAATGAAATGCGACCAATCGGCTCCGTGAGTTACACACAATCTACTCTTCGTGTCATGGCCCAATACAGTAGTGGAAAACGACGCTGTGTCTGCTGTACTGGACCTTGTGGCACTTAGATCTCACACAAAGAAACACATGAAAAACCCTGATAAAAACTTTGAATCTTTTTACAATTTTCTTGCTCAACAAATTCTAACAAAAACACAAAATTTTGTTAGAGTTTTTTTACATTAAAAACAGTAAAAAAAATTTGGAATATCTTTACAGTTTTTTGAACAGTTTTTCAGACCAGAAAAATTTTATATGCTTCCAGTGTATTGCAGATTATCCTCAGCATTGGTCTGCTCATACTAGCCAGTACAGTTGCATAGATCAGCGTTCAAACATTCAGTTCAGTGTAAGCACAGAGAAAGCAGAAGGCATTTATTGTGATTCATGAAATGCAATAATTACATGTGATGCATGCTCTACATCAGCATTTTCAGAAAGACTCAAAAGTCCATATCAAGCCCAACAAGGCTCATCAAACCATCAGGCTGTTGTACTGCCTTATCAAACCTGATAATGAAGAGGTAGCTGATCAGTTTTGCACTATACTGACAAGTAATGATTGAGTAGATACTTACTGATAGAGTCAGCATCCAGTGACATGTGCTGATTAAATAAATATGTCATAATCTTTACTGACTGGGGCATAACAACTACCTAACAACCAGGTAGACAACTATCAACATATGGTCTTACTGGTTTGAAAGAGGATTCATATAGGCAACATTATAAGTAATGTTGAGATTAATTGTTATGCATTAAATTGATTTACATTGTTGTTCAACCTTCCCCCACAATTCACGCAGCTTCAACTCAAGTGTTAAGGTGCCAATGGTGTAATAAGTTTACATGTTATATAAGGCATTTTGTTAAGTCTGGTAAATTTGTGAAATGTTACAGTCAGACATGTATTGCTATTTATTATGTCGGTATATATAAAGTGTGATGGGGTCAAGTACAGTATTATTTTTTATGTAGGCATACACAAGTGTGCCCAATGTGAATCAAATGAGCACAGTGATGGGTGAGAAAAGTTACATGCATGCACAAGCACTAACCATTGAGCTATGTAGACAAGATGCTAGCGTATAGCTTAGAGGAAATATAATTCTGAGGCAGGAGTCACTATAAATATTTACTCAGTAATGAAGCTTCCATAACATTCTGTTTTCTTCCCACACCATCATGGCCAGCAATCGTAGAATATGCACATCAAAACCAGGGTGTCACTGGACAAGGGCTGAATTACTTGACTATTCCATTAGAATCCTGCCCTGTGATGTCCCCACATTTTGTAAAATTGCAAGCCTTCCTCAGATCCCCGTTGATTCTGAATTTCTGACAAAGAAGGACAGAGAAGATATCACTGACCATCACACTAGGGACCTCACCAATCTGATATATGTTACCTCATCTGCTCCTGATAAGGCCACTGTGGATCTCTTTGCCAGCACCTTCCTGTCCTATATTCGTTACACATCCAAGACACGGCATATAGGCCTCCACAGAGAGCTCCCACTCACTATGTGTGGGGAGGAAACCTATGCGGAGCCTGATGTCTATTTGTCAGACCATTCTAGCAGCATCCTCATGCTCATACAGGAGGATAAAACTGTGAAAAAAACTCGGACATGACTCCTCAGCTGATTGCAGAAGCGATTGGCGCTTTCCAATACAACAACAAGTTGAGGAGAGAAGCCAAGCTTCCTCACCTGAAGGAAATGGTAAGCTCATTTGGTTTTCTAACATTTTTTTACCATGCTTATTCACGACAGATATTCCCTGGGATCATCATGCATGGCACTGCGCCTGTATTCTATTTGATACCGGTTACAGAGGAGCTATCTGAGGCAGTTATGCGTGGGAGACCCCCAACCATCGAGACAGTTGTGAAGGAGTACATCCCAGACGTCCTGAGGATGAACAAGCAAAGGTCAGAGGGGATGATGCCACTTGATAATAGAGTTATCATAGTCAAATGTTACGAGGCTTTCAAAAGGTTTATTCACACAGACAGTTTTTTCGAGTAGGGTAGGGTTTGCACAAGTCAAGTGTATTAGCTCAGAAATGTCTTGTCAATGGTAGTTCTAGTTGTAACTACTAGAGAAATATGTCAATGCCTGGAATCCTATCTTAAAAAAAACTCAGAATTAAGTGGTAAACTTGTTCACCGAGTAGTTAATGAAAAGGTAAATGTTCTCCTCATTGAACACATGCTGGCCATGTAAGATGTGTGGCTTAATGCTTGTGTTATCACAAGGCAGTAGAACTCGACCAAACTGTGGTAATTCTAATACAATGTAGTGGCAGTTACAAGTAATGTTAAGCTGGGGAATCCTGGAGGGTTCCCATGCAAGAACTATACAGTGGGTCGGTGAGGACTCACTGGCGCTATGAAGCTACCAAGTATTATGTATTGTCCCGAGGCAATACAGGTAAATATGCATATTTACACCCTCCCCCACTATAGGGAACTCTAATCCCCATAGATCTCTGCATTGAGGTCCTTTTCCTTGGCGGTGGGAGAGCCATCCATTTGGATGTCTGTGTATGGAGCCGGCATGGGCCAGATCCACATGCATTGCATCTGCATTAGCGGAAGTCGATGGGCCAGGTCCGTCTCAGGGATGAAATGGACCTGCTTCAAGAGATAGGTTGATGCCCATCTCCTTGATGAACATGGCCTCCATGGCCAGCTCAGGTTGTGGATCCGGGGGTGTCAGGGGACACCCTGTTTTCCATTTCCAGTTCCGACACCACACCCAGTTCCGACTCCATTTCCGACTCCGCTTCCGGTTCCGATTCCATCTCCGCATCCGCTTTCGGGAACAATTCCGCTTCTGGGAGAACTTCCACCAGTTCCGTTCGCCTTGCCAGTTCCACTCCAATTTCCGACTTCCGCCCCGGAACAGTGTCGGAAATCAAGCGACTCGCATAATAGGTGGCATCAAGGGTCGATCAAGGGTCAGGGGGATGCAGGGTTAATGGCGGGTGCCAAGCGTTGTCCCTGGCTGCGCAGCGTAGTATAATACGGGCTCGCTGACATTGGGGGTCCTTAGACTTTTCTCTTTGGATTTCCCCTTGTCAGGTGAGAACCCCCTCTCTTGTATGCTCTGTTCATTTATACATACTTTGGATTTCCCCTTGTCAGTTGTGTGGTAGTGTGATCTCCACGACTAGCCAGGGTTGCCCTTACAGGGGCCGGGACGCAGGTAGCTCCTTATCGAGCTGTTCCGAGGTACTCGCAGCTGCCTTTTCATGGGTGCGCTGGGACAGCTTCAGTCCCTGTTTGTGTCGCTGCTGCCCTGTGTGAGAAGCAGTGCTTGCGACTTCTTTGTCCCAAAGTAATTGCAAGTATCCCTCAATCCAAGGGACACATTCCTGTGTCACGCCGTCATGGAGGGAAAGCCATGATGCAAGTTCCTTCAGCGGGATCTTGTGCCTGCGCCTGTTTCTGACAAACTTCCCTGTGACCGAAGCCTGCAGGGTGTGCGGCGGGGGAGGAAGAATCATGATTTTGTTCATGAGCTCCTGCCGCTGGTGTGGCATACCAAACAAGTCACTTAGACGTGACTTGAGGGGGGACCGTGGCTTTGTTTGGGAGCCAGGATCCTTAACCACATTCAGATGTCAATATCTGTTGTGTTTAATCCGCCTTCCATGTCATTGCGGATGGCGGGAGGGACACCCTTGGCATTTGATCGCCAGCCATTGAATACCATGACTATGTCATTGGGCATACTGTCCAGAATGTTCATGTAATTCTGGCGGGGATTATGGGGTCCCTCCTCTTGGAGGTGCCGGAATGCCGTGTTCATTTCCGGTGTGCACTGGTCGGCCGGGCTATCCTTTGCACGTGTGAGGAGGTCTTGAAACCTTGCTCAGATATTTGGCACACATGGTACCACTTGGCAAGCCAAGGGACTGATCTACCTAGGGGCTGCAGCAAGCAGCCCGTCATGAAGATTGGAGGATCTCCATGTCTCAATGGCTCCCCTTCCCCCGGGTAGCATTATACAACTCCCGTCCTGTAAGGGCAACCCTGGCTAGTCGTGGAGATCACACTACCACACAACTGACAAGGGGAAATCCAAAGTATGTATAAATGAACAGAGCATACAAGAGAGGGGGTTCTCACCTGACAAGGGGAAATCCAAAGAGAAAAGTCTAAGGACCCCCAATGTCAGCGAGCCCGTATTATACTACGCTGCGCAGCCAGGGACAACGCTTGGCACCCGCCATTAACCCTGCATCCCCCTGACCCTTGATCGACCCTTGATGCCACCTATTATGCGAGTCGCTTGATTTCCGACACTGTTCCGGGGCGGAAGTCGGAAATTGGAGTGGAACTGGCAAGGCGAACGGAACTGGTGGAAGTTCTCCCAGAAGCGGAATTGTTCCCGAAAGCGGATGCAGAGATGGAATCGGAACCGGAAGCGGAGTCGGAAATGGAGTCGGAACTGGGTGTGGTGTCGGAACTGGAAATGGAAAACAGGGTGTCCCCTGACATCACCCCCCCTCTAGCGTGCTGCGTCCTCGAAGCACGGGACACAAGGGATTGAAATGCCAGCGAGCGGATTCGGCGAGGGGCACCTGGATGTGTCCTGTAGAACTCCCGGAGTTTGTCAGGAGCGGAAACATCTTGCTCCGGGACCCACGAATTCTCCTCGTACCCATACCCTTCCCATTTCACGAGGAATTGGAGTCGTCCTCGCACAAACCGGCTGTCCAGGATCCGTTCTACCACGTAGTGCTCTTCCCCATCTACAATTTCTGGCGGAGGTGGCGGATGAGCCTTCCGACGTGGAATTGGGTCCTCAAGCATAGGGAGTAACTTCACCACGTTGAAGACGGGGTGGAGGCGGGACATGGACATCGGAAGTCGGAGGCGGTATGCATTCCGTCCAACCCTCCGCGTCACTGTGAAGGGCCCAAGGTAGCGGTGGGCAAGCTTCTGCGAAGGGCGTGTGGTGCGGATGTCACTTGCATCTAGGTACACCTTGTCTCCAACTTGGTACTCCGGGGCAGGAACCCGGCGTCGGTTGTAGTACCTTGCCGTGTCATCCTTGGCCTTCGCAAGGGCCGACTTGGCTTCCGAAAGGGTGGAGTCCATGCGGTCTCGGAACTCATTGACCGTCTCGAGTCGGGAGTCAGCCTGGCGTGGTTCGAAGCCCATCCGTGGGTGTCGTCCGGAGTCAAGCATGAAGGGAGTCTGTTGCGTGGCGGAATGGACATGGTTGTTGTATTGGAATTCCGCCAGCGGAAGTAACTCATCCCAGTCATCCTACATTGACAAAGAGGCGGAGATATTGCTCCAACTCCTGATTGACCCGTTCCGTCTGTCCGTCACCCTGCGGATGGTACGCTGTGGTGGTAGCCAGCTTTATGCCGAGCAGGCGGTAGAGCTCCCGAGTCAGTTCCGCGACAAACTGCGGACCTCGGTCGGAAACGACTTGCTTCGGGAGCCCATGCAACTTCCAGACATGTGCAAGGAACAGGCGGGCCGCTCCGAGGGCTGTGATCGTCGTGTGCGTCGGAATGAAGTGGGACACCTTGCTCACCGAATCCACGACGTTCATGATCGCGTCGTAGCCATGAGACTCTGGGAGTTCAACGATGAAGTCGACACTGATGGTGTCCCAGCGGGATTCGGGAATCGGGAGCGGAACAAGTTCTCCGACGGGCGGACGTTGTTGCGCTTTGGTTCGGAGACAAAGGTCACACGTCTTCACGTACTGTCCGATGTAGCGGGACATCTGAGGCCACCAGTAATTCCGAGCCACTAACTCCAGCGTCTTCCACCTGCCAGCATGCCCGGCGACCCGTGTGTCATGGTGCTGGGACACGATGCGACGGCGGAGGTCCGCCCCACCCGGAACATAGACCTTGCCTCTGAAGTGGAGCAGTCCATCACGTTCCAACCATTCCGCTGCCCGTACAGACCGTGAGTGCCCCTTCCGGAGTTCCTCCACTGCCTTCACCACCGACTCCTCCTTCTCTCCATTCCGGTACTGCCTCCGGATATCCCGGAGCATTTCCGCTTCCGCCCCAACTGCAGTTACTCCTTCTAGGGCACGGATTGCAAAGAGACTTGGGCGGAGCAGTGTCATATCCGCGTTGTCTCCACTTCCGCTTCCGTGATCCGCGCGGCGGGATAGGGCATCGGGCTTGCCCATGGTGCGGCCGGGGCGGTGGTGGAGCATGAAGTCAAACCGGGACAGGTGTAGGGACCACCGTGCTTGTCGTCGGTTCAGCTTCTTAGCCGTGCGGAAATACTCGAGGTTCTTGTGGTCTGTCCAGATCTCAAAAGGGCATAGAGCACCCTCGAGGAAGTGTCGCCACTCCTCCAGCGCTCGGATGATTGCCAGCATCTCCTTGTCATGGATCTCATAGTTCCGCTCGACCGGACACTGTTCCGGGGCGGAAGTCGGAAATTGGAGTGGAACTGGCAAGGCGAACGGAACTGGTGGAAGTTCTCCCAGAAGCGGAATTGTTCCCGAAAGCGGATGCGGAGATGGAATCGGAACCGGAACCGGAGTCGGAAATGGAGTCGGAACTGGGTGTGGTGTCGGAACTGGAAATGGAAAACAGGGTGTCCCCTGACACGTCCCCCCTGGCGGCAGCACGAGGTGGGGCCCTATGTATTGGGCCTGGATGGTGGCTAGCACTTGGTGTAGCCTGGGGCCATCGGCGCTGTGCATCGATGATTCTGCTAGATATGCATTCTTAATGCATTCTAGTTCTTCTGCTAGTCCATGCTCTGGGACTGGCAGTGGGAGATGTTTTCTGCATTTCCATTTGGAAATGTGTTGAGCCGGATCTGAGTTGTAGTTGTCCCAGACCGACATGTCAAACAGCCATCCGTCCAGGATGTCAGCATGTGCTGACTCGAATGGAGCCAGTGCTGTCGACAGGGATGTGACAGTCGCTGTTCTGGATGATGCGCAGGCATCCTCAATGGGTGCCGCGTGGGGCTCCGTTATCCGGCTGGCAAGTGCCGAGCCTGTCGGGAGGGGTGTGGCCCCTAGGGCTGGTGCCTGGGGAAGCATCACCCCTGTACTGCGCAATGGTAGTGGGGCCATTGGGCCGGATGATGGGCCGGCCACAGGCTGAGCCTTTGAACGTGGTGGGGCGGGGCATTGTCATGACTCATTTATTTCTTGTATTCAGCTATCCCCATTTTCCCTTTTATCTCTCCACCTCTATGTTCGCTCCATTTGCTCTTCTCTGAATTCACCTAAGGACCATTCGCTACTCGCATCATTCGCCAGTAGGCACACCATCAAAGAACATTGACATCCTTTATTCGGCATGATGGTTCATCACTGGTCCCATCATCTTCCCGACTCAACCCCCTTTGGGTGTTCCTATGGCCAGAATGCATTTGTGGGACATCCTACCTGTAGATCATGTGGGATCAACCCAGCAGACCAAGAGTCCATGCAGGGTAACATGTATGCAGGTCTCAAGGCGTGTTTTCTTACATAGGTACCTTTTCTTGTTCTGTAATAGAAGTTCTTTAATGGGTTGGACTGGGGAGATTAGAGGAAAGCTCGATGATGCTTCCAGTGGACCGGTGGGTGTGATAGACGGTCGGAAAGTAACTCAGTGGGACTATACTACGAATTGTAGTGTACAAATATCTCGGTAGACTGTGCCACTTAGGCTGGAGCGGCAGTGAACACAACAAAGGGCTTTAGACCGGGAATAGCGTGGAAATGGACAGAGAATGCTGTCTAATTGTTCAATGTACATGGGTAGCTACTTTATACTACTTGGAACACTAGCTAGTAGGTATTGAGATCGACTATGGAGCGCAAAGGGGTGTGTACATGTGAGCGAGTGGTGGAATGGATGGGGATAGATGCCTGGGGATATGGCCAGGGTGGAGTCGAGCCATGGTACCTAATTGTACATGTATATACTGTGGAGTGGATGGGACATGTGGAGATGGAGTGGGAAGATGGAGCCAAGTAACGGGTTGAGTATCAGCTAGGAATGAGGAGTGGGGGAAGTGGTGTGTAAGCGCGCGCGCGGCATCGGTTTGGGGCCGCTGATTCGTCTCAGGTTTCACAACACACCCCCTCAAGCTCGACGTGTCCCTGGGATCTGTGGGACATGGAGACGCTTGCGTATTGCCGGCAGCTTTGTGATGGGTCAGCGGGGTCCTCGGTCGTTTCAGTGTCTTGTGAGTCCTCATTGTCCACGGTGTTATTGTCACCTAAGGGTTCAATAGCTGATGGGTTGTCGATGATAGTGGAAATGGGGGTGTGCTGGATCGTTATGGAGTGAGACTCTACTTCTGGGCTCTGTGAGTGACTTTGAGCAATGGGTAGCGATTGGAACTCATCGAATTCTCC
The DNA here is from genome assembly GCA_015179125.1 of Gautieria morchelliformis. Lineage (NCBI taxonomy): Eukaryota > Fungi > Basidiomycota > Agaricomycetes > Gomphales > Gomphaceae > Gautieria > Gautieria morchelliformis. Next base: position 158,722 of record WHVA01000188.1, on the reverse strand, counting down.
AGGGTTATCTCGATTGATTCGAAAGCTGCGTCTGATGCTGACTATCCTCATGTCAGGCGGCCGTTTTATCGAATTCCGTCTGCGGGTCAAGGCCTCGTGTTTGTTTCAACGCGCTTGTGTCCGCTCCTCTGCGTCCCTCGATCAGGCTGACGTTGTACCACTGGAGCCATACGACGGGATCACATGGATGATCCGCGTGGCGTGGATGTTCAATGGTAAACAGCCGTCGACGCAGTGACCTTTTTCAAGATTGTGCGGATTTCCACAAATCAGTTGTTCGCCAAGCGAACAACTGCAGGAAGTTCAACAAGGTGTAAGTGAGTGTATCTCAGGATAAAGCCCATGTTGAGGTGTTCATAGATGAACTCACAGAGAGTTGGGAGTTCATTTTGCGAAAGAGAGTATATTGCTCTGAGAGGCAGGGATGCACCTTCTTCCAGATCTATCTTCAAGTAATAAGGTCAATGATCAGCAGGTTTATCAGCTTTGGCCTTATTGGACACATCCAGGAAGTCATGATATTCTTCCAGAACTAAGCTCATGTTGACCTGAGTGGAAGTCAAGGCAGAATGAGCCGGTGACAGAAACGAGGTGTTACATATCGAGATTTCCGCAAGTCGGGACTAGAAAGGACAATGGCTTCAACTTATATGTTGCACCCCCAATGAACTACTGTCCCCAGTATTTCGGATCGGGAGTCAGAAGTTGGAACTTGAGTCGGAAACAGAGTCAGAAAGGCGGAAGGCAGAGAGGCAGAGGTCTTGCAAAACTCGCTTTGCTAAGAACTTGAGATAGAGCGAAGGAAGGCAATTATCTGATTGCAGAATAACAAGCATATGTGAGGGGATTTTATGCAAAGAGCTGAGATAACATGTAATAGGGTAGTACTAAGCAAATTCCGGAAGGAGAAGAAGCTGGGTAGACATACAGGGTAATTAACTAATTGGGAACAAGGGGGCTACAAGGGGGGTGCAGGGTAGGGTAGAACAATGGCAAAAGAACAAGGGGTTGGAAAGGATATCTGACATAAAGAACCAAGGAGACTACAAAGGGGGCCGGACATATGGTCTTGCTGTGAGGTGAGTCTGGTGGGTCCGAGTAATAGAGTAAAAGAACAAAGGAATAAAAGTCATCTCTTTGTAGTTGTCCGGCTCATCCTCCACCATTGCCGCAAACGCCGTCTTCCTCTCCTCAGGCTCTCCCTTCTCCTGTGCCCTCACCGCTGTTTCCGTGACTGCCGTCACGTGTCTCTTCTCTTGCCCGTACTCTTCATTCGAGGGATCCATCTGTGGGCCCTTTGAGGAAACCTTCGGTGCGCCTTCTTCTTCATTCTCCTTCTCCTCACTGACCCTCGACTCTCCTGGTCTGCTCTGTCCTTCGGCTGTCTCTTCCACATGCTCACCGTCACCGAGCGCACCCACGTGCTCCCCCTTCCATCCCCCATCGAGCACATCCTCAAGCTCCTCTCCATGTCCCCCGTTGGGCTCGTCCATGCGCTCCCTCTGCATCGCCTCCCCCCTTTCACTCATCGACTTGTCGTTCACAATTGTGGGCATAAGCTCGTCATCTGGCGTGTCTTTCGACTCGATTATCAGCTTCATCTCAGGCTTCGGTGAGGATTGTGCCGAGTATGCAAACAGGTTGTTGATTTTTGTGCCTTTAGCGATGATTTCGTCATCCATCAATAGTGAGGTGCTGGTGTGACTGAAAAGTACGTCAACCTTGGCCGTTGTCATCCGTCCAACTGAGAGAAGGTTGGCATTAAGTTTGGGGACGAAGAGGACGTTCTGTAGGGACAGAGCAAGTGGTGGCAGCAGGTATGCGTCGTTCTGGATAGTAATGCAAATTGTACCTATCTGATTTGCTTTAAAGGATGCTCCACTGGCTGTGTCTACAGAAACTGTAGGGATAGAGTGAATCTCCTCAAAAAGGTCGATGTTTCCGCAAAGGTGACTCGATGCCGCTGAATCAACTAGCCATGTGTGGGTTCTGTCGTGTACAGCTGATGATGCTGACGGATCTGTTGACAGAATGGTGCTGCTCGGTTCGGGACTTGCGACCTCAGTGAGGCGAGCCATCATGATTATATCCTTCATTTGTCCGGCCAGCTGTGCCACTGTGTCCTGTGCGGGCATGCCGGGCTGCAGGGTCTTCTGTTGGGCGACTGGTGAGGGGATGGTACGATTTAGGGGGGTCTGAACATGTGAGTTAGACTGTCCTTGATTCGGTCTCCAGGGTGTTTGCCCAGACAAACCACCCCCTGGAGAGAAACATCGTGAGGCAGAATGGCCGGGCCTTCCACAGTTGTTACACTGGTAAGGTGTTCCCTGAGCGGGCCGTGAAGCATTACCGCGTTGCGGGTGATCAAAGTGTCCAGGTACGTGTTCTGGTATGAGTTCTGGAAAGCTGGGTGATCTTTTATGTGGTTAGCAGGACGGTTTGGTCTAGATTGAGCAATAAATGCCGTGGCAGCCTGGCTGGATATCTCCAGCGCGTTCAGGTCGGCTTCATGAGCCTCAAGCCTCTCCTCGATCACTTCAGGGTTGTGAGTGATCATCCTGATGGTCTGGGCGACCGATCTCCATGATTCGGGCACGTTACGGAGCACTGTGGCCGCGTGAGTGGAGTCTGCAATTACCTCGCCCATCTTTTTCAGCTGACTCCTGAATTCCTTCATGGTGGTCAGGTACGAGACGACTGACTGTCCCTCGAGCATATGGTGATTGTCGTACTTTGTTCTGACAATGCTGATCTTGCTCGGGTCCGTATATTCGAACCTTTTGACCAGTATCTTCCAGGCGTCGCAGGCAACGTCAGTATTGTCGATGGCAGTCTGGAGTTCGGGAGAGATGCATAACATGACCTGGTTGTATGCCGTGTCATTCCTGTCTCTCCTCTCGTCGGTAAGCTGGGAGAGCCGGGTCGACCCTACGTGGGCGACGTTGTTGGTCATAACAATGGTTGGTTGGATGCGGATGGGGAAGGGTGTCAAGATTGGTTTTCAAGCGTTAATATCGTGTATTAGTGAACACAGCGAATGCCCGAATAACTTGTGCGAATAAGTATGCCGTTTGGCGAATAGGTGAACCAATGAATGTTCACAAGGCGAGAGGGTTTGCCTAACCGGGGCTCACCCTATCTACAGTCGTAGCGAAATAGCTCGCAGCACTTGACGACGTAACGTGCAAGATATCGCGGAAGGGCTGTCTAAGTTTCGACGGTCCCTTCGCTGGCGAAGGTGCTCCTTCAGAGCCCTTCGCCAACAGCACAGAAAATAGTTCGAAGGCTAAGGTAACGAAGATGAAGTATGAGAAATCACCAGTGATGCCAAGTCCTTGGCTGGTTGAAGATAGAAATCTTCAAGGAGAGACTCAAGACGATGATCACAGCGAGGTCAAGTTTGCACAAGATGGACGACATATGATAATTGAACTGTGGAATATACATGCGAATGTAAACTACTTATATCGAATGCTCGTAAGGTAACAGCGAATAGGAAAGAGGCCGTCACAAGTCAGGGTTGGATAGGGGTGCGCAGCCATGATACAACATAGATGAAATAAACATACAATAGAATGTGAGAAGAGGGAGAACATGAAACGACGGAGAGTAAAGGTGGCGAAGGCACTTATGGACAAAACCATGTCTTGGGACCCGCATACATGCTACCCTGCACGGACTCTTGGTCTACTGGGTTGATTCCGCACGGCCTATGGAGGGGATGTCCTGCGAACATGCTTTGACCATACAAACGCCCAATGGGGTTGGATTAAGAAGACGATGGGGTTAATGATGAACCATGATGCCGGGTGAATGGTATCAATCGTGTTTTTGATGGTGTGCCTGCTGGCAAATGATGCGAGCAGTGAATATCCGTTCAGCGAAATGCAAGGAAGGGCGAAAAGAGGTGACATAGGCGCGGAGAGGTCGAGGTGGAGGGCGAAACCAAGCGAACACTGAGGAGGAGTAGCACAAGGGAAAATGGGGGTACCAAGGTGCAGGAAATGCACAGGTAATGGCAACCCAACTATTCGAACACCATCGGAAGAGGTTCGAGCAGAGGAGGTGGCAGGCCCAGTGATGACTGCCGAGTCAGTCCCAGGACGTCGATCGTGCATTTGGCGGCGCGGCTATGGTAGTTGGCGCGAACAGTGAGAGTTGGTTGCCAAACATAACGATGGTGATCGGAACGAACACGAAGGTGGGGTGAGAAAATAGGAAAACTGAGCTTCTGAGTATGAGAGATAAACACGTCATGACAAAGGGTCGGTGTCAGTGACTTTGGCGTAGAGCCTGCGATCCCTCGCTGTGGCAAGGAGCTCTCGCTTCCATGAGACCCAGTTGTCTCGGCCAAGCTTGGGCTTGATATCTTGGAATTTATGTATGTCATGTTTTGGGTGGGAAGTGAGGGTCGTGATGTGTGCCATCTCCATCGATAGTTCTGAGACTTTTAATCTCTTGTTCTGTAATAAAAGTTCTTTAATGGGTTGGACTGGGGAGATTAGAGGAAAGCTCGATGATGCTTCCAGTGGACTGGCGGGCGCGATAGACGTTCGGAAAGTAACTCAGTGGGACTATACTACGAATTGTAGTGTACAAATATCTCGATAGACTGTGCCACTTAGGCTGGAGCGGCAGTGAACACAACAAAGGGCTTTAGACTGGGAATAGCGAAGAAACAGACAGAGAATGCTGTCTAATTGTTCAATGTACATGGGTAGCTACTTTATACTACTTGGAACACTAGCTAGTAGGTATTGAGATCGACTATGGAGCGCAAAGGGGTGTGTACATGTGAGCGAGCGGTGGAATGGACGGGGATAGATGCCCGGGGAAATGGCCGGGGTGGAGTCGAGCCATGGTACCTAATTGTACATGTATATACTGTGGAGTGGATGGGACATGTGGAGATGGAGTGGGAAGATGGAGCCAAGTAACGGGTTGAGTATCAGCTAGGAATGAGGAGCGGGGGAAGTGGTGTGTAAGCGCGCGCGCGGCATCGGTTTGGGGCCGCTGATTTGTCTCGGGTTTCACAACACCTTTGTCCTCTTTCCTCCCGATTGTTTTACCTTCGCACTCCTCCCTTTCTCCATTGTATATGTGTTTCATCTATTTGTATCCTGACTGCACACCCTTATCCAACCCTGACTCATGATGGCCTCTTTCCTATTTGCTGATATCATATGAGCATTCAGTATAAGTAGTTTACATTCGCATGTATATTCTGCAGTTCAATTATCATACATCTATCTTGTGCAAAACTTGACCTCACTGTGACTATTGTCTTGAGCCCTCTTCTATAGACTACTATCTTAGACCAGAGGAGGACTTGAGCACCACTGGTGAGTTTTCGTACTTCACCTTCACTACTTTAGTCTTCATACCATTGTCAGTGCTGTCAGTGAAGGGCTCCGAAGGAGTACCTTCACTGGCGAAAGGATTGTTACTACTAGATGACCTTTCTGAGAGACCTTGCACATTACATCGCTATGACTGTAGATAAGGTGAGCTCCGTTTGGGCAGCCCTCTTACCTTCTGAACATTTATTGGTTCATCTTATTCACCGAACGGCACACTTTGTTGCACAAAGCTATTCGGGCATTTGCTGTGTTCACTAATACACGATATTAACGCCTAAAAACCAATCTTGACACATATATCCGTGGTTCAGCTCAAAGGGTGTGAACCCTATTGTCGAGCCGACATTGCTGTTTAGGGCAACGTTGACCATTTGGCACTTGCTGGCCCAGTCCCTTTGATCATCCTTGATGACTGAACGAAGGATATGGCCTATCAAACGGTTTGCCCATTCAGTCACGCCATCCATTTGGGGATGGAATGTGGTGGACATGAGGAGTTTCATCCCCATGAGCTGTTGGAACTCACACCAGAATATGGACGTAAACTTCAAGTCTCGGTCTGAGACTATGGAGTCTCATGACCACTTTTAGGAATGGCCAGGCTATTCCTTTGGCCCTCACGCTCATCGTTGTCGGCACAAGGTGTACGTGTGATGTGAGTCTATCTATGATTACCATGAGGTAATCACAGTCATTCAACTTGGGTAGTGGGCCCATGAAATCGATTCCGATAGATTGCCATGGTCTATCAGGTATAGGCAGGCTATGTAGCATTCCGGCGGGCCGCTGCATCCCTGTCTTGGTGGTCTGACACTTCACGCATGAAGTGCAGAATGCCTCGATGTCTGAGGCCATACTGGGCCACCAGTATGCCCTTTGAACATAAAGTTTTCAGTTGACTGTAGTGGCCGATTGTCTGGTGGGCATGATCTATTACGATTTTGATCAGTCTCCTTCCCTGTTGACATAATGACATCCCTCTTGAGCTGATTCTTTGTCCAAATTAGCCCATCCCAGATGCCGAATCTTGGGCGTGCATCTGGGTTCTCCATGATCGTTGCGAACATGGGCTCCTTAAGGTAAGCGTCGTGTGGCACCTTTGGCAGGTCTATGTTCTCTTCGACGCTTATGTGTAGGGAGGTTCCATCATTGCCTGCCGCAATGACGCAGATGTCGTCATCATCGTTGTCCGACACTGACGCGTTGTGGCAAGGCTCCTTGGTGGAGCTTTCATTTGTGACCACAGCTTCTATGATTCATGACTCAGTTTTCTCTGCAAGGCGAGTTGATTGCCTAGTAGCTGCTGATGTATTGGTTGGTGGACATTAGCTCACCATTGGGTCTAGTCACGTGTCTGCGTTGACAAAGACATGTTCTGGGTGATTGTCATCACCCATGTTGCTTTCATAGTAGTGGGATAGACAGTCCGCTACCTTGTTCTCAATGCCATCAATGTGGACGGTGTTGTAATTGAAGCGAGAGAGAAACTCCAACCACTGGACCTGTCTGTCTGAAATATTCTTCTGTTTGAGACCCTTGTGGTTCTTGTCTTCTCCCATCATCATCAAATCGCGGATCAATGTCAGAGACACGTGAAAACCCCATCTAGGTCGACGCAGAGCTTGCACAGGCTGAGTGTGAAGTGGCGGAGCGGATGAAGGAATTGCAGGAGAAGTGGAAACTTGCGCAGGAGTGCAAAGCTGCTGCAGAGAAGAAACGGCAGGAGGACGCCGAAAAAGCTGAAGTGGAACGGAAAGCGCAGGCAGAAGCCGCGCGAATCGCTGAAGAGGCTCAAAAAGCCGAAGAGGCACGGAAAGCCAAGGAGGCTCGAAAAGCCAAAGAAGCTCGGAAGGCTGAAGAAGCCTGGGAGGAAGAGAAGCGGGCTTTGAAGGTGAAAGCCAATGAGGCACGGAAGGCGAGGGGGCCGGTTTTCGAACATGAGCACCAACGACTTACCGATTTACTGGAAGCTGAATCGATTCGACAAGCCGATGTGGATCAGAATATCCACATCCCGTCGCCCGAGCCATTGGTCTTGGACTCGGCAACAGCGCAAGTGCGGATACTTGCCATGAAGCATGCGGCCGCAAGAAATGCGGCTAAGGGAAAGGCAAAAGCCTTGGGTCCATGGGAGCGGAAAATGAGTGAGGAGTCAGACGAGGAGTCTGATGAAGAGGTGAGTCCTCAGGTCGGGTCGGGTCAGTTTATTTTTTGACTTCTGTTTTTTAGCGTGAACATTGCAACACATTTAGGCATCGCCAAACCTGGTGCTTACGTGGGAAGAAAACTGTGTGTCAGCATTGCGTGGACTGGAAGGACTAGTGTAGTTTCCTGGATGGGAAACGGAAATGGAAGGATGAGGATGCGACCGAGGGACCGGGGCCAAAGATGGCCAAAGTGTCGCCGGTCCAGACGTCAGGAGCCACTCCGATGGTTGACATCTGTGCAGGCCCGTCGGGAGCGGGGATCAAGGGATTGAAACTCGACAGGTTTTTGGGAGCGGAAGTCTCCCGGATGGTGAGGGGTTTGCTGACTCGGCAGAGCGAGCAACTGGAGTGGAGCAACCATTTGTTTCAGGGGGTGTTGGATTTTGTGCAGCAGATTGAGCGGCACAATTCCCGGTTCAACAAGCAGTTGGAGTTGTGGGCCACTGCGGCTGAGAACACGTCCTTATGGATGGGAACACGTTCAGATTGGGGCGGGTTTGATGTGGCTAGGGGTTCGGGTTCGGGTTCAGGGGAAAAGGGAGCAGAGGAAGGGGATAAGGGAAAAGGGAAGGAGAGGGATGAGACAGGGGGGAAAGCGGGATCAGGATCGGGCTCGGAGTCAGAATCAGAATCGGGTTCAGAAAACAGGGACAGGGAAGACAAGCAGGATGATGGGGAAACTATGGAAGACAACTAACTACTGGTTTTGTGTTGTTTTTCTAATGTGAATATTTTTTCTTGTTTTCGGGATTGGGATCAGGAACGGAAGTGAAATGACAGACAGGGAGAGAGGGGAAAGCCGAGAACTACAAGTGTAGCTATTCGGCAAAATGGCCGAGATAAAACATAGCAAAAGAGTGCTTTTTTCCTTTTTTTTTTTTTTTTGTCTAACTAAGAAAATGACTATTAAATGAGAGAAAGAAACGGGGAGCTGAAGCTCGGTTCAAGGAACCCATGGTCCAGGCTTGGCAGGGTAGGCTGAGTGAAAGTCGGTCATGATCTCGGCCACGAGGACCCATGATATCTCTTCATCGGTACCTTCATAACCAGCCCAACGGACAAGGTACAGGAGGTTACAGGGTGTATGGCGTCGGTCGATCTTGGAAATCTCGTACTCTGTCTCGCAGTCGATCTCAACTGGAGGCGGCAGAGACTGAACCCGATTCGGGATGGTATTCGGGATTGCGGGTTCGAGCATGGAGACGTTAAAGACCGGGTGGACTGCCCGAAGGTTATCAGGCAGGCATAGAATGTAAGCTCGGGATCCGGCCTGGCCAATAATCTCAAAGGGACCGAGGTACTTTTCAGCCAGCTTCTTTGAGGGCCAGGTTGTCAAGAAGAACTGCGCTTTTACAAACGCGGAGGATCCTATCACGAACTCGGGAGCAGGAGCGCGACGCGTGTCGGCCGAGACCTGATACCGAGATTGAGCAGATTTAATTTGCTCTTTCAGGGCAGCGTGAAGCTGGTCAAGGTCAACTGCGAAGTCTTGGGCTCGGGAGGATGCGAGGTCCCATTCAGGTGAACCGTGAGGTTCAGGTTGTACCCCTTTTTGGCAAAGAAGGGTGATATGCCGGTAGTTGCACTGGGAGCATTGTTGTATGGAAACTCGGTGAGTGGTAGCAATTCGGACCAATTCCTGTTGATAATTGCAATATGCACGAAGGTACTGTTCCAGAGTTTGGTTGACACGTTCAGTTTGACCATCGCCTTCGGGATGATATCCCGAGGTGAAGTGCAGTTTCATGTTGAGAGCCTTTCCAAGGGAATGGAAAAAGTGTGAGACGAATTCCGAACCTCAGTCAGACGTCACATGGCTGGGGACACCGTGCTTTGAGAAAATGTGCAAGACGAACAGGCGGGTGAGGTCTGCAGATGTGACCGTGTCGTGGGTCGGGATGAATATGCTCTGTTTGGTTAAGCGGCAAACTACTACAAGGATCGCAGTGAATCCCGAAGACGCTGGCAACTGCTCAATGAAATCCATGGAGATGGAATTCCAAGGTTGCTCAGGTATCGGAAGCTGCTGCAGGGAGCCGTAAGGCCGATGACGCTGTGACTTTGAATCCAAGCAAGTAGTGGAGGACTTGCAAAAGTTGATGACAAAAGACTGAAGTGTGGGCCATGTATATTCCCATCTGATGAGTTCTAAGGTCTTGTTTTGACCGAAATGTCCCGAGAGTACATGATCATGTTTGTACTGGAGTACTCAGAGCCGGAGATCGTCGGCATTGGGAACGTATATGTGGCCATCGAGGCAGAGGAAACCATCCTCGGTTTGCGTCCATCTCGGGTCGGAACTATCGCCGAGATGCTTAGCGGCCACGGGCCGGATGCCAGGTTAGCTAATATGTCGGCATGAAGCTTCTCAGAGTCCATCACACTGCTTGCCCAGAGGACGGTTTCAAGCAGACAAGTTGCCCAGAGGGATTCTGACAGTTGTTGATTAGTAAAAATCGGTCGGAAGTTTTGCGGGTTGATTGAGCCATAGTCATTACCTCCCTCTTTAAGGTAGACATCCCATCGTCTAGTTAGAGCATTGGGTTTTGTACCAAGCTTTCTGGGACGGAACCGAATAACGAGGTTAAACTGCGAGAGGAATTTGGACCAGCGGGCTTGTTGTCGGGTTAGCAACTTTGTGGTGGCAAAATACTCCAAGTTTTTGTGATCAGTAACAACGTTGATAGGAGAGCCGGAGCCTTCCAGATAGTGTCTCCAACGTTGAAATGCTTCAAAAATTGCCAGTAGCTCTGTATCATGGACATTGTAATTTAATTCGGCACCGGAAAATGTTCGGGAATGGAAAGCGACTGGGTGCAGGACGCCCTCCTCATCGAAAAAAGACAAGATTGCACTGAGGGCATAATCCAAGGGGTCGGTTTCCACGACCATGGGTCGGTCGGGAATCCAATGCGACAGGATCGGAGCCGAGGTAAAAGCTGTTATTTCGTTATTTTGTTGTTTCGTTGCCTTGCCAAAATGGGAAGGACCAGGAGGAGTCTGCACATTAACTCGAGTGCAGGAGATGTAGGGAAAAGAACTTGAGACTGATAGTGAGGACACTGTTAACTCACTCAACCGGACTCAACAATGTGAGTGAATGGGCTAAAACCAATGATTTGTTGTAGCTAAAGTCCTAGCTACTTATACAGTGGTGAACAGGGGTAAACCCCTATGAGACATTGGATTAGGAGTGCATACATCACTAATGATGTCGATGATGATGCTATGTGCCCCTAGGTGGATAATCCATTGATGATGATGTATGCCCCTAGGAGGATAATCCATTGATAATGATGTATGCCCCTAGGAAATACCCCTCTAGAATCCAATAACAAAAGCTTCCTTGAGGTAATTGAAGGACTTTCGGTATTCTTCAGTAAACACCAAAGGGGTGCCTTTTCGGGTTAGCCGGGTGAGGGGGACCGTGATATCGGAATAGTTGTAGATAAAGCAGCGGTAAAAATTGGTGAAGCCGAGGAAGGATTGTATGTCTTTTACATTCCAGGGTTCGGGCCAATCGCGGATTGTTTTGACTTTGACTTCGGACATGGTAAGACTGTTGGTCAACAGCATATACCCTAAGAATTCCACGGAATCTCGGTGCAATTTGCATTTATCGGGTTTAGCATAGAGACCGTGTTTCCGAAGACGCCACAATACTTCATGGATGTGTTCCCTGTGTTTGACTGGGCCGTCGGAGTAGATGAGTATGTTGTCAAGGTACATGACGACGCATACATCAAGCATATCTCCATTTGCAGGACCATTGGTCAAGCTGAAAGGCATGACTAGCCATTCGAACGAGCCGTAACGGGTCCGGAATGCTGTTTTCCACTCGTCGCCTTCGGCGACTCAGACGAGGTGAAATGTATGCCAAAGATCGATTTTAGTATAAATACGAGCCTTTTAGGGTGCATCCAACAAGTCAGCAATTAACGGGAGTGGATAGCGGTCCTTTTTCGTAATCTTATTGAGTGCTTGGGAATCCATTCAGAGCCGAAGTTCGCCACTCTTCTTTTTGACAAAAGGATAGGGGCTCCGTGGGAGGACCAAGTGGTCCGAATGTAACCCAAGTTCAGGTGCTCATCAATGAAAGCTCGGAGCGTGGCAAGCTCCTAGGTAGAGAGCGAGTATAACGGGGGTTGAGGAGAAGTAGCACCATCCTCCAGGGCGATCTTCAGATCATAGGGTCGGTGGGCAGCCAAGGCATCACCCTTGGATTTACTAAAGACGTCCGCGAAGTCGTGATTCTCCTTCGGAACATCCTTTAGGTCCACCGGAATGGGTTGCACAGAGGCCGAACAGGCTGACGTCTCGGGTTCGGGTTGTACAAGGTTTAGCTGGAAACATCGGGAACCCTCTAGTTTGCAGGCACAATAAAATGCTGCTGCATTCAGGAGAGCCACCCGGGGAGCTTCCAAGCTCGTGTTTGGCTCAGTCTCGGCCGTAGAGGCACGAGCAGCTGAAGCCGGCAGGTTGTCCACAGGACTGTCCTGAGGGGTAGTTCGGAACGTAATACTGCCCAGTACCCAGTCAATCAACATTGTAGCGGGTGAGCCAGTTGTGTCCAAGAACTACCGAAACAGACAAATCAAGGGGGGTGACATAAAAGTCTACGGAATGGGGTGACCATCGGGGAAATGGATAGGTAGCTCTACAGATTCAGTAATTACCGAATTTGTACTACCATCAAACAAACGGAGCGGGATTGGATCTATGGATCGGGTTTTCAGGCTGTTTCTACTTACAAAGACACATTCAATGAAACAATGAGTAGAACCGGAATCTACTAGGGGTTTAAACTTTTGGTTGGGGAGCAGAGATGAGGATAAACTAACTACAAGAGAATTCAGGGAACAGAGAGCAGAAGCATTGATTCTTACCTCCCCCAATGCCCAAGCCAAGTCAACACAACCCTCGGTATGCGCAGAGGCCGTAGGGCCATTGACTATTTTTTGCGCCTGAAGCCGAGCCATCAGCTTTGTCATCGGACGTCTTCCCGTCAGAGGCCGCGGCTGCCCGGGCCGACGTGGCTCTCAGACATTCCTTCACATGGTGGCCACTTTGCGCACATACTAAGCAGAGATTGTTATCCATGTGATGCTGACATTCTGCGACCGTGAGTTTGCTGTCCTTGCCGAGCCTGTCCAGTTCGGTTTTTTTTTGACCCTCGGACTGGTTATTCCCTTTTGGCTTGTCCTTGCCTTTGCCATGGTTATTACTGGCATTAGCATTAGAGTTGCCGGAACCTTGACCTTGACATCGGTCGTTGTTCTGGGAACCTCGGTTTTGGTTGGCCAACCTGTTGTTCTTGGCCTCGGGTTTGGGGGTGGAATGAGTCTCGTGGGAGAGCTCACTGCGACGCTCCCACAACCTCTGGTCGATTTTCTGAACGAGGTCAGGGAGGTCATCAAGGGTTCGGGGTTTGTTGAAATGCACCATTTCATCCTTGATTCGCTTCGGCAGAGCCAAGTAGGCTCGGCGATGCAAAGCTGAATCGTTGTACTGAAGGACGGATGCTAGCCTGTAGAATTCAACGAAAAACTGAGTTGCCTTGTGGTTATCCTTCATGACCAAATTCTCGAGCTCAATTTCGGCATCTGCAACTTGGTTGTAGGGACCAAAATTCAGGTAGAGCTCTTCCGTGAATGCCGTGTAATCCGAAGCCCATGTGGGTTCGTCGGCAGGGTCATCTGCAAGGTAGGTCTTGAAATAACCCAGAGCTGTTCCCGTGACGAAGGACAAAACGTAGTTCACTTTTGTAGAACCATCTCGGAATGCTTGGGATTTGGCACGGAAATTCAGCGTGCACTGGAGAAGAAATCCTTGGAGCTTTTTGGGTCCAAGCCATTGAACTGGTTGGGTTCCCAGAGTTTCACTTTCGAGTCACTTCGGTCTCCACCACCACCAAGCCCATTGTCGGCGAGCTTTTCCAAAGCCGTGAGCAGTCGCCCAACCTGTTCCTCGCCGTTTGCCGCTGCATTCGGGTTTGGATTAGGTCTCATGCCTGCTACTTCAGGATCGGAATTATGCTCGGAACCGGAATTGGAATCATCACCACCTCCACCACCATCGCTAGGATCACTTGGCTTGGGGGGCTCAGTGTTCTGTTCTTTGGGAACTTCGGTGACGTGCCCTCGGCCAGCACCAATTACTTGGTGCCTGGGTGCGGGTTGAACTGATGGGGGGTTGGAATACTGGTGACAGAACGGGGGGTTTTCTGGGATGCTCAAAGCACCTCGTGCACGCTGAGCTTCAATTGTTACGCGGCTGCCTTCGGCACGGGTGTAAGATCAGGTAATCGGCATTCTGAACAAAGAGTGTGAGAGTTCAGATATACTGTTAAGGTTGGGTCGTACTGCAGTTCGGTTATACCAGGCCGAACTTAGGTCTCGGGTCAGAGGGCTTGGCTTCAACCGCTTGGGTTGCGCCTGTTAGAATAAATGGATAGCTATATCACACAGTATTCTAAGGTCTATACAATCGTCTAACTGAGCTAACATCTGGGAGAAATAATCCATGCACCAGTAGCAGTGCCTGCCCTGGAAAGCAGGCACCTGGGCCCTGGTCAGAAGAAATATTGCTATGGGACTAATAGACACATACAGGGACATCGGACACGATGGAGATTACAGTACACTGTCCTATCTATGGACGTACTGAATAGCTACCTCAGGAGAGAGGTACAGAGATGGCAAATGCCTTGCCAAGGCTGCTGTAGGCACACAGCACAGGACACACATGATTTCTTTTCTATTCTATTCCCCTGACCAGCTCCACTGATTACGAGCTGTATTACATGTTGAAAGGGGCTTTGTACATTGCTCCTAGGTCCCAGCTTAGATACTTGTCAGTAGGACAAGTATCCCCGTCATTGTTCCTGCTCCACAGCTGTATGCAGCCTGTGGAGCATTTCCACATTATCCTGACCCATTCACTCACTATCTTGAACACTGGTACTCACTACTATTTTAGTATAAGTAGCTACCATAAATGTACGAACAAAACATCCAGAATATCATCCAGAAATATCCATGATTCACTGTTTCACCTCCTGAAGTAACTGTAGACTTGTTTGATAGCTACAGAGCTTGGTTCTTGATAGATCTCTCTAATTCTTTGTTGAGAGTCTACTATAACTGGTTACACTATACTGTTCCAAAAGCGAAAGCTTCGGACCCCTTGTTCCTCTGTTCTCACCTGTTTCTTCCTCGACTCGGTCACGTGACCTACATCAATCAGTGACGCACTCGCCCCACAGAGCTTAGTCAGCTCACGCATATACCCTGCAAAGGGGTGCACGAAGAGTCCCCACTCCCTGAGTCACCAGATATATCCATTCTAATATATCTGACATATTATTCCTAAAAGTGCCCACTCTATGTTCGGCCCCAATTTCGGGAGCGGTCTCGGCTATAAGCTGAGATGTGGGTTTCGATAACAAGCAAAGGGTCTCAGGTACAACAAGCTAATTTGATATCTGAACTGAGGAGCTACTGCATGTGGACTGGAGGTCTATATAGTAAAGTAGCATGCAGGGTCACGAATAGAACATGATCGGATCAACGGTCAGGGGAAACAAGGGTCAGGCAAATGGGGAACTAACTAATAAGGGAATCAGGGGTGATAGAAAGTGTGAAGGGAAACGCGAAGGAAGCTGAGATATACACGAGGTTCCCGAACGAGAGCCGAAGCCAAGCTTTGGTCCGGATTTGGGAATGGGTCATAACACCCTCAAAGGAACGTGTATATAAAGATGTCGATCTTACGCCTTGTATCACAAGAACACAGCAGAACTTGACCCAGGTGTGGTATTCTGAATGCTACGTAGTGACAGGTAAGAGTAAGATGCGATGGGAACCGCTGGCTGGTTCCTGTGCATAAACTATACGGTGGGTCCCTAACACTGGAGGCATATAAAGATTTTCTGGTCTGAAAAACTATTCAAAAAACTGTAAAGATATTTCAAATTTTTTAGTGTTTTTAATGTAAAAAAACTTTAACAAAATTTTGTGTATTTATTAGGATTTGTTGAGCAAGAAAATTGTAAAAAAAGTTTAAAGTTTTTTGCAGGGTTTTTTATGTGTTTTATAAGTTTCTTTGTGAAAACACAAAGAAACCCATAAAAAACCCTGAAAAAAAAAAAAAAACAAGAAAACTGTTGAAAAAACTGTAAAGGTTTTCCAAATATTAATAGTGTTTTTTTTATGTAAAAAAAAAACTATAATAAAATTTGGTGTTTTTAATAGAATTTGTTGAGCAAGAAAATTGTAAAAAAATTCAAAGTTTTTTTCAGGGTTTTTTATGGGTTTCTCTGTGTTTTCACAAAGAAACTTATAAAAACACACAAAAAACCCTGCAAAAAACTTTAAACTTTTTTACAATTTTCTTGCTCAACAAATTCTAACAAAAACACAAAATGTTGTTAAAGGTTTTACATTAAAAACACTAAAAAAATTTGCAATATCTTTATAGTTTTTTGAACAGTTTTTCAGACCAGAAAATTTTTATATGCCTCCAGTGAGGGGCCCACTGGGATTATGTAATAACTAGTATACACAGACAGGTTACTTACACCCTCCCACTCTATAGACAACTATAGGCAACTTTAGGAATCATAGAGGTCATCCATGATGGTGTCCTCCAGTGATTCTGATGCAATGACGACATCATCGTATGGGGCCAGTGGAGCACGCGACTCCACCGGGGGCACCTCCGCGTCAGCAGGGGTGGTTGGGTGCAGTGGCTCTACCTCACCACTGGCGGGGGCTTCCACTTGGCCAGCGAGGCCAGTATCCTTGTGGAGTATGGCCTCGATGGCTGGGTTGTCAGCCTGTGGAGGAGGCCGGATGCTCGCAAGCTCTTGGTCGAGCTGGGTGTGAGTGAGTGATAGTGGCACTGCGGCCCTCACATGGCTGGTCTCGAGGATCTTTTGTTGACCCTCCCGGGCGGCGGCACTGAATGCCGTGCCAGTAAAACTGCGTTGAACATAATGTTCAATGTGAGCCACTCATTCGCAAGTGATGCTGGCATAGCAGGCCAACCATCATGTGATCTCGGCGAGCGGGATGTCTGGGCCAGCTCGGCCTATCATGGGATATGGACCTGTGATGGACAGCCGCAGGCTGGTGCTCTGCGGTGTCAGGCATTCCCTGGCATCGATGAAGCTTGACCATTGGTCAGTCGAGCCAAACAACTCGAAGAGTCTCGACTTGAGAGGTGACATGACCCCTTTGACTCGGGGTGCGAGGGGCTTCAACCACATCCAGACATCCATGTCTTTGAGGTTGAGGTTTCCATCCGCGTTGTCGTGGATGGCAGAAGGAATTCCTTCAGGGTTGTGTATCCAACCCTGAAGGATGGCCACGATGCTGAGCGGGGTACCACTCACTATCATGAAACAATCCCATTTGGGATTATGAGCACGTTGCTCGCGCTCGATGCGCTTGAACACGCCAATCATCTCGCGTGTGTGCAGGAACTGCGGTCCTTCGCACGTGTTCGGAGCTCGATGAAGCGTGCATCGTCAAGTGGGCAGATGTCGTACCATTGAGTACACTGTTGTGGTGCCTTTCCTACTGGTGTTACGACTGTTCCGATCAACCATCTCCGCCACCTCCGCACATCCTCCGCGCCACCTCCGTGCCACCTCCGACTCTATTCCGACATCTGCAACATCCGCAACCCTCCTCCCTTGTTCTTTCAGTACCCCTGGCCACCTCCAGATACCGGCCCCCGTACTCGACCCTGAGCACAGCAAGATACCATTTCCGTAGTTCCGTTTCTTCCAATGCCTATTGTACTTACCCGCCTTGTTCTTTGCCATTGTACTTACCCTACCCTGCACCCCCCCTTGTCACCCATTGTTCCGTATTAGCTACTTACCCTGTATGTCTATCCGATTCCCGCACTCTCCGGAACTTGCTTAGTATCATACTATTACTTGTTGTTCCTGCGCTTTGTATAAAACCCCCTCATGTATGCAATCAGATAATCACCTTCGATACTTGATTTCCTTCGCTCCATCTCCTGTTCTTAGCACAGCGAGTCTAGCAAGTCCTCAGTCCCTCTGCCTTTCCGTCTTCCGCCTTCCGCCTCAGTTCCGACCCAAGTTCCGACCCACCTTCAGTTCAGTGCATTCCGACTTCCGACCCATTTCCGAAATACCTAGGACGATAGTTCATTGGGGGCACAACCTACAAGTTGAAGCCGCTGTCCTTTCCAGTTCCGACTTAGCGGAAATCTCAATACGTAACAACTGGTCATGGTAGGAAGCCTGTCTCGGAGATCGGCTGGTCTCCAAGTGGTATGATCACTCCCTCCCCCAGGTAGGGAGGGTAAACTGTCCCCACCGGTGGCGGCAGGTCCATGTGAGGCCCGATGTACTGGGCCTCAACCAATGCTACCTGCCGTTGTAGGGCAGGGTCATTGATAATGTGCGACGGTGATGCCACTAGGTATGCACTGATCAGGCTTTCCCTCGCAATGGCTAGGCCATTGACCATGTTGGGGGTGCTGCGCAATTTCTGGCGCTTATTTTTAGGCTGCTCAGCCATACGCTGAGCTCTGTCCGGCTCGTACGTCTTCCAGACGGAGGACTCAGATTCCCATGTGTCTGGGATGTGGTACGCAGCGTCGGATGGCGCGCTCCACCCCTCCATTGATGTTGGGTGGGAGCTGATATTTGGGAAACCAGTCCCAAGGCTGCACACGTTGGCAAGGGTGCCATTGCGCGAGGTGATGAAGGGCCGGCCACTGGGTCTGTGGCCAGGTCATGGCGCGGCCTTTTGGAGGCTGCGTGTGTGAGCTGGAGTGCCTTCAGCTGCTCCTCGAGCTCTTCTACTTCAGCTCACTTGACTTCGAGCACGTTGTCATGCTCTTCGACCACGCATTCTAGGTCCTTGACCTCTTTTTTGAGGTCATGGAAGTCCCGCAGGGGTTCCACTCGCGCGTCACGTGCGATGCCCCTTGGGAGCCATCCCTAGGCTGCGTTGACAGCGTCGCCGATGTCTTCATCTTTCAGCTTCACCTTGCGGGTGCCCGTCGCAGTCCATAAGTGCACGGCGTAAGCTGTGCAGTTGTCGCAGTCATCCGGGTGGACGATTGCCAGTGCATCTTCCCATCCTATGATCATCCAGTGTTCCTGATCCACTGGGGCCCACAGGAGGTCAGCTGCCCCTTGTCTCAGGGCCGTTGAATGTGGCTTGGACGTTGACGGATCAATGTCCATTCCATCCTTGGATGGCATCATCTTCATTACCAGATGATGGTGGTGGTTGCGTCCAAGAAGTGATGCACCTCGGAAAGATCCGAGGTGAAAATTTAACCACGCTGTGGCCAGCATGTCACATGGTGTGCATGTGATTGACGCATCTAGCGGCACTTGGAGAGGTCGCGTGGCTTGCCAACCCCCCAGAGCTCTAGATAGTTATCTAGAGCTTCAAGATCCTTGCATGACGACATGGGCTCCCATGTTACGTTGCCTAGGGTCCAGCGGACCTGGAACTCCAGGTCCGTTGAGTTTATCCATCAATGTGCGATAATTTCATCGACGTCCCACTCCTCGTCATCATTTGCTCCAAAGTCATAGAATGATGCTTTTCAGCTCATCGGGGAGTTCAAGGGTCACCATCAAGGCATCATTGTGTGCCTCGATGATGCGGTATGGTCCGATGTACCACGGCAAGAGTTTTCTGGCTCTTCCTTTCGGCAGAGTCAGGTTTTGGGTCGACAGGTATATGCGGTTGTTGGCCATGTACCTGTCACTCGCTGTACATTCCTTGTTCGCATGAAAGGTCTGTGTCACTTGATGTTCCATAATTGCATCGTGCACCGTCATCAGGTTCCATCTGGCCTGATGTGCGAACCAGGCTACCTCTTTAAATGGGGTGTCCACCGCTATGGGGAGGTCTATCCACGGTAGCTGTGGTTCAGCTCAAAGGGTGCCAACCCGGTGGTTGCACTGACGTTGCTGTTGAGGGCAACCTCAACCATTGGGTATTTCAATGCCCAATACTTCTGATCGTCCCTGACTACTGCGTGCAATATCTGTCCGATAAAGCGGCTTGTGCGCTCGGTTGCTCCATCCGTTTGGGGATGGAAGGCAGTCAACATGAGGAGCTTAGTCCCCATGAGTTGCTGTAGTTCACGCCCAAAAATAGACGTGAACTTCGAGTGTGGCTGACATGCTCGTCATTGTTGGGACGAGGTGGATGTGCGACATTAGTCGGTCGATGACTACCATCAGGTAGTCACAGTCATTTGATTTGGGCAGGGGGGCCCATGAAGTCGATGCCGATTGACTGCCACGGCCTATCCGGAATGGGTAGGCTGTGTAGTAAACCTTTGGGCTGTTGTGGTCCAGTTTTTGTCATCTGGCACTTCGCGCATGATGTGCAGAATGACTCGATGTCCGGGCTCATGCCCGGCCACCAGTATGACCTTTGAATGTAGTTCAATGTCTTCAGATGGCCGTAGTGACCAACCATCTGGTGTGCTCGATGGATGATGATTTCGATCAGCCTCCTTCCCCCATGAAGAACAGATTGGGGGACGGCGATGATGTCTTTGAGCTGATTCTTTGTCCAAATCAGCCTGTCCTGGATACCAAATCTCGGGTGCGCGTTCGGGTGCTCCATGATCTTTGAGAACATGGGGTCCTTATGGTACACATCTCGCAAGACCTTGGCCAGGTCTACACCCTGTTCAATTCTCTGGCGCAGAGGTGCGCTGTCGTTGCCTGTGGCAATGACTCAGACATCATTGTCGTTGTCGTCACGTGATGCGACACCATTTGTGGGCTTTTGTGAGCCCTCATTTAATGCAGAGGATTCCACTAGCCACGCCTCTGTCTTCTCTGCAAGGCAGTTAGACTGTCTCGTCACTGCTCTGCGCAGCGGCATGCACGTATCCTCACCTGCTCTTTCCGCTCTTCCCGCAGTGTCGCTCTGCAGGTGTGACACTGTGCAGGGCATCAACTCAGTGTCACCTCCTGCATTTGCCAGTTAACCTCTGGGTTATGCTCCTGGAGCCATGGATAGCTGAGGATCATCTTGTGCTTCCCAAGGTTCATAATGGCGAAGACAGCACGTTTGGAGTGGTTGCGGAATCGCAGGATGACATCAACAAATTGCTCCACCCTCATTGGGGGTGCCATCAACATTATACATGGGGGTGGGGCATGTCAGTGATCGCATGGTTAACTTCTCAGTGGCTACAAATTCGCTGTCGATGAATAACACAGTCGCACCACTGTCAAGGAACACAGTCACTCCTTTGGCCTCAGCTGTGTCTGTTGTCTGGATCTCTACCTTGAGGTTCAGCAAATTTGAAGAGGGAACAGATGCAACCACGAAGTGCTTGGGAAGGGCTCGCTCCCAACGCTTCAATAGTGGCGAAGGACTTTTCAGAATGTCGTCGGTTGATGTGTCTTTATCGCTTGCTGTGTGTGACCCAGTTTCTGACACATGAATTGCATCTTCAGTATCTGGGGCTATTGACAGGGCAGCAAAGCTATTGGACAGGGGCAGCGAGGGCACATCTCTCACTCGCTGCGTGACGCAAAATCCTCCATGTCATCCTTCTCGACCTCTTCCTCAGCGACATCTCGCACATCTGCAGCAACCATCCAGTGCTCCAGCAGCTCCTCACGCCCATCAGCTGTCATGTAGCAGACATTGGAGGCCTGGGGGCATTCTCGTGCGAAGTGTCTGACCTTCCCGCAGCGCCGACAGGTTAGTAGCTGTGAGAATCGCTTTTTTGCAGTGTCCACATCCATCGGAGTGGGTCCAGAGGCAGTTGGGAGGGGTGTGGGCACTGGCATTATTGCTGGCCTCGATGGGAGTTGACTGGTGAACTTGGTATGTGATTCACCTGCCTTGCAAAAAACTGGCGGCAGGGGAGGGCCACCGTTTGTCACTTTAAAGATGTCGATCTTAAGACCTTGTATCACAAGGGAACAACAGAGCTTGACCAGTGTGGTATTCTGAATGCTACGTAGTGACAGGTAAGAGTAAGATGCGATCAAGCTGGGGAACTGCCGGGCAGTTCCCACGCACTACTATACAGTGGGGTCTTGTGGACCCCCCCCTCTCTGAATCCACTTCTTTACACCCTCCCCTTATAGAAGGAACCCACCGGGTCCCTGGAACCCTTCCTTGGCTGCACACATGAGTGCAACTGTTCTCGCCACTCCATACCATGCAGAAGGGTCATCGTCCTTTGGCCTGCCATCTAACATCAATGCAATGCGACCATGGATTGCAGGGTTGAGACCTCAACGGAACTTCATCACAATTGACTGCCCATCTGTGTATTCAACCTTCTCAACCAGCTCTTTGAACCCATTGATATATTCGTCGACTGAATGCTTGCCCTGATGGTACTGGTGCGATTCCAATTGATTCATCGCGTGGGTGGCCTCATGCAGGGGGTAGAACTGCTGGCGAAAAGCCTCTACAAAATCCTGCCAGGTTGCATAGAGTGGTGTGCCGCGCTTTGCTTCATGAGTGAATGCACGAGTGGTGAAAGTCACAGCCCTTCCCATTTTCATGAAGGACATTGCCCAAAGGATCTGCGACTTTTCGTCTGGGAAGTCGCTTACACACACCCAGGTAGAGGCTGCATGACTGGATAAAGTTGTGACCATTCATGCGGTTGCCATCGTACTTGGAGGGCTTTGCTGGCTCAGCTGTGCGCTTTGAGGAGGTGCGAACACGAGTAGGGAGTCCCGCCATCAGCCTGGTTGTCGTAGTCTGCAGGGTGTTCAACCTCATCTCCAGATCTTGTTTTTCATGCCTCTCTCTCATCAACTCTTGCTCTATTGCCGCCAAGCGGTCCAAAACTTCAGCAGCAGATGGCATGTCCATGGTAGGTGGTAGAGGGTGTCAGGGTATGAGAAAGGGTTGCTAAAATCACTGCTTTCAAAGGGTGTTCGATTCAAAGTCGGGCGATTTCACAACTGGTACTCCAGAGAGGAGTTTCTACTATAAGGGCAACATAGGCAGATGCTCTACACTCAAGTGGCAAACTGGCGAAGGGGGCTCCAAAGTAAGATAGAGAACTATATACACAACACAGACATACCTGGCAAAGGGGGATCCAAAGAGAAAACTCTAAGGAACCCCTTGGCCACATAACTACAACTATAAGTAAGCTCGGGCATGCTAGCCTGATCACCGAAGGCCCAAGTTACATAAGCAATCACACCAGCGATAACAGGGCTGGACAGATAAGGAAGGAATGATGTCGGAAGGGGCCAGAACAGGAAAGGAAATAAATGGAACACAAGACAGAAGGATGCCGAAGGCTAGGAGAAGCTCAGGGGCCACCAATAACACACTGCGATAATGCATATCGCGATAAAGCAGTGTATGATTGGGGTTCCCCTGACATAGATCCTATGTCCCTTGCTTTCATAGCTGTACCCAACCCATCTACCCTCGTCTGCTTTGGGCTCCAGCTTGCCACTGTTGTGATAGACACAACTATACTATTTAAATCCCTCTTATCAATCTAGAAACTAACAAAAAGAACAAAAAAAAGAATTTATTAAGGAATGGAAACAACGTTCACGACACCATAGATATCATCACGGGAGCACCAGATAGCATCATGATCAAGCTATGTTATCTATCAATTAGATAAGATACAGGAATATAGAATACCACCCGCATTGGCCACACGTGGCCGATCAGAGATAGCGCACCTGTTGGCATATGGCATTGGCCATGACATCGATAGGCACCAGTCCACAGGCACCAAACACAGCAGAGGGACACAGACTGGGCAGGAGCACCGGACGTTACAGAATGACGACAGAACGTCATTCCAAACACACATGCTCAATTAGCTGCCTCACAGAAGAGGCACAGAGACAGCGGCGCCATCACCAAGAGCAGGATTTATGTTGCACAAGAGAAACTTAGTTCTCATTTTCTATTGTACTCCATGACACGTCTAACTGACTATTATCCTAACATCATGTAGACAGGTGCTTTGTATAGTAGATACAAGACTCTACTCCAAAGCCTATCCCCCTTGGAATATCCCCATCTTTTCTATGGCTTTATGACTACAAACAGTCACCCCTTTATTTACACATAGTTTTTCGACCCATCCACTTATTATCCTGAACACTGGTAGTCATTACTATTATAGTATAAATAGCTACCACAAATGTACGAGCCGATCATCCAGAAATTACTGTTTCACCCCCTGAAGTAACTGTAGACTTGTTTGATAACTACAGAACTTAATCCTCGATAGTTTTCTCTAAATCTTCGTTGAGAGTCTATTATCATTGCCTACTCTAAACTATCTCAAAAGTGAAGCCTTTTGAGATACTCATTCTCTAGATCGAACCCACTCTTCCATTAACACGGTCATGTGACCAGCATCCATCAGTGATGGACGTGCCTCGCCAAGCTTAGGCAGCACACAGTGACAGGACAAACATAGCAGTCCCCGCCGCTGGGCAACAGAGATCATTTATCAAAATCATTTTAATCTGACATATATTATAACAGCCACGGTCTTCTTTGAGAGGATAAACTCTCGCACCCCACTCAGGTAAGTCTGTTAGATCAGGCTTTCCCAGGTGCATGACCTCATATGGGGTTTTTCTGTCCAGCACACAGGTGGACGTTCGGTTCTTCAACCAGACAGTGTGCTGTACCGATTACATCCAGAGGAATTTCTATAAGTTCGTTGCAAGATGCATTGCTCATGTGTGTTCTAGCAGCGTTCACTTCAGCCGTTCTGACACTCTGTTCTCCTCAGGCATGTTGTGCACAGCCAGGCTTCGGACAGTCCCTTTGGATTTCAGGTGAGCGGTGAATTCTTCAGAGAGATATTCTCCTCCTCGGTCTGTCTGCAGGCGCTTCAACCTTGCGCCATGCTGGGTGTCCACCCACACCTCATACTGCTCATAGCAGTTGAAGGTGTTGCTGTTTCATGCCAGGGGTACCAGGTTTGTCCACCTGCTGTGGTCGTCGGTGAAACCGATGAAATAATCTTTTCCGTCATAACTTTGGGGGTTCTCAGGCTCCCACACGTTCAAGTGGACCTTCTCACCGAAGCTTGTGGCTCTCGGTCCCTCCTGCTTTTGCGGGACAGGCTTGCGCATCGGCTTCGCTTGTGCACATGCCATGTGGAAGCTGGGCTGACTTGATGTGTCAATGTCAAGGCTGGTTACTGTTCCATCCTGCATGAGTTTCCAGGGTAACGTGCGTGGTTGTCTGATGATTGGGGATGCCGACAATCATATTCCCTATCCCTGTAGCTTGGAAGACCATCTTATCCACAGCATTGATTGCATGTGGCATGATTTCTTTGAAGGTGATGAACTCCCAGTGTGAGGGTGGTCCCAGTGAAGGTAGTTGTGAAGGCAAAGTCCTTGCTTTCAGTTGCTGCGTTCGCTGATCCACCTCCCTTCTTTTCTTCCTTTTTCTTGGCCTTTGACCAGCAGTCTGCCTTCATGTGACCCTTCTTACCACACTTCCAGCATTCCACATCGGCCACATGTTTGGGGCTTCCCATGGCCTTTTGCTGCAGCAAGAGCATTCTCGCTCACTTTGAGCTGGCACTCTGTGATGGTGAGTCTCTCAAACTCATCGATGAGTGTGATGATCACTTGATCCAGCTCTAGCTTTGCTTTGGCATGTGCTGTGGACATCGTGATAGCATTGATAAGTGAGCGGTATGACTTGGGGAGCGAACCGAGGATGACTGTGACTAGGTCGACATTGGTAAGTGCAGCATTCATTCCAGATAGCTGCTCCTGCATCCTCATGAGACTCTCCAAGTACATGTGGACATTCAACTCGTCTTTGCACTTGATCTCATACATCTGTCATCTCATGTTGATCTTTACGGTAAGTGCTTTGGTTTCATGCTTCGCACATACTGCTTCCCATACCTCCTTTGCTGTAGTCAGATTCCACACTTCGATGAGTATGCTGTCCGGGACCATGGTGAAGACCTGAGACATGATCATTGCTTTGCGTTGGTTGTAGTCATCCCAACGCTTCTCCAGATTGTCCAGCTCTTCCTCTTCCATGTCCGTTAGCGTGTTGCCATCTGGGTAAGTGGGGATTAGGGGGGGGCATGCGGACAGTCCCCTCCAAGTGTCATTTGGCACCACGAGTTGACGCTAGTGTAGCTAATGTTTGACTCTTCCAGGTGACCCAGTTCTTGCCATCTTGGGCAAGCTTGGAGATGACAAATGATTTTGAGTTAGCGGGAGACATAGTGGGCTCTGCAGGGCCCATAACCTGTTGGCAGTTATGCGCAGTAGTCTAGGACAAAGTGTCATGACGTGTTATCTCTCATACTCAGAAGCTCAGTTTTCCTATTTTCTCACCCCACCTTCGTGTTCATTCCGATCACCATCGTTATGTTTGGCAACCAACTCTCACTGTTCGCGCCAACTACCATAGCCGCGCCGCCAAATGCACGATCGACGTCCTGGGACTGACTTGGCAGTCATCACTGGGCCTGCCACCTCCTCTGCTCGACCCTCTTCCGATGGTGTTCGAATAGTTGGGTTGCCATTACCTGTGCATTTCCTGCACCTTGGTACCCCCATTTTCCCTTTCGCTACTCCTCCTCAGTGTTCGCTCGGTTTCGCCCTCCACCTCGACCTCTCCGCCCCTATGTCACCTCTTTTCGCCCTTCCTTGCATTTCGCTGAACGGATATTCACTGCTCGCATCATTTGCCAGCAGGCACACCATCAAAAACACGATTGATACCATTCACCCGGCATCATGGTTCATCATTAACCCCATCGTCTTCTTAATCCAACCCCATTGGGCGTTTGTATGGTCAAAGCATGTTCGCAGGACATCCCCTCCATAGGCCGTGCGGAATCAACCCAGTAGACCAAGAGTCCGTGCAGGGTAGCATGTATGCGGGTCCCAAGACATGGTTTTGTCCATAAGTGCCTTCGCCACCTTTACTCTCCGTCGTTTCATGTTCTCCCTCTTCTCACATTCTATTGTATGTTTATTTCATCTATGTTGTATCATGGCTGCGCACCCCTATCCAACCCTGACTTGTGACGGCCTCTTTCCTATTCGCTGTTACCTTACGAGCATTCGATATAAGTAGTTTACATTCGCATGTATATTCCACAGTTCAATTATCATATGTCGTCCATCTTGTGCAAACTTGACCTCGCTGTGATCATCGTCTTGAGTCTCTCCTTGAAGATTTCTATCTTCAACCAGCCAAGGACTTGGCATCACTGGTGATTTCTCATACTTCATCTTCGTTACCTTAGCCTTCGAACTATTTTCTGTGCTGTTGGCGAAGGGCTCTGAAGGAGCACCTTCGCCAGCGAAGGGACCGTCGAAACTTAGACAGCCCTTCCGCGATATCTTGCACGTTACGTCGTCAAGTGCTGCGAGCTATTTCGCTACGACTGTAGATAGGGTGAGCCCCGGTTAGGCAAACCCTCTCGCCTTGTGAACATTCATTGGTTCACCTATTCGCCAAACGGCATACTTATTCGCACAAGTTATTCGGGCATTCGCTGTGTTCACTAATACACGATATTAACGCTTGAAAACCAATCTTGACACAAAGGTGGTCAGTGAATGGATGCTTCACTGAGCCTGCATGTATATCTACCTATGACAAAAGTGCTATACATGGAAATAAGCGACCTGCGTCTGGATGCATAATACGGCGGTACGTACCTCAGTGAACGGATGGTTCACTGAGGTACAACTAACTAATCGTCTGACCTATATACCTGCTTCGGTCACACAAGACCAAAGCTATTAATGTCCTCCCTACTCTAACTGTTCGGCTGCGCCGGGCGCGGCCTGCTGGGTTCTACGCTTACCAATAGTACCATGTCCCAATAGATGACACATGCGCTCCACAATGTTTGATATATCGCAGGTGCTGTGGAACATCGCCGCGACGCTTAAAAACAAACTATAACCACTAGTCCCTGTATCTCAGGACATGACATTGAGTGGATGCACCATGAGTGTCATTGTCAACGAAACGCTGACTGCTCCAGCTTGACAGGTTATTTTGTTGTGAGCGTGCAGATGAATTGAAGAGCATTTTGGAACCGAGCCCAGGCTGAGCACTGACCATACAGTTGGCTTACCACCGTGGTACCAATACCTCAGTAATACAATCACGTGCCTGGAGTTTGAAAATAACCAGAGTTTGAAAATTTGGGTCGAAGCCGGCCATGAGGGCCCGAGTTAATGAACTCTGTAGCTAGAGTTGTTAGTAAATACTGAATCTTTCTTGGGACACGTGGGGTCGCGAAGATCACGTAAAATGACCATGCACAACGTGTAATTTAGCACTGGAGAGCCTTCATGCACACCTGAGACCTCTGTTTTGCTGGGATTTTGCGTGATTTACATTTCATATAACCCTATTTGGTGTTTAGTCCTTAATTCTACTATGCCGGTGGCAGGGGGCTGGTGGGAGAAACAAGGGCTAGTCACGCTGCAGCTAATTACTCTGCGTGACAGGCGCCTGCGCGGCCGGATCTTGGCATGAGACTCCGACACACTCCGCCGCCTTTTGTTCGCTGCCATCCACTGCCATCCACATCCGCGCTAAGTACTGTACCCATGCCTCAATCCAGCGGGGCGACCGCAATCTCGAGCCCTATGGACGAGGATGCGGGATCTTGAATGAAAGCGGCGTTAGTAGCGTTACAATCAGGCCGGCACAAGTCGATGAGGGCGGCGGCGACCACGTGGAATGTTAAGTACAGCACCTTGCGCAACCGTATCCAAGGTAATCACCAGGCTCCACGGGACGCTCATGAAAAGCAGAAATTGCTAAGCAGCCACGAAACCTCCGCGGTGGTCGACTGGTGCAAGTTCAAAGCGCTCAAGGGGGAGCCTCTCTCGTGCCTGGACCTGCAGCACACTGCGGCAAGGAGCCGAGTAAATGTTGGGTGGCGACGTTTCTCAAGACACATGCCGAGGAACTCGAGGCGCGTAAGCCCCGTGCGCTGGACCCAAAGAGAGCCCGAGCTTTCAACAGGACGAACGTCGGGTCTCATTTCAAGCTTCTCAAGGAGGTGCTGACCAAGTACGATGTCCCGCCCGAGAACATTTACAATGAGGATGAGAAGGGCGTCCAGCTCGGCGGTGGGAGGAAGGGGATCGCCACGCAATATATTTTCACCAAAGGGGCGAAGGATAGGTACGCTCTGCGATCCGACTCCCTCACCAACATCACCGTTCTGGAGGCCGTTTGCCAAACGGCGCCAAAGTTCCACCGTTGGTGGTGCTGACGAACGGCGCGGAGCCAGAAGGTTGGTGGAAATGCGCTGGATTGGGCGGGTGAGTCCTTCTGTACACATACGTCCTGTTCGCACTGATGTCTGGCTTCGTAGTGTTGCGTATTCTCAGAGCGGCTGGACCGACGATGAGGTATATTTGGGCTGGTTCAGAGATGTTTTCCTCAAACACATATCCGCGAATAACCCTTCGGGCAAGCCTATCCTTCTTATTACGGACGGTCACAAATCCCATGAGACAGACGGCGTCCGGGAGTTAGCAACCAAGAACGACATCATCCTCTACTCCCTCCCTCCCCATACGACCCATAAACTCCAGCCGTTGGACGTCGCTGTGTTCGGCCCGCTTCAAATTGCGTGGGCCCTTCGATGCCAAAAGAGCGGCATTGAGCGGAGGCCAATCATGCGCCAAACCTTCGTGAAGGAATATCTCGCCGTCCGGGAGACGTCCATGACGACGAAGGTGATCCAAAGCGCGTTCAAGCGCTGCGGAATCCACCCGTTTGACGACCAGGTGTTCACGGACGAAGACTTTGGACCCAGTCTGTCTATGTCAGGGGACACCCTGTTTTCCATTTCCAGTTCCGACACCACACCCAGTTCCGACTCCATTTCCGACTCCGCTTCCGGTTCCGATTCCATCTCCGCATCCGCTTTCGGGAACAATTCCGCTTCTGGGAGAACTTCCACCAGTTCCGTTCGCCTTGCCAGTTCCACTCCAATTTCCGACTTCCGCCCCGGAACAGTGTCGGAAATCAAGCGACTCGCATAATAGGTGGCATCAAGGGTCGATCAAGGGTCAGGGGGATGCAGGGTTGATGGCGGGTGCCAAGCGTTGTCCCTGGCTGCGCAGCGTAGTATAATACGGGCTCGCTGACATTGGGGGTCCTTAGACTTTTCTCTTTGGATTTCCCCTTGTCAGGTGAGAACCCCCTCTCTTGTATGCTCTGTTCATTTATACATACTTTGGATTTCCCCTTGTCGGTTGTGGGGTAGTGTGATCTCCACGACTAGCCAGGGTTGCCCTTACAGTCTACATCGACGGCCGGTGGTGTTGTGCCTGACTTGTGGTCGGGGGATCTTCCCTCCTCCCCTGAGAGTGCGGAGATGACGCCCGGGGAGGACCAGGAGAGTCAGGATAGTCAAGCGAGTGGCGGGTCTCCAGGCGCGCGAGGAAGGAATGACAATAACGAGGAGGATGACGAGGAAGATCAGGGTGAGGGCGAGAATGCCGAGGACGACGAGCACAACGACAAGGACGAGGAGGCCGAGGCGGGGATGGTGGAGCAGCAGAGCGATATGGATGATAACGATCCAGACTACGCACCGATTGTCCAGGACGAACCTGTAAGTCAAGCATATTTCATGTAACGTCACGTAGGCTGGTGCTGATCAGCTATAGGGCGTGACACTCCCTAATCCCAAAGAGCCCCCTCCCGACTCCGTGGGTGTCAAGTCACCCATTCCATCCCTATGGGACTATCGGTTTCTCTCACCACCCTCATCCATGGATACCTCTTCCATGACATCATCAGCACGCACAGGCTCCAGTGGCCATCGCCGTCACTCATACGGCATTCGCAGCATTACGCAGGACAAGACGCGCCGCCTAAAGCTCCTGACTCGACGTAATAGTGCGGCCCACTCCTCTGCCTCCTCATCCCAGCCCTCTGGCTCCGGTGCATTCTCTTCTCCTATGTCCATCCATGACTTGCCAGTTGAGAACCTGAGTGAGAGTCTCGTCAGCCAAATAAATGGCATGTTCCTTAACATGCGTGCCGCCCAGGCAGACGCCAAGGCGGTCCAGGAAGAGAACCAGCTCTTGCAGGAGGACAGCCAGGCCTCACGGGCAGAGACCCAGGCCTCGCAGGCACACATCACACTTGCTGCCATGGAGATAGCTCATCTGCGCCAACTGATAGAAGAGGGCACCAAAAAGCACCCCGCCAAACGGCGCAAGACCCACGCTGGCCCCCAGGTGATAACGTGCCCCGCACGGGCTGCCCAATTTGAGGAAGAACAACGAGGACGTGAGGCCCAACAGGCTGAGGAAGCCGCCAAAAAGCAAGAGCTGGAAGCGGCTGCCCGAGCACGAGAGCTTCAACGCTCTCACAATGCGGTTTTAAAGACGTTTGAACAACCCATCGCAGCATATAAACATAAAGACGACTTGAAAGACATTGCAGCTGCCTTCGCCCTCGACCAACAGGGGACTATCGCACAGTTGACATCTCGGATCAAAGAGTACATGACCCTCCATCCTGAACTTGCCACCAACCCTCACTTCCAGGCGCTTTTCTTAAAAGCGCGCCGAAGCCGCAAACGATGTGCATCCATTGGAGACTCGTCTGCGGAGGTAAATCCCCCTCCGCCTGCCCTTCCCCCTCTGCCTGCCGTTCCACCTCTACCTGCACATCTGCCCCACGCACGCATGGCCCGTGGCTTGACCCCTGCTCATGACAGGTCATTCCCCGAGTTCGGCAGCGTCCCTCTCACGCGAAACCCCGTGTACGCGGGCGCCCCTGTTCACCCTGGCATCCCCAGTCCCCATATGCCCTACGAGGACACGGCCCGTGGCTTGACCCCTGCTCACGACAGATCATACCGCGAGTTGGGCTCCGGTGTCCCTCTCATGCGAAACCCCGTGTATGCGGGCACCCCTGTTCTCCCTGGCATCCCCGGTATCCCTCTGCCCCACGCGCGCTCGGCCTGTGGCTCGACCCCTGCCCACGACATGGCGTATCCTGAGTTCGTACCCGGCTCATCCAGTGTCCCTCTCACGTGAAACCCCGGGTACACTGGCCCCCCTCCCTCTTCCCTTCCCTTGACTGGTTTTGGTCCCTCTCAGGCCAATCCCTCCTCCACATATTCCATGTACCCTGAGGCATCCAGACGCCCTGATCAG
Source organism: Gautieria morchelliformis (assembly GCA_015179125.1). Taxonomy (NCBI): domain Eukaryota; kingdom Fungi; phylum Basidiomycota; class Agaricomycetes; order Gomphales; family Gomphaceae; genus Gautieria; species Gautieria morchelliformis. The sequence goes on along the minus strand of WHVA01000188.1, from coordinate 126,962 downwards.
TCCTACGACCCTTCGTTTTGGCCGTACCATCACGTTCTATGTTTCATAGTACATGTATCAATATGTAGTGTACTACTTACTTCCTCATGTACAGTAAGTAGCATACTTCTATAATGTACTGTACTGGACTGGACACTACTCTAATGGTGTGCCGTGACGGCACTCCTAGCCGAAAGAGACGGCAATGTGTGACCCAATGGTGACAGAACGTGACGGTTTATGACGAAATCGCACGGCATCGTGTTCAAAGTCCTGTACAGCGGCTTCTGCTATGCAGGGCTCCCTTAAAAATTAAGAGAACCTTACAGAGAACAAAATAACATTTGTAGTTTATAATCCATCCACTTTTCAGGTCTGCCTAGACTGGCATTCCGGTGCAGTAAGCAGTTTTATGCAATTTTCAAACTCCTGGTACCCGATAGTAGACCTTCTGACCGGCCTCCGACCCTTCTTGAGCCCATGGGAGTTATTTCTTAGCGAGTTAGCCTGTGGCTGCTCCTTGGAATCCCCGATTACCCTTACCAGGACCATCCCACGGCAGCATTTACTCTTAGTCCGCGACTCAAGTGTTCAGTACTTATTTTATTACTTCTTTCATTACTTGAAAGACACGACAGTCCGCCTGTATGTCATCGACGGAACCTAAGAAAGCAAATCAGCTAAAAATAATGGAATTGCTCACAGTACTTACTTAGTTGGGCGTTATGTATATTCGCCCGTTCTTTGACGGTTTGTCAGGAAGCGGTGCTTATCTCAAGTCAAAAGGGATCAGTCCAATGAGGGGCAACGCAGGTGTATGGCACTTCAGGGTGCATGTACTCAATGTTTTTGGAGATGCCGGGCTAATAATTTCAATGGTTCTTGGGAGCATCATGCACACCGCGGATGTTCACATCTGCCATCTATCAAACACTCCGAATGCAGCACCTGCGTCGTCGGCTCACACACGGTACGCCCAAACTCTCTAATACCAATCTGGTAGTTATGAGATCCATTTATCCGCCCTCTTAGTTGAACCTTCTTCATGCGATTGGGCGCTCCGATCATTCTAATTCAGCAGCATTGGCGCAAGTGCGAGAATGCAGGCATTGTACATGTAAGTAATGAGAGAAAGTTGTATATTTTGCATAATCGAACACCTGTGTGGTTTGTATGGTCCTTTGATGTATTAAACTTGAAGGTATTTATTACATAATCAATAGCGCTGAGGGTTTCAAAGTAGGGACTCAAATTTAATATATGATACGGCGTGTTGGGGGAGTCAAGCCAAAGAGTAGCCACAGGCTCAGCAAGTCGCAAGGTCTACTTGGGATGTGTTGTAATATTAATAGAGCAACTGCAACCTCATGAAATAGCCTGGGCCCGGTTCAAAAGTTTCTTCAATTCACCTGCGCGCTCACACATGTCACTGAAGCGCCCCTTTAGCAGTTAGCGTTTGTTTGAAAATGGTGCATCTACTTATGTAATGTACCGTGACTCGTGTCCGATCCTGGGAGATGCCGGGCTGACGGTAATTATAGATGATCTTGAGCAGTACAGTATGTCCACACCACCCGCCATGCCATCTATCAATCACTTCGGATGCAGCACCTGCGGCTTCAGCTCACACCGCAACGCTTTCGTACCAAGTTCATCAGGAAAAGTCTGAAGTGGTGTTAGCGGTGCCTAACACCGCTTCAACTCCAGATCGTTGGAGTGAAGCGGTGTTAGGAGCCGAGTACAGATTACTTCCGGAGAGTTCCTTCACACGTCATGCCCCTCGAACTCACGGCGTCACGAAGCCCAAAGAACACCATGCATCGCGAAGTGCGCGAAAAACCAAATATATACCACATTTTGGCAATAATATAAGATCACCTCACAGCTACCTATATCCTGTTCTAGGGCCTCTGAAATTAACTGTATATCAGCCCATCACTTTGTTGACTTGTTCTGATGCTTCCCCCTGCCAAATTTGCCACACTCTTGGGGATAATTGACTATCCAGCTACACTGGTTTGACTGGGTACTGGTGTCTAGTGTTCTGCAAAGCCCGGCTCGGCTCACGCCAGCTCGGGCTCACCAAATTCAGAGCCAGGCTTTGAGTGCCAGCTCGGGCTTGGCTCCTCGAGCTGCGGCTTGACGGCTCGGCTCAGGCTCTCCAAAACCCAGGCCAAGCCCTAGCTCCTGGCCTCAGGACGGCTTTGGTCTGGCTCGGCCCGGCTTTTGGCGGCTCGGCTCTGGCTTAGCCACGGCCCAAGCCGAGCTTTGCAGAACACTACTGGTGTCAGGGGACACCCTCCGTCCAGTTCTGCTCCCAATCCAACTTCCACTCGCTCTGCTTCCATTTCCTAGATGCATTTTTTCCACCAACTGTGCTCGCTTCATCACCTCCACTCCACTTCCACACTTCTGCTTTTGGAACAATGTTGGAAGCAAAGTGGCTCATATAGTATGTGGCAAACAGGATTGGTCAGGGGTCAGGGAGGGAGGGCTCACCGGTGAGTACCAAGCAATGGCACTGGCTGCAGCTGAGTATGGTATAATACAGGCTCACTGGCAGTGGGAACCCTTAGACCTTTCTCTTTGGATTTCCCCTCTGTCAGGTGATATTCCTTCTATTGTATATTCCCTTATTTGTATCCTGTAGCGGTGCTTTAGTGCCAGTCCCTGACTCCTTTACAGGAATGACTATCTTCATAGGCCACAGCAATGTTTGTACAAATATTACTGTCAAGTGTTATATACCAAAATACTTGTTATATGTCATATGCAATACCTTTGGGTTGTTGACACCCATCAGTCCGGAGTTGAATACAGTGTTGCATTTCATAGATGAAAGAATTAATGCAAAAAAGCAGGAAGGTGCATGTCAGACATTTACATTCTTAACTCAAACTCAATGCCTGTTCAGAGGATGGAAGACAAGGTGCACTGTACAAGGCCAAAAGAGAATAAAAAGATAACCCTTATAAAAGAGGGTAATTAGTATGTGGCAAAAGCAGAAAATGTGTTGACGACACAGGATAATGACAGCAACACCGCAGTTTAGGTCCCCACTGGGATAGTGCAGGATCACTGTCCACCTCTGTAAGGGCAACCCTGGCTAGTCGTGGAGATCACACTACCACACAACTGACAAGGGGAAATCCAAAGTATGTATAAATGAACAGAGCATACAAGAGAGGGGGTTCTCACCTGACAAGGGGAAATCCAAAGAGAAAAGTCTAAGGACCCCCAATGTCAGCGAGCCCGTATTATACTACGCTGCGCAGCCAGGGACAACGCTTGGCACCCGCCATCAACCCTGCATCCCCCTGACCCTTGATCGACCCTTGATGCCACCTATTATGCGAGTCGCTTGATTTCCAACACTGTTCCGGGGCAGAAGTCGGAAATTGGAGTGGAACTGGCAAGGCGAACGGAACTGGTGGAAGTTCTCCCAGAAGCGGAATCGTTCCCGAAAGCGGATGCGGAGATGGAATCGGAACCGGAAGCGGAGTCGGAAATGGAGTCGGAACTGGGTGTGGTGTAGGAACTGGAAATGGAAAACAGGGTGTCCCCTGACAACCTCTTTGTTCCTGCTCCACAGCTGGATGCAGCCTGTGGAGCATTTGCTATATCAAAACCCATTATTTTGATCCATTCTCTCACTATTCCAAATCCCAGTGGTTACTAACATTTTAGTATAAGTAGCTACTATCAAATGTATGATAAACTATTGAAAATAACAGTTTCATCCCCTGAAGTACCTATATGCATGTCTGATTGCTGTAGAACTTAGTCCTTGATAGTTTTCTCTAGTTCTTTGTTGAGAGTCTATTATCATTGGTTACACTGCACTGTTCCAAAAGTGAAGACTTCAGATCCCTCATTCCTTTGTTCTCACCTGTTCTCTCCTCAACTCAGTCACATGACTGACACCAGGTGGCACACCACCGAGCTTAGTCATCCTGCACATACATCTCTTGCGCAAGGGGTGCACACTAGGGATGCACACCGTGCCGTATTATGGCCACGGCACCCGTACCATCAAGGCTCGGTGTGCTGTGCCAACGGTACGGTTTGACACCGTATATACCATACAAATATGGCCGTGTACAGTATGGTATGTATACAGCATGCATCGGTAAACACCGAAAATGTGTTAGCCGAGCCCAAAACACAGCACCTGACGGGCGCTACTGCTGGCACGTACACATCGGGCATGCCTGATTAGTCTGCATAGGCTGACATAAAGCGCAGCTACCTGTGTAGGCTGCATAGGCGAGCATACTAATCGGATCGGTCACTAACCGATCTTGCAATAGCCCTACCGTATAATATTGCCGTCAACCGTAATACGGCCAGTACGGTACGGTACAGTACCGTCAGATGGGAGAGGTCTTGATCATACAGACGGCATATGGTCTGCCATATCTGTCAACCCGCCGTACATTATACGGCCGTGGCCGTAATACGGACGGTGTGCATCCCTAGTGCACACCACACACCACACACCGCTACTTCTTGAGCATCAGAATATATCTATTCTGATTTATACCATAAACAGGAGAGAGTGCACTCCCTTTCCTTGTACATACATACCCTCCCTGTTACCATCCTGTGGCAGCTGTCTTGTATGGCCATGGATCCCGTTGTTTGGGTGTGGACCCAAAATTCCACAGGTTTTGCAAATTACTTGTAATAAATATCATGGCATACAATGTTTTACTGCAAAGCGGCCACTAGAAAGGTTGTGTCCCATGCAACGGAGTTGGGGACTGGCGCTGATGCACCGCCACAGGATAAGTATCGATTTACATAACTAAAGTCGTTTATTTACTGTAACTCTTGCCGGATTACCGGTAGCATGCCACGCTAGTGAACACACGTCGCCAGATCATGGGTTGCGTTGCGTCTACCGGCTGTAGCAAGTGAGTGCACATACAGGAAAGTTAGCCGGGATTAGTCTTGGGCAGCGAGCTTAACAAGCGCAGCGGAGTTAACCGCACGGGGCCTAATCGTACACTTGAATGGCTTAGGATGGCTTCGGTGTAATGTTAGTACCGTGTCCCGCTACAAAGAACCATGTGTAGCGTACCGAACACTGTGCTCTGTGTGCTTACTATCGATAGGTATAGCCTTTCCAGTTGCATCAAACCCAGGTGTGATCTTGAATACAAAAAACATTGATACTATAGCAATCCAAATAGTATTTTCGGCGATTTCCATGCCAGGGCATGCTCTGGATGGTAGTGTGAATGCTGGAAGGTCGACTCAAGAGGGCACGCCATCTCTAACCTACGTCCGAAGCCAAATGCAACATTCCTGGGATCGGGTTGCGGTGTACGACCTTCAGCCGTTAGGAACCGGTCAGGATTGAACTTTTCCGGCTCGGGGTAAACAGTTGGATCATGTAACATAGCCCTGCCACGTGAGGGGGTTATTAGAACAATTTAAACAAGAACAAGGAAGCCATGCACCAGCTATTTGCGATAACAGTGCTTCCCGCCGGGAGAAATAAGCCATTATACGTGTCATCCCGTGTCAGACGATGTGGTACACCTGCCACGAGTCTATAAAAATTGGAGTTAGAAAGACAAAATGCCCGCTTACCGACTGGCGTTGTCGCTCCCCACCTATATACAAGTAAAATAAAGGATTAGAGCAATCGATATCATAATTTGACTATGGCGTCACACCGGAACGCTTCGCTAATGATGCACTGAATGTAAGGGAGGTGCCCGCGATCGGAGAATTCGGGGAGACGATTGCGCGCAGTTACTATGTCGAGTTCGGCTTGTGCTCTAGCCTGGATCACAGGGTCTATCACAAGTGCAATCATCGCACTCATGAGCGAAGACAGGGTCTTGAGCAGAGCACGTATTGAGCGGATGTACGTCTGAAGCTCCCACACCTACCGTATCGAAGCCAGCTGGGATATTATATGCATGATAAATCCCAATACATTGCAAATTCGATTCAGCCAAACTCACCAGAGTAGACATTTGCACCAGTGTCTCTCACCCCTTCTTCGTCTTGGTGCTTCGTGTCTTCTAGCAAATCGGTGATATAACAATGACGAGCATTTCCTTCGGCCTGGGAATAGTCAGATCACTGACGTAAGAATTGTGATTTACATTGACCATCCTTCTTTTGACATCATTGAATGGCACATCGCGCATTGCAGTAAGAGCTTCCCGAGTACCACGGGGGAGCCGTTTAAATCCAGTCCCAGGAAGCCAGTCGGGAAGGAAGCGCACTTCACGAAACGGACCGTTAACATAAACCACTGCCTCTCCAGTTATGACTTACAAGGCGGGATCAAGTCAACTATATGAGCGCCAACAGCGCCGGCAGCGGCAATGGTGCGTCCGCCTTTGGATGCAACTTGGAGAAAAAAATCATCGTTGGACTTTACTTCATGGCCGAAAACGATCTCCATGATAATAGCTCCAGCCATACTATATTGATATTCAGTGAGCGGGGTGCTGTACGAAAATACAGGGAAGGTAGAATGTGCGTACCGCTCAATATGCAACTTGTAATTGTCCGGGTCATCTAAGAGATCGTTGAGCAGACGGTGGGCTTCCTTTTGCTGTATGCGGTAATAGTCTGGGAGCTTCGGTTTGGCGAAATACTGTTGAAGATATTTACGATGACGTCTAAATGTTTCCCCGTACGGAACTAGGGGTAATGCCCATTTCCAGCCAATCCTAGATATCACAATGACTTGACTGCTATAGGGTCAGAGGTCTGGGGTTGCACGTACACATCGCCAGCCATGGGGACATGCGGCCGGCAAGAATATATTGCACTCCTCTTGTCCAAGAGCGCATGTGCGACAGCGGCAGAGTTAATGACAATGACCGACTTCTGCATAACGCTGAAGTAAACAATGTCTCCTGGGAGTTTGCATGTATGAGATGAAAGAAAACGGGAGTTAGTTGAGCACTCACCATACTTCTTTCCCCATTCCGCGTAAACCTTCCAGGGAGCATCACTTGGAACGTCAAACAAGTTGCCTAGAAGAAAAAGAGGCTTGGGGCCTGGAGGTAAGCTCTTGTTTCTCGAGCGAATTGCGAGGATGAAACTAATGACTAGAGGGACAAGAGCGTAGACACTCCACATTCCGGTCGTTATCCAACTCATATCGTTGTAGGTAGAAGGAGGAGATACCTATTGAACACTTTCATGCGCACCTATACATTGGAATCGAATTGCCTATTCCTGGTTATTTTGTGAGTATCTTCCCCGTGTAGTATGACGGTAAGAGAATACCTTATCCAGTATAACTTAACATAACTGCCATGGTCCCGTTTTGGGACTTATGGCCATGAGATTTAAACACCTCACTTCAATCACGCATGTGGAGTGAGATCGGAAACCGCGCGCTCAGCTAGTTGGCGAGGTTTTCGGTTCAGGCACATTAATCTTGCGTTGCACTTCGTGGCACCTCAGGTGAGACCGGAGTTTGGGAGTCACCCGACGCCTCAGGCCTTAGGCTGGCAGTGCCCAGTGCCCACCTGTCATAGTCAACCTTTAAACTTTGTACATAACATTGTATTGCCCAGAATTCTTGGGACCTCCTGATTAATATCTCCCTATCACCGTGAGACCTCTGCGCATTGATATCCGACGGTTGAGGTGGCGTAATCACCTGGTCTACCGTCAAATTTCCCTCGTCAGATCAGGAAAACACCGAAAATCTGGTAGTAGCGCCCAAATTTAACAGGACGAATTTCCAAAATTGGGAATACACGGCGAAACGTGAGATATGGCAGCCAAATGACATCCCCTCGCCGGACATCGCCTCTGAAATACATAACACTTTTCGTTCCATATATGTCGTTTAGCTCAGAAATCATTTCGGAGAACTTTATTTTTTTTCCGGAATGTTCACACCAGGATACACTGTGTTGTCTACCTAACAGGTAAAGATTTGTGAAATATGGTGTTTCTACCAAGTTTCCCACCACACAATACAAGGATTTGTTATACATAAAGACCGTCAAAGCATGTGTCGAATCTACAGTTTTTTGCACCCAGTAATGGCGCCATTTCATTCCTTCGCTCTCGGAAGCCCTTGCATCCTGGTACTGCTCCTGGTTCTGACATGGATTGTGGCCACTTCAATACGAATGTACTTTCTACGCCTGAGAATGCCTCCTGGGCCCGCTGGCCTCCCAATCGTGGGAAACACGTTCGAAATGCCCACGGAATTGCCTTGGATACGCTTTGCTGAATTAGGCAAGAAGTACGGTACGTGGATGCATTCCGAGTCTGTTTGGCTTGCAGACCAGACGCTGATCTCAACAGGGCCAGTCATTTCATTCATGGCAGCTGGATGCCCTGTCGTTGTCTTGAATGACCACAAATCGAGTTACGAATTACTAGGTTATTATTATTAATGTCTGCACAAGCCTGAGTAAACTCACCTCTAGCATGACTCGGTAGACCGGCGAAGCACGTTATACAGCCACCGGCCTCGCTTTATTATGGCCGGAGAACTACTCTGCAATGGTATTATGCTTTCGTTCATACCGTATGGAGAGCTGTAGGTCAATATAAGGCCTCAAATATGCTGAACTAACCGGTTAGAAGATTCCGTCGGATGCGACGAGCGTCGCATGACACATTTGGTCCACATGCCTCGGAGAAATTTCAATCCCTCCAACAACAGGAGGCTGTTCGTCTTGTTTCCGAGCTATTGCAGGACCCTGAAGCATGGGAGGAAATCCTCAAAAGGTAAAGCCGTATTGGTTTCCACGAAATAACGTCCTTTACCTTAACTTCCCTTAGATCAACCTCGTCAAACATACTAACTGCCACATATGGCTGGCCTCGTATAACCGAGGAACATGCCTCACTGGTCAAACGCATTCATGCACACACTGCCCGTCTCGCGAACGCTTGTATTCCTGGGACGAGTATGGTAGACCTCTTTCCACTTATGAATTACTTGCCCGCTTGGACGGCGAAATGGAAGCGAGATGCCCTCGAATGGCATGAACGGGAATCTAAGATGTTCGAAGATTTTTACAGCGACGTTTCCAGCAAGATGGTAAGCCATCATTCCGAAAACTTCCTGGCCATATTATCGACTACTACAGGTGGACGGGGTAGCGAGGAATTCCTTTGTATCCTCTTTAGTTGAGAGCCGTGCTAGGCATCAACTTTCCTTGAAAGAGGCCGCTTGGCTAGCTGGCATTATGTTGTGAGTACGTCTCGTGCATTCTCAAGTGCTTTTGCTGATCATCGGCCATTACTCAGCTCAGCAGGAGCAGAGACTACTACGGCATCGGTTGCAAGTTTTCTGATCGCAATGATTCATTATCCTCAGGTCATGCAAAAGGCTCAAGCCCAAATCGATAAAATTGTTGGTCGTGATCGGGTTCCAACTTTCGCCGACAGGCCGCACTTGCCATATATACGAGCACTAGTGAAAGAGCTGTTGAGATGGCGGCCGGCAGGTCCAATGGGTAAGTTCCTGTTGATTTTATGCTACAATCAGAGACTTCATTCAGCTGGGTAGGTATCCCAAGGCGAGCGGCCCAGGTCTGTATTATCCATTCAGGAAGCTGTTACTACTAACAATGCAACCGAATGTAGGACGATTGGTACGAAGGCTATTTTATTCCAAAAGGTAAGCCGATTCACTTCCTGGGAAATTTGGTTTATGAGTAACTTTGGGAACTAGGCACAACTGTTATTTCGAACATTTGGTATGGCGACAAGTTGTATATTGTCCATAGCGTTGATTAATCGTCCTTCAGGGCCATTAATAGGTGCACCAAGGCCATAGGTCCATAAGCAGTTGGTCTCCTGCACTGACTGTATTTTTCTTACAGAGACCCCTCCATTTACCCTGATGCGGAGGAATTTCGACCTGAGCGTTTCCTTGACGAAACTGAAACCACTGACATCTCCCCCCCGGATATGCATTCCCTGGGTCACAGTTCCTTTGGTTTCGGAAGGCGGTTAGTACTTCGTCATGGCTTTCCCGTTGTCGAGCTGACACATGCCCTACATGGCCGACTGTTACAGCACATGTGTTGGGGTCGCTTTTGCCAGCCAGTCTCTATTCATTGACTTTGCTAATCTTCTGTGGGCATTCAACATAGGGAAGGCATGCGATTCTCAAGGTAATGAGATTACCCCGTCGCTTACAGACGTCGTTGACGCTGGTGTGGTCGTGTGAGTCACTCATTTCTAATAGTAGAACGTCAGATATTTGATGACTATTTTATTTTTGCAGTGCACCAGCATCGTTCAGGTGCAAGCTGACACCGAGATATTCAGATGTGGCTTCAGTGCTTGCAAGTACAGTAGCAACATTTTAGATGAGTATGTAATGCCTTGCCCAAAGCTTAGGTGCTAAATTTATATCCATGCATGCTCTGAAATGTGATTCGTTAAGGGAGCACAATGGTCTCACACAATAATAACCTCAGATTTCCCGCAGGTATTTTGTAAATGGCCTAAAGAGCAAATTAGGAGGGCTTACTGCATATGCTTCAACATCAGGAAAAAGGAATTATTTAAGGTTCACATAAGACACATCCCTGTAGGCAACTCCTGATAAGACCCATGTTATTTATTTAGTCTCATATTCATTTTGGATCCTTGTCTGTCGGATTGCATGAAATTCTGCTGTCACAGGTAGGGATTAGCACCGTACCCATACTAACCATACTTATGGTACCCATATTATGGTGCCATACCTGTACCATCGCTCACTGGAGCATATCTGACCATATGATGGTGATGGTGGGAATGACCCCCATATGACGCTGTATGAATACGGCCGTATGTATGCAGTGTATGGGTGATGCAGTTGTGTAAGGTAACTATGCTTCAAACCTTGCCTAATACTACATAAGTACCTGTACACCAAGTTCATGCTACCCAATACTTCCAACCATATGCTTTGCCATCTACTGCATGCACCTCCTGCTGTTCCTCTTCATGCCTCCTGGCCCTGGCACCCACACACTCGCCGCTGCACGCTCTCTGTGCTTGCATTTGCACTCCCCAGCCTGACTAACTTCCCTCTGCCCCTTGAATCCCTCTGCAGGTGCCGCCCGGACACACTCCTTGTGGTCATTGATCTCCTCCGCATGGGCGCCGATGCTCTGGTGCCATGTGTGGGGATGGTGCATGGTGTGTGTACAAATTTGTGTACGCATATCATCGGCGAAGCAAACATTCCCAGTGGGAGCTTTCTGTAGACCTTGAGTGGGGCACAGGTAAATACTCTCAGTCCAGCGATTATCTTACTCTATATGGAGGGTTGAAAAGTCCATGTGAACTGTATACGAATCATATATGACCCCACTATGTGCTCATACACACTTCCATGAAGGTCAGGCACAGCTGAACTAACATCCTTTGGCCTTGTCATCAGCACTGACACCTCAGAGTCCATGATTCAGAAAGCAAATGCTACCATCCCACACACCGAGTGGTAGTTTGGGGTCAGCGACAAAATTTAATTTCACCACAAGGTATAAGACAGGTACCCCCCTGGCTGATCGAAGCAAACTCGCACACAATATCATGACAATACCTGGTAGGCGGTTTTATTTATTTATTTACTGTACCCGCTCTTTGACTCATATTCTCCATGCCTGCTGTCGCAGTGGAGTGGATCTTCCCTGGTGGATGGCATACAATATCCTTGCGGTGCGTGGGTCTGAACTTGCACAGACTATCCGTATGATGATGATGGTCAAACAAGCCCTCAAGTTGCCATGGGTGAAGCTGGATGAAGAATGGACATATACCTAGATATTTACCATGGCTGTAATGCACAAGTCGCAAGTTCTGGAGTACTCACCAATATACCGCAACATGTGGGGCCACCAGTAATTTTGTGAGATGAGCTCAAGGGTCTTCCATTGCCCAGGATGATTGGGAAGTGGTGCTGGGCGACAATTCATCACCTGAGGTCCTGGACATCTGGAACATAAACTTTACCTCAGAATGTGAGCAACCCATCCATCTCAGCCCACTCTGCAGACACCAGCGATTTACCACCTGACTCTTGCAGCTTCTTGACTGCCCCTGCGACCTCATCCTCCAGTGACCCATCTCCAAATTCCTTCTTCACATCGCGAATAATCCCATGTTCTTCCCCCCTAAGGGTGAGCCCCTCCAGGGCGTGAACAATGAACAACTCTGGGTGTAGGCATGTTAAATTGCTGTTGTCACCTGATCCTGACCCATGGTCTGAGCGCGGCGACAGTGCATCTGACTTGCCCATTGTGACACCAGGCTGATGGTGAAGCTCAAAGTCAAAACACGACAAGTAGAGGGACCATCTAGCCTGCCTGCGATTAAGCTTCCTTGCAGTGTGAAAATACTCCAGGTTCTTGTGGTCAGTCCAGATCTCAATGCGATGCTTAGCACCGTCAATGAAATGCCGCCATTCCTCTAGGGCATGAATATTCGCCAGCATCTCCTTGTCATGAATCTCATAATTTCACTCCACAGGAGTGAGACTCTTGGAGTAAAACACAATCAGATGCCACTTGTCATCATCTGGAGATCACTGGGACAGGACTGCACTGTGAAAGATCAAGAGTTTGTTGATAGTAGATTCAGATTGCAATATAATTCAGACTTTGAGTAGAAGTCGAATCAAGTAGATGATAGAGAGGTCGAGTGCACACTGTGTGTGTGTATCTCGAGCAGTGATTGCGCAGTATATGCGCAGTAAAATATTCGATAGCTTTCAAGACGAGTGGGTTCTGATTGACTGAGGTTGTGAATGTACGAGCTGAGGTATTTATCTAGCTACAGGATGTGCTGCGGTGCGAGGAATGGGGAAGTGATGTGTGGGTGTACTCAAACGACTGGACTCGGGGGAACGGCGGTCCGGATGCAGCGGTAACTAGGAGGCTCATCTATCAAATGGGAGGGAGTGTAAGTAGTCACGTGTATCAGAAATATGGAATGTAGTCAGAAAGGAAGAAAGGAATATGGAAGGAATGTAAACAGGTGGCTAAACATCTAGTCTCTCTGTGGAACAGCAGGCCTCAGGCTGGGGCTTCGTCTCGGATTGGGGTGGGTCCGTGGGTACTAGATCAGGGTCGAGTCTGCATGGTGATGGAGTCATCGGGATGTGTCATGCAGATGTGTGTGGGCCCAGATGGTTTTGGTTGATGCATGTGGAGGTGAGTAGGCGGCATGGGATGGGGTATATATAGTGATGGGACGTTTCGGCTGGGTGTGTAGTGGTAGTGATGAGCTTACTAGCACCTTTTATGACATGCACCAGTGGCGACATAGGAACTGTCAGCCTCCACCAGGTATGGTTGATTATCATCTGCAAAGTGCAGGATTGACGTTGATGTGAATTGCCGCTTTAGCCCATCAAATGCCTGCTGTTCACAATCACCCCACGACCATTGTACATCCTTCTTGGTGAGCTCGAAAAGAGGTTGCGCATGATGTGATAAGCCCTCGATGAACCGGCAATAAAAGTTGGCAAACACCAGGAAGGCCTGCACCTCCTTGCAATTTGCTGGAGTTGGCCAGTCCATGACACCTGCGACCTTGATGGGGTCCATCTCCACCTTGCCATGTGACACAATGAGCCCAAGGTACTCAATCTTTGTTCGCTCAAAATCACATTTCTCAGGGTGAAGATAGAGCTTGTGCTGCCATAGGCGCTCAAGGACTAGTTGCAGAAGTCGGCGATGCTCCTCAAGTGTGTGGGTGAAGATCAGGATGTCGTCCAGGTACACACACAAATGCCCTTCCATGATGAGGCCTTGGAAGATGTCATTCATCATGGTTTGAAATGTTGCAGGACTGTTTGTGAGCCCAAAGAACATGATGAGGGGTTCACAGAGGCCACGATTAGTGCGGAATGCAGCCTTCCACTCATCACCATCCTTTATCCTCACATTGTTAAAACCCCATTTCACATCTAGCTTGGTGAAGTATTTTTCTCCACGAAGCTGCATGATGAGCTCAGAAATGATGGGAAGGGGGTAGCGGTTCTTCAGTGTCATGGCATTGAGCATGCGATAATCCTAGACCAGGTGCAGTGCCGCATCCTTCTTCTCGATGAAGAACACTGGGCTGGCCATAGGCGATTTTGAGGGGAGAATGCGACTAGTGCGCAGGTTCTCCTGCAGGAATTCGTCCAGCTGTGACTGTTCACTGGGCAAGTGGGTAGACCTTGCATGCAGATGGCTTGGCTCCTGGCTCAAGCTCAATCGCATGCTCCCACATCCTGCGTTTGGGAAGTGAATCAAAGGACTCTTTCGCGAAGACATCCTCGAAGTCACAGAGGTACGGAGGGATGAGTACCTTTTCCACTGGGGGTACACTGCGAAGGGCCTTCTCAGCTAGCTGCTGCGCCCCATTCTCCGAACCGCTATTCACTGCTCGTGCATTTCGCCAGCAGGCATGCCATCAAATATGATTGATACCATTCACCCAGCATGATGGTTCATCATTAACCCCATCATCTTCTTAATCCAACCCCATTGGGTGTTTGTATGGCCAAAGTGTGTTCGCAGGACATCCCTTCCATAGGTTGTGCGGGATCAACCCAGTAAACGAAGAGTCCGTGCAGGGTAGCATGTATGCGGGTCCCAAGACATGGTTTTGTCCATAAGTGCCTTGGCCAACCTTTATTCTCCGTCGTTTCATGTTCGCATTCTTCCCTTGCTCTATTGTATGTGTATTCCATCTACTTAGTATCATGACTGTGCACCCCTATCCGACCCTGACTCACGACGGCCTCTTTCCTATTCGCTAATACCTTGTGAGAATTCGATATAAGTAGTTTACATTCACATGTATATTCTTCAGTTCAATTATCATACATCGTCCATCTTGTGCAAACTTGACCTCGCTGTGATCATTGTCTTGAGCCTTCTCTTGGAGATTTCTATCTTCGACCAGCAGAGGACTTAGGCATCCCTGGTGAGTTCTCATACTTCATCTTCGTTACCTTAGCCTTCAAACTATTTTCTGAGCTGTTGGCGAAGGGCTCCGAAGGAGCACCTTCACCGGCAAAGGGATTGTCGCTACTTAGACAGCCCTTCCGTGACACCTTGCATGTTGTATCGTCAAGTGCCACAGGCCATTTTGCTATGACTGTAGATAGGGCGAGCCCCATCCGGGCAACCCTCCTATCTTATGAACATTTATTGGTTCATGTATTCGCCGAACAGCATACTTATTCGCACAAGTCATTCGGGCATTTGCTGTGTTCACTAATACACGATATTAACGCCTAAAAACCAATCTTGACAATTGGCTCTGGGAACCGTGCGTTGATTGGACGCAGGATCGGGGCCTTACAGGCCAATGCCTTAATGCTTTGCCAGCATTTGTCTAGAAGTGGGGTCCATTCGAATGGACGGTTGTTATGTGCACAACCCAACAGCGGGGTCATGTATGCGCTAACATCTGGCATGTAATGTGCCAGGTATTGTACTAGCCTGAGGAAACGCTGGATGTCGTTGAACGTCTGCAGCCTTTGCCACTTGCAAATGTGTTGCATCTTGTCCTCGTCAGCGTGTACACCTTGGCCATCGATGATGTGGCCAAGGCACTCCATTTGGATGGAATAGAGATCAACCTTTTGCTAGCTCAGAACAAGGTGGTTCTTCATCACTCTGTCAAAGACAATGTAGAGGTGCTCCTCTCTCTCTTGTATCGAGAGAGAGAAAATGAATATATCGTCCATGTAGACATGGACAAAGCAACCTATGCAGTCGCGGAATATGGCTGTCATCAGCGGTTGGAATGTTGATGGGGCGTTGCAGTCTCCCATCTGTATCACTTGGCTCCTGAAGGTACCAAGGATTGTAGCAAAGGCAGTCTTTGCTATGTGATCAGGATGAATCCGGATCTGCTCGTATACTTCAGACATATCGAGTTTCATGTGATACCGACAGCGAGCCATGTCGCTGCGGATGATATCCTGATCTGGGAATGGTGTAACATCCTTCACAGTGTTCTCGTTCTGCTGGAGCAGATTGAAGATGGTTCGTAGTGTATCATTCTTCTTCGGCACGCACAGCATGGGTACAGCCTGCTGTGCAACTGCTGGGATCCACCACTTTGCAGTGGTGTAGCGTTCTATCTTCGCAGACAGTTCCTCTTGGAAATGTTTGGGGCACTTCAGTAGTCGATACCGCATGTGTTTGTTGGGATCGATGATATTGATCTCATGGTTGATCTCCCGCAGCGGCGGGAGTTCTAATGGGATTCCACTGACTAGGTCAGTGATTCTCTCCATCCATTCCTCGCGGAGGTGAGGGATGTCATCATCTGTGAGGATGATGGTGGTGGTTGGCTTAGAAGCCATTAGCCGCTGTGTGCGTCTATTAGATCCCGTGGTGTGCAGGCCCGCATTTTTCTTCCCCATCGCTTTCACCGTCAGGTGAGAGCGCCTCTCCCTACGGTTGAAGGGGGAGCTCAAGGACGAGTCGTTATGTGACTCGTCCTCCTGGCTTCAATGAGCCAGGTTTGGTTTGGGCGCCGGGGTGATCCTGCTCACCCTTGGCCCCTTGCCCTCATTCATGAACTCATTATCGTCGAACGATACCTTGCCTGAGGGGATTATTTTGTTCCCCTTACGGATCGTCCCTGTGCTTGAGAAGTCCAGGGCAATGCCGAATCGCCTTAGGAACAGTGTCCCTAAGATCACGTCGTAATGTTTGACGTTTGCTATGTCGAAATATTTGTCGTATATTTCACAACCAAATTTAATGGTCGTGTTCATTCCATAATTAATAGTGGAATGGCTGCCTATGCAGGCCAGCTGGAGTGCTACACTGGAGGTATATAAAGATTTTCTGGTCTGAAAAACTGTTCAAAAAACTGTGAAGATATTCCAAATTTTTTTAGTGTTTTTAATGTAAAAAAACATTGACAAAACTTTGTGTTTTTGTTAGAATTTGTTGAGGAAGAAAATTGTAAAAAAATTTAAAGTTTTTTTGCAGGGTTTTTTATGTGTTTTTATACATTTCTTTGTAAAAAGACAAAGAAACCCATAAAAAACCCTGCAAAAAACTTTGAATTTTTTACAATTTTCTTGCTCAACAAATTTTAATAAAAACACAAAATTTTATTATAGTTTTTTTTTTACATAAAAAACACTAAAAAATTTGGAATATCTTTACAGTTTTTTGAACAGTTTTTCAGACAAGAAAACCTTTCTATGCCTGCAGTGCTATTGGCTGCTCTGGGGCGAACATTTTCATCCCGGTGGCCCACATGAATTCAGGGGATAATAGTGCCCCTTTGCTTACGGTATCCAGCAGGCAGAGGGCTTTTACGCCATTTATTTCCCAGTACTCCGAGAGGGTACGGTTTTCACTGCATGGGCATGTCGGCCACATCCTGTGTTTGCTTCAGTGGTGATACACCGGCTCGGCTGCCTTGTCTGGCATGACCGATGTACATGCCACCATGACCTTCGTGTCGGCATCATCTTCCAGTGTGATCCTGATTGCACTGGACCTTTAGGTGGTGTCTTCCGCCTCTTCGTCCCATTCATACATAGTATTGGGACAGCTTGGGATCCCACTCTTCAGCGGGCGCATCTCCGTTGTCCGGAGATTCATTGGGTTGGGGATCACCCTCCCCCTCTTCAGCAATCTGTTGAAGAGAATTTTGTCCGAGATCCGCATCCGCATCCTCATTCTCGTTGTCATGCCTTGCTGCCGCTGTCCATATACCGGACCTAAGCTGGGGGCACTCCACTTTTTTGTGGCCCAGCTGGCCACATTCAAAGCATGTAGTGCTGCTTTGGCCACCGCTGGGTCAATCGTTAGGTCAGCCCGACGCTTTTGGCGGTGGGGCTGGTCATGGTGATGACCCTGATGCTTGAGGCTGTTTGGCTTCAGGCGGGCATCCAGCTTGGGCTGGGCGTGGGGGTGGTGGTCGCTGCGATGCTCCACTCCTCGGGGACAGGCTAGGTCTGGCTAGGCCTGGCTGTGTCACCGGCTTGCTCACTGCAAGCTGGGCAGCACTTGCTGTTGCCGCTGCGCTTTCTGCACGGTGCATCCCCATATTGTATCGGGATGCCTCCTCGATCATGCGGGCCATCTCGAAGAGCTGCTCTCAGCATTATAGCCCTTTTTGAGGACCTCGTTGCGCAGCATATCATGCAGCGCTGAGATGAACCGTCTCCAGAACGTGTAGTCGTCTGGCAGCTGTATCATACACACCGTGTATTTTGTGAGCTAGTTCAGCATCTCCTGAATGGTTTTGATTCCCTGCATGACCGCATCGAATTTATTTGAAGCGTGGTGGTATGTCAGTGTGTGCAGGAACCTCTTTTGAAGGCCCTGCATCACTGTTTCCAGGGTCCAATTGCGGCCCTCGCGGTCCAAGCGTTCCACGTTTCGAAGGAACCACTCCTGGGCCTCGGCGGTCAAGCGAGTGCCCATGTACCCAACCTGCATGTCTATGCTGGTTGGCCCCAGGAGGCAGTTCAGTTTCAGCCATTGCAGGATGGCTGTGATGAAGATTTCAAACTCTTCGAGGTCAGATCCCCCGGTGTATGGCTCAGGGCGAGCCAGCTTTATGCCAGCTTTTGCAAGCACAGACCTCTCCGGGTCTGTATCAGCGGCGTCTGCTAACACCACGTGGATCATCCATGTGATCCCATCATACAGCTCCAGTGGTACGATGTCAGCCTGATCCGGTATGCCCTGGCCCTCTGTCGGGGCCATGGATTGTTCGCGGGGCTGTGATGCCACACAGGGCAGTGTATAGATGTCTATCTTAAGCCTTAAGTCACAAGAGCATGACAGAACTTGACCAATGAGTGGTATTCTGATGCTATGTAGTGACATTGTAAGGGTAAGATGCAATGGGAACCACTGACTGGTTCCCACGCACAAACTATACAGTGGGTCCCTCAGGGGCCCACTGGTATTATGTAATAACTAGTATACAGGTATGATATCTAGGTTATTTACACCCTCCCCCTCTATAGACAACTATAGGGGACCAACTACAACTCATAGAGGTCATCCATCATGGAGTCCTCTAATGTTTCCGATATGATGACATTGTCATCATACAGGGCCGGTGGAGCACATGACTCCTCCGGGGGCACCTCCGCATCCACGGGGGTGGTTGTGTGAGGCGGTTCTGCCTCGCCAATAGCGGTGTTTTCCGCGTGGGTGATGGGTGGGGCCTGCATCCTCGCAGAGCATAGCCTCGACAGCCGGATCCTCAGTCTGAGGAGGGGGCCCAAAGCGTGCCAGCTCTTGATCGAGCTGGGCATGTGTGAGAGGTCGCGGCACCACGGCCCTCATGTGACTGGTCTCGACGACCTTTTTTTGGCCCTCTCGAGCGGCAGCACTAAACGCCATGCTGGTGAGACTGCGTTGAACATAGTGTTCAATACGCGTTGCTCGCTCACGAGTGACCCCGGCGTAGCGGGCCAGCCATCGTGCGATCTCAGCGAGCGGGATATCGGGGCCAGCTCGGCCCCTCACGGGGTATGGGCCCATGATGGAGAGCCGCAGGCTGGTGCTCTGCGGTGTCAGGCATTCCCTGGCATCGACGAAGCTCGACCATTGGTTGGTCGAGCCGAACAAATTTATAAATCTCGACTTGAGAGGTGATGCGACCCCTTTAACACGGGGCGCAAGGGCCTTCAACCACATCCAGACGTCCATATAGTCCATGTTGAAGGTTCCATCCACGTTATCACGGATGGCAGATGGGATTCCTTCGGGGTTGTGTATCCAACCCCTTAGGATGGCGGCGATGTCGTGCGGGGTACCGCTCGCTATCACGAGACAATCCCTTTTGGGATTGCGAGCGCGTTGTTCGTGCTCGTATGCATTTGAACACGCCAATCATCTCGTGTGTGCATGAGTTGTGGTGTTTCTTTTGCCCGCGCTATAAGCTCAACGAAGCGGGGGTCGTCGAGCGGGCAGACGTCGGACCATTGAGTACGACACTGCTGGGCCATTCATACTGGTCGTGGTAGGAGGCCTGTCTCGGAGATCGGTGGGTCTCCGAGGGGTATGACCATCCCCTCCCCTGGGTGGGGAGGGTGAACTGTCCCCACCGGTGGAGGCAGGACCACGTGAGGCCCGATGTACTGGGCCTCGACCTGTGCTACCCACGGTTGTAGGGCAGGGTCATTGATCGTGTGCGACAGTGACGCCGCCAGGTATGCACTGATCGTGCTTTCCCTCGCAATGGCTAACCCATTGACGGTGCTGGGGGTGCCGTGCAACTTCTTGCGCTTTTTCCTTGGCTGCTCTGCCAGCAGCTGTTCCCTCCCCAGGTCATACATCTTCCAGACTAAGGAGTCGGACTCCCATCCGTCTGGGACGCCGTACGCGGCGTCGGAAGGCGTGCTCTGCCCCTCTGTCGTCGTCGTCCTCGGGGTCGGCACCAATAATCGGGACGATAGCCCCGATGTTGCGCACGCCAGCAAGGGCACCGTCACGCGAGGTCATGATGGCCCGGCCACTGGGTCCGTGGCCGGGTCATGGCGCAGCCTTTTTGAGGCTGCATGGGCGAATGTGAGCTGGAGTTGGGCTGGGCTCAGCTGCTGCTCCAGGTCTTTTATCTTGGCGTGCTCGGCTTTGAGCGCATCGTCGCGGTCTTCGACCGTGTGTTCCAAATCCTGGACCTCCTTCTTGAGGTCATGGATGTCCCGGAGGGGCTCCTCCTGCGCGCCACGCGTGATGCCTCTTGGGAGCCGTCCCCAGGCCACCTCAACGGTGTCGCCGATGTCTTCATCCCGCAATTTGACCTTGCGGGTGCCTGTCGCGGCCCTTAGGTGCACTGTGTAGTCCACGCACGTGGCACAATCGTTGGGGTGAATGATCGCCAGAGCGTCTTCCCATCCTACAATCATCCAGTGCTCTTGGTCTACTGGAGCTCGTAGGATGTCTGCGGCCCCCTGTCTCGGGGCCGTTGACGGATCAACGTCCATCCCATCTTTGGGGGGCATCATCTTCGTGGGTGATGATGGTGGTTGCTTCCAAGAAGCAATGCGCCCTCGGAAAGATCCGAGGTGAAAATTTAACTGCGCCGTGGCCGGCGTGTCACATGGTATGCACGTGACCGACGCATCTAGCGGCGCCTGGGGAGGTCGCGTGGTTTGCTCACCCCCCGAAGCTCTAGATAGCTATCTAGGCCTCCAAGGTCCTTGCGAGACGACATGGGTTCCCATGTCACATCGCCTAGGGTCCAGCGGACCTGGAACTCCAGGTCCGTCGAGTTTATCCATCAATGTGTGATAATCGCCTCGACGAGCCACTCCTCATCGTCATTCTCTCCAAAGTCATAAATGACTTGCCTCACAATGAGGGAATAATTTGTCATTGTGAGCCTCGTATCATCGTACGAGGCTTCAATGAAAGACCGGTAAAATACGATGGCTTTTCAGCTCGTCGGGAAGCTCAAGGGTCACCGTTGAGACGTCGTTGTGAGCCTCGATGACACGGTACGGTACAATGTACCGCGGGACTAGTTTTCTGGCTCTTCCTTTCGGGAGAGTTAGGTTCTGGGTCGAGAGGTATATGCGGTTGTTGGCCACGGACCTGTTGCTCACCATACGTTTCTTGTTTGCATGAAATGTTTGAATGTTTGCGTCACTGGATGCTCTATGATTGCATCGTGTGCCACCATCAGGTTCCATCTTGCCTGATGTGTGAACTGGGCTACTCCTTTGAACGGGGTGTCCACGGCTATGGGGATATCTATCCGCGGCATATAGCTGTGATTCAGCTCGAAGGGCGCAAACCCTGTGGTCACGCTTACGTTGCTGTTGAGGGCGACCTCAACCATCGGGCACTTTAATGCCTAAATGCCTAATCCTGCTGATCGTCTCTGACCACCGCGCGCAATATCTGTCCTATAGAGCGGTTTGCCTGCTCGTTCGCTCCATCCATTTGGGAATGGAAGGCAGTTGACATGAGGAGCTTAGTCCCCATGAGTCGATGTAGTTCACGCCAAAAGATCGATGTGAACTTCGAGTCTCTATCTGAGACGATGGAGTCGGGAACCCCATGGAGTCGAACGATCTCTTTCAGAAACAGCCAGGCTACTCCCTTGGCTGACATGCTCGTCGTTGTCAGGACAAGGTGTACAAGCGACGTTAGTCGGTCAATGACTACCATCAGGTAGTCACAGTCATTGGATTTGGGCAGGGGGCCCCATCAAGTCAATGCCAATCGACTGCCATGGCCTATCCGGAATGGGTAGGCTGTGTAGTAGGCCTTTGGGCCGTTGTGGCCCGGTTTTCGTCATCTGGCACTTTGCGCATGATGTGCAGAATGACTCTATGTCTGGGCTCATGCCCGGCCACCAATATGACCTTCGAACGTAGTTCGAAGTCTTCAGATGGCCGTAGTGACCGACTATCTGATGTGCTCTTTAGATCAGCCCGTCCCGGATCACGAATCTTGGGTGCACGTCTGGGTGCGCCATGATCTTCGCGAACATGGCGTCCCTATGTCTGGTGTGACCAACATGCATGCCGCCATGACTTTCGTGGTGGCTTCATCTTCAGGCTTGAATCTGATCACGCTGGACCTGTAGGTGGTGTCCTCCACTTCTTCGTCCCATTCACAATATTGGGACGGCTCGGGATCCCACTCTTCAGCGGGCGCGTCTCCGTTGTCCGGAGAGTCGTTGGGTTAGGGATCACCCTCCCCCTCTTCATCAATTTTATGGAGAGAGTTTTGACCGAGATACGTCTGTTGGGTGCATTTATGTTCCTGCACCAAAATCAAGCATAATATATTCGATTTGCTGTATGGTGTTTCAATCTCTTCTCACATTGTTCTTGTACCATGCACCCATTTCTCTGATTATTTTCGAAATTTTCCAGTCACTCCTTACCTCTCCATTTCATCTTGTTATTTCTATTTTCACAAGCGGCTGCACCCAGCGGAGTCTGAAATGACTTCGACGCGCGAGCTCTTGGGCGCTAAAGGGCCGGGTAGTAGTACATGCACAGTGAGACAGATTTCCCCCTCTCTCAGGGACAACTAAATTCACTGAGAGAGGCAAGTAAATTAGTCTAGCATTCTTTCGATTTATTAACCTAGAAATCCTCTGTAGTGAATTGTTTTCTAGGTAGTGTATAATATATTTATAGTGACAACTAAATTCACTGAGAGAGTGAATTGTTTTCTAGTCTATTCTTTTGAGCAACAAGTCCATACCTACTGCCTATAATTCCTGTCCTCTACAACGTCTCCGGATCCTCAGTCTCCTCTTTGTGCCTCGCGGCCGCTGTCCGGATACCGGACCTAAGCCGGGGGCACTCTGCTTTCTTGTGGCCAGGTTGGCCGCATTCAAAGCATGTGGTGCTGCTTTGGTTGCCGCTGGGCCGATCATTATGCCGTCCCAATGTTTCGCTGGTGGGGTGGGTCGCGGGGACGACCCTGACGCTTGAGGCTGTTTAGCCTCAGGCGGGCGTCCAGCTTGTGCTGGGCATGGGGCGGCGGCCACTCCACTTCTCGAGAACAGGCTGGGCCTGGTCAGGCCCGTCTGTGTCAACGGCTTGCTCCCTGTAAGCTGGGCAGCACTTGCCATTGCTGCTGCACTCTCTGCGCTGCCCATCCCCATATTGTATCGGGATGCTTCCTCTATCATTCGGGCCGTCTTGAAGAGCTGCTCTCGGCGTTGTAGCCCTTTTGAGGACTTCATTGCGCAGCATTTCGTGCAGCGCCGATGCAAACCATCTCCGGAACGTGTAATCATCTGGTGGCTGTATCATACGCGCCACGTATTTCGTGAGCTCATTCAGCATCTCCTGAACGGTCTTCATGCCCTGCATGACCACGTCAAATTTATTCAATGCATGATGGTATGTCAGTGTGTGCAGGAACCTTTTTTGAAGGCCCTGCATCACTGTTTCCAGTGTCCAGCTGCGGACCTGGCGATCGAAGCGTTCTACGTTTCGCAGGAACCATTCCTGGGCTTCGCCGGTTAGGTGAGTGCCCATGTAGCCGACCTGCATGTCTATGCTCATTGCTGGTTGGCCCTAGGAGGCACATTCTCAGTGTCACACACATCTCATAAAGCCCATACACCCATAATATGACCATCACATGGCTGTACCCATACCATTGAGCAGTTTGGTGATCCAGTATACAGTATGGATACGGTACAGAGGCAACCGCAAGTTGGCCCTATGACATATGGCTGTTACCATATACAGTATGGCACCAAGCCCTAGTCACAGGGAGTTGCCCTCACAACAGGAAAAGCTCTCTTAAAGGACTGGCAGTCTGGCTGTGCAGTATAACCACAGGCAACTTCGGGCTCAGCAATTATGAGTCATAAACCAGAATGTCTTCTGTGCAGACCATGCATGATATCCCTTCCTGTTCCATCATTCCTGTCAGGGGAACCCAGATCACACACTGCTTTATTGCTGTATGCATTATTGGGGCATTCATTATCACCATGTGCATTATCACAATTGGCAGTATGGAGGCTTGTGCATTATCACTGTGTGCACCTTATTGCAGTGGGATGTGCAATTGGGGCCCCCAAGCCTCTCCTAGCCTTCGGCATACTTCTGTCTTGTATTCTGTGTATTTCCCTCCCTGTTTGGGCCACTTCCAACATCATTCCTTTCCTATCTGTCTGGTCCCTGTTATCACCAGTGGGATTGCTTATGTAACTCAGGCATTGGGTGATCAGGCTAGCATGCCCACAGCTTATAGTCATAGCTAGCTGGTGAAGGAGTTCCTTAGAGGTTTCTCTTTTCTCCCTTCACCAGGTATGTCTGTGTTGTGTAGTGTATATACTTCTCTATCTTACTTTGGATGCCCCTTGCCAGTTCTCTGCTTGAGTGTGAAGTGTCTGCTTAGGTTGCCCTTGTGAGAGATTAAGAGTTTGTTGACAGTGAGTTTAGGTAGCAGTATAATTCAGACTGCGAGTAGAAGTTGAATCGAGTAGATAATAGAGAGGTCGAGTATACACTGTGTATGTGTTTCTCGAGCAGCGATTGCACAATATATGCAGTAAGATTTTCGATAACTTTCCAAGATGAATGAGTTCTAATTGACTAGGGATTCACTAAATACAAGCCAGCTATTTAACTGTGTGTGGGACGAGCTATGACAGAAGAACCGACTATCAGCGCAAAGGGATGTGTAAGTGAGATTTGGGGGTTATGGTGCTGGTTGCTGCGGTAGGGACGATCTATCGAATAGTGAGTGGTTCATTTGTATTGGGAATCAGAAACAGAAGCGATCATGGAATGTGGACGTGTGGAAGGGGTAGGGGGGAAGAAAAGTCTGTACGTGATGATCCCATCGGTGTGCCACTCCATGGATCAGATTCCCTCGGGCTTGGGTTTCTGCTTTGGGTCAGGGCTGGTTCCACGGGTTGTACGTGCGATGATCGGCATAGGAATGTCTGGGCTCATGTAGGTGTATGTAGGCATAAGTGTGGGTGTTAGAACGATCAGTTATGGTGACTCGAGTGAGTGTGCATGGCATGAGATGATAGAGGTGTTTAGGTAGTGGAATAATGAGATAGATATTTTGTGTAACAGCCCTCATGGTAGAAAACTCTCTCTAGAGCACTGGGTGCAAAATCGCCTGATTTCAAATTGAACACCATTTGAAAGCTGTGATTTTAGCAAGCCTTTCTCATACCATAACACCCTCTACTGCTTGGCAGTAATAGAGCAAGAGCTGATGAGAGAGAGGCAGGAGAAATGATATCTGGAGATGAGGTTGAACACCCTGCAGGCTACTACCACAGGGCTGATGGCTGGGCTCCCCAGTCATGTTTGCACTCTCTCAAAGTTATCCCTTAGATCGACATCATTCTCTCGTCGACACGGTCATGTGATCTCCATCCATCAGTTCTGGACGCGTCTTGAGAGGCTTAGTCAGCACACAGTAGAGGGACAGACATAGTGGTCCCAACTGCTAAGCAATAGAAATTGTTTGCTAAAGGCACCATCTAATATTTTAATCATAAAAGCGCCGACTCTGCAATCCCCTCTGCACAGAGACAAAGGAAAAGGCAGACAGGTCTCACCGTCGGTAGACGGCAGAGCATCGATATTGAGACAGGCACAGAGCCGAGACTCGAACTGCCACTCACGAAGTTGAGCGACGACTATCATCCCCAAAGGAGGACGAAGACAAAAAAGACAAGCCCCTGATGACGGACAGGGCTCAGAATACTCGAGCTCAAGTCACAAGAGCTCGAGGACACACACCATCGACAACTATCCGGCTGAGGCAATGAACAAACAGGTGCAAGATGCATTGTGCCGGAACACCCTCACAGGCCACAAGCAGGATCATATTGCATCGCAGCTTGATAACATTGCTGCTGCTCTCATGGAATTTGGCAAAGAGCTCCACCAGATCAAGGAGATCAGGCTACGAGATGCTGCCATGCTGGAGGACGTCCAGACGGCCCTCCGCTCACGGGGGGAACATGGGACGCCACGTCAAAGCTCGCAACAGTCCGCAGCCAGTGAACATGGCCATGATGCGGGAAACCCACAGCGAAAGGAATTGGACCAGCAGCGAATGCTGCCGCTAGCCGCCCCGGTTGAACAGGACGTGCGGTTCAGGAACGAACCCCAAGGAGAGCCGGCTGCCCCCACGGACAGCCGTAAGACAATCCAACAGATTGTCAGAGAGCAAGTTGCCTCAGAGCCTGACTCTGAAGCAACGATGGAGAGCTTGGAGCTCGAAGCCAGGCACTGGCAGTGGAAAGAGGCCGCAGCCGCATGCCGCCACATGTGGGCCCTTGAGCTACTAGCGAAGAACACCGAGGAAGCAGTGGCCCAAAGCCATGCCACTCAGCAGCACGACAAGCAGCTCACGCGCGCCGTGCAGGATGCACAACAACTACATGCAGCCTACAACAGCAGGCTGCGGATCCGCAACATGGGGCTGATAGGGGACACCAGGCACAAAAGGCCCCCGGACCCGAGAGCACAAAATGCTCCCGATCCCGAGCCCGACCCGGGCCTGGGGCCCATCAGGGCATACAACAGCCTGCCCCGCGCAGCATCACAGCCGTGCGAGCGATCCATGGCCCCAACGCAAGGCCAGGGAATCCCGGATCAGGCTGACGTCATACCGCTGGAGCCGTACGATGGGATCACACCGATGATCTGTGTGGTGTTAGTGTGGTTTTATATTAGGAATGATATTGAGAATAATTGATTCAATCTCTTGGTTGTGAGATAAATCAAGTGAGATTTTTAGAGTAGACAGGAATATCTGCGCGCACAGTAAGTATGCATGTCTTATGACTTTAGTGTCGACTAGAAATTCTACTACGGAATGAGAGGTGAAACGAGGTGCTATTTCACTACTATGTTATTGTACATGGGATCATGTATTTATTAGTTACTAGTGGCGCTTGGCGGTCAAGGGATTGGTGGTGTGATACTAAAGGGATGATGGAATGGGGCGAGTGGCGCACATGTAACGATAGGAGAGACGACGTGTGCTGTATGGGTTGGGCTTGGAGATGGAGTGTAAAATAGGATGCGGGGATGGAAGTTTGGTGAAGGATAGGGGGCATAGTCTGGGTATAGGCAGGGTTGGCTCAACGCGTCACGTTCCTTGATTGGGTCACGTGACTGATGGAAGGCGCGTGATTCGGGACGGGCTCGGTGTTCTTGGATAGCGTTTTGGGTGTTGTGAGTCGTGGTAACACGTGATACGTGTCCCTGTGGCATCGGGGGAGTCGGGGGATGTGATTGGGTCAGTCTGAGTGGGCATATGATGATCCGGCGGTCTCGGGTACTAGTGCCGTGATGCATATATCCTGAGAGAGGGGTTCTCGGTGTATTGGTCGTGATATGGGGTTGTGTTTGTTGTGGTTAATGTGTTAATATTGTATTCTTTAATACTTTCGACAGTTAGCAGATGCTGTTAGCAACTCGGGGTTATGGCAGGGAAGGTTCGGTAGAGTTCTTAGAAAGCTAGAATCAAATTCACTCTCTCAGTGAATTTATTGTCACTGTGTTATATTAATACAATACCTAGAATCAAATTTACTACATGATTTTCAGTCAACGTGCTATGAAAATATAAAGAATACTACTCGCCTCTCTCAGTGAATTTACTGTCACTGAGAGAGGAGTACTATCCTGTCTCAGAAGGCATATATGTGCACCCGGCCCTTTAGCGCTCAAGAGCTCGCGCGTCGAAGTCATTTCAAACTCCGCTGGGTGCAGCCGCTTGTGAAAATAGAGATAACAAAATGAAATGGAGAGGTAGGGAGTGACTGGAAATTTTCGAAAATAATCAGAGAAGTGGGTGCATGGTACAAGAACAATGTGAGAAGAGATTGAAACACCATACAATAAATCGAATATATTATGCTTGATTTTGGTGCAGGAGCATAAATGCACCCGACAGACGCCGCGGACACAGACCCAGAGAAGTCTGTGCTAGCGAAAGCCGGCGTGAAGCTGGCTCACCCCGAGCCATACACCAGGGGATCTGACCTCGAAGAGTTTGAGATCTTCGTCGCAGCCATCTTAAGATGGCTGAAATGACCTGCGAACAAAGGCCTGAAGGCAGCCACCCTTTGGTGAACTCCATCAGCTCCCTGTCCCTGAAGCTCGCTGGGACACAGTGTTGACTTCATTGTGGAACTGCTTGATGCACATGGCTATGATGCTGTGATGAATGTAGTGCACTCGGTCTCCAAGCGGGCACACTTCATCCCCACCAACACCATGATCACTGCAGGTAGAGCAGCGTGACTTTTCCTACACCATGTCTGGAAGCTGCATGGCCTCCTGCAAACAGTGGTGTCGTTTGTTCACGAATTCACTTGTGAGCTTTATCGCCTCCTGGGCATTCGCATCGCAGCCTCCATGGCATACCACCCACAGACTGATGGACAGACGGAGCGACTCAATCAAGAGCTAGAGCAGTACCTTTGCCTCTTTGTCAATGAGCGACAGGGCGACTGGGACGACCTCTTGCCCATGGCTGAGTACCAGTACAACAACCATGTGCATGCTTCGACTTGTTAATCAGCCTTCATCCTGGACACTGGGCGGCACTCATGAATGGGCTTTGAACCACGTCAACCCCCATCGAACCTTGAGTCTGTCAACTAATTCAAGGAACGCAAGGAGGAGTTGCTGTCAGAAGTGAAGTCGGCACAGGCAAAGTTGAAGGAGGACATGGTGACATACTATAACCGCCGATGTGAGCCAGCACCCACATTTTCGCCGGGTGCCAAGGTTTACCTTGATGAAAGTGATATACACACCGCCCATCCTTCAAAAAAGCTAGCTCATCGGTGACTTGGGCCCTACATTTTCGAATGCCAAGTTGGGTCACAGGCCTACCATCTCTGCCTCCCGAGGTTTCTGAGTCTCCTCCACCCTGCTCCATCTGATCCAATCCCAGGTCGGCAACCATCCCCACCACCTCCACCCATCCTTAGAGAGTGCGATGAGCACTTCGAAGTCAAACAGGTGTTAGACAGTTGCATGCAAGTAAATCGCCTGCAGTTCCTCATCAAGTGGAGGCGGTATGGCTATGAAGAGAACTCATGGGAAAATGAGCATGACATCCAAGCTCCTGACCTCTTCACCGACTTCTACCTTTCGCATCCAGGTGCCCCTCATCGCATTCACTCCTTGGAGGCTGTCACCTTTCAGAATTGCATCCCTGTTCCACCAGTGGGACTTCATGCGTTGGGTCGCCGCATTCTAGAGGGGGGGTGATGTCAGGGGAATCCCAATCACACACTGCTTTATCCCGATATGCATTATTGCAGATTCATTATCGCAGTGTGTTATTGGTGGCCCCTGAGCTTCTCCTAGCCTTCAGCATCTTTCTGTCTTGTGTTCCATGTATTTCCTTTCCTGTTCTGGCCCCTTCCGACATCATTCCTTCCTAATCTGTCCAGCCCTGTTATCGCTGGCATGATTGCTTATGTAACTTGGGCATTCGGTGATTGGGCTAGCATGCCCGAGCTTACTTATAGTTGTAGTTAGGTGGTGAAGGGGCTCCTTAGAGTTTTCTCTTTGGATCCCCCTTCGCCAGGTATGTCTGTGTCGTGTATATAGTTCTCTATCTTAGTTTGGATCCCCTCTCGCCAGTTCTCCACTTGAGTGTAGAGTGTCTGCCTAGGTTGCCCTTATAATATACTGGCCCAGGAAATATTGTGTAAGCATCGAGCACAACATTACCTTCAATAAATCCATCCTGGTCACCCCAAGCAACGCACAGACTGAGGGGGAGTTAGTCACCCAGGGCAGTCAAAGTGCCACTTGAAATGACCAGCCACCTGCACCTCCCCCAGCCACACCACATGAAGGGATTGAGGCACCAGACCCTCCTGAGGACCCACCACAGGGTAGGGGACACTAGATGTGGAAACCGTCTGCATACATATGGGACATCACCGACAGTGCAGGCAGCAGCACCGGTCACGCAAACGCCCCCATGTACCCTAGAGGCCTGCCCATCCCCACTGGAGATGTGGCCCTAGCGGTCCTAGAGGAGCTGGACGAGGATAATGTGGAAGCAAAGGGGATGACCTATCAGCCTCTCGAATTTTCAATGGCAGCAGCCGTACACATGGGAATCGACCCCATTAGTCTGGATGACGCACGCTCCCACAAATATTGTCCACATTGGGGCATTTCTATAAAGCAGGAGCTGTATCAGCATGAAAGGGTAAAGATGTGGGATCTAGTAGAACCCCCGGATGGCGCAAAAACTGTGGGAAGCAAGCTAGTCTTCCAGTACAAGCTCAACACCAGTGGCAAAGTTGTGAATCATAAGACAAGGCTTGTCATGCGAGGATTCTCGAAGCATTGACTACAACGAAACATTCTCACCCACTGCTAAGTTGTCAGCAATCTGTGTCATCACCACCATCGCTGCCAGAAACAACTGGGAGCTTGAGCAAATGGATATACATGGTGCATACCTCAATGCTCAGCTCACTGAAACTATGTACATGCACCATAGGATACGAGGTTCCTGGAAAGGAACACAATGTCTGCCACCTTAACTGCACGATCTACAGCTTCAAGCAGTCAGGCAGGGTGTGGTACGAGCTGTTTTGCAGTGTACTGTACAAGTTTGGGTTCACTCGCTGCGAGGTGGAGCATTCTGTGTCCCACAGACATGTCGGTCATGAGGCACTTATCATTGTGGTTGATATAGATGACCTCACGATGGCTGGCAACTCAAAGGAGGTGATCCATAAATTTAAGGATGAGCTATGCACCGTGTTCAAGATCAAGGACCTCGGCGACTTGCACCGGTTGCTTGGGATAGAAGTAACGGGAGACCACAAGTTGCGCACAATATCATTCTCACAACGTGCGTACATCGAGAAGATACTCGAACGGTTCAACTTACAGGATGCCAACCCATTGAGCATGCCGCTCGATCCCCACCACAAGCTCTGTCTGTTGCGGTGCCCCTCAACCCCATGCCAGTGTGATGACGTACGCAACATGCCTTACCGAGAGGCCATAGGCTCACTCATGTACACAGCACTGGGAATGCCTCCAGACATCTCCTTCACTGTTTCCTTCCTAGCACAATTCATGCAGAACCCCAGTATGCCGCACTGGGAAGCTGTAAAAAAGAGTTTTTCAGCACCTGAAAGGCACAAAATTAGAGTATCTTGTCATCAGTGGAACACGTAGGTCTTGAAGGCTTCTCGGACCGGGACTGGGCCTTGCAAGAGCATCGGAACTCGATATCAGGGTACGTCTTCACAATAGATGGCAGGGCGATCTCCTGGAGCTTGAAGAAGCAAGCCATAGTCGCACTTTCGACTACGGAGGCTGAATACATTGCAGCGAAACATGCCGCAAAGGAGGCACTATGGCTGCGTATGTTTCTCCATTTGGGCACTCATTCTTCAAAACCCTGCCACAGTTCAGTTGGAGGGTCTTAAAAACTATATGCTTGTACAGCTCATTCTCTTTGGGGGAATGACTCTCAACAAGTATTGTAGTCCTCAGGAACCGATGGAGTGACAGAGGTTGTGGATAAGGAAGGAAAATAGTTTGAATTCATACGCATCACACCTCGTAGCCTTTGCTTTACTGTTGCTAACAGGGTAAGTTATAAAAAGCCAATGTAGATGGCACATCAGATACTAATGGCACATAATAATGAATAAGTGTCGCATTGTCACCATGATATATGATGGCGGACCAACCTGTGAATATAAACACAGCGTCCACCATACCATGATCTGCTCAACAGAATGAGTGTGTTTATAAGGGGTCCTGAAGAAGAGATGAGAGGTCATCTGACAATGATGCTGTGCTGTGATGTTGACAATTCTAACAGCATACTACATCTTGAGCCATCCCGCTCTCCTTTCCGTTCTCCCTACCCTCATTGATGACTGCTCGCGATTTCTACACCATTTCATCCTTGTGTTGGAGGATGGCGAGCGCTAGAAGCTACTGGCACATTACTGGCACATTAGTAAGCTTGGTCACAAGGCTATTTAAGTCGAGTCACCATAGTTAGATTCCTTATGCGTTTTACAGAGCTCAGACAAACACGAAATCAGTCTTTGTTAACTCTCGAGGTCCGCACCGAAAACTTAACACAAACACGTCACGGGTGGCTCCCATTAACCACAGCTGAACTGTGGACAAGAGAGACCTCGAATCGAGGCGACTCGACGTACAAAGACCCGCGTGCAGTTCCGAGCATTGACCAAAGTCCTCACCTTTTCGAGGCACCACCAATCACAACTATCGCCTGTATTGCAAATTGATGACAGCATCAATAGAGACGGATGCGGAAGTAGGGCGTGCAGGAAACCACAGCGGATGACTGAGGTAGCGGCCAACCGCAGTCTCATTGTGAGCCAGAGGGATGGAAGGGCCCTACTGGAGGGAACGCTGAACCGGATGATTAGCTGGATGGGTGAAGGAATGTTGGTGATGGGGTGGTGAATTGGAAGAAGAAAGTCAAGAAATTACTTCGAGGCGTATCACACAGGAGAATGACGACCGGCGACTGACTTTCTCACAAGCACAAGCATTCACACACTTTTAGGATCATTGCATCTCAACGCTGCATTAAATAGAGATTCAGATGGAACTCAGGGATTCGTGGCAAGCTAGGGTTGAGGGGGTGCATCATATATTGCGAGCTTCTACACTTGAGGGGGTGTTTTGGAGTATGGCGAGCGCTAGAAGCTACTAGCATATTAGTAAGCTTGGTCACAAGTATATTTAAGTCGAGTCACCATAGTTAGATTCCTTACACGTTTGACAGAGCTCAGACAAACACAAAATCAGTCTTTGTTAACTCTCGAGGTCCGCACCGAAAACTTAACACCTTGTTGAGCAGCATGGACCAGATACAGACATTGTCAAGGTAGCCTCTTCTTTTCAAGCAACACCCTCGACGATGGCTCCGAGTCAGCCTGCCATGGGGTTCTGTGTTATGGCATGGCTGATACATACCTGATATGTTCTATGTGCACATGTCCATGTGGTGGAGTCATTGGGGTGGTGCATAGGTGTAGCAGCACACCCCTGCTCCGGTCTTAGGGGTGTGAAGGTGTGTGGCCAATGCCGGCATGTGACATAACAGGTAAGCTGCGACACCAACAGAAAGTGGATCAATAAATACCTGGTTGACCCCAAACAAACAGATGGATCATCACCCATGACATCATCTGACCTGGGACAACAACATATGGAGAGACAACAGTCATCACAGAAAAAAAAAAAAACCAGCATGACCCCAAAAAACCAAGGGTAACAGGTAAGCTGGGACAACAATAGACAGTGAGACAACATTCATTACTGGAAACCAATGAGACAATACCTGGTTGACCCCCCAAAAAAAGGAAACATTGTGAGGATGTAGGAGGGAGGGATGTTCTAACGACATGGCAAGCCATGCAACAGTCGAAAAGGTAGTAAGAGAATGTCGCTGGTGAATGAAAATTGTAGCAACACACCTCAGTGATGGGGAGCGATAGGAATGTTTCAAGTGAAGGACGGAGTGCTGAATGCATGGGAAGAAGCAAGGGAATGACACAAATGTTTCAAGAAGGACAGAGTGCAGAACACATGGGATGAAACAACAGTGAGACCAAGGTCATGACATGGCAGAAAAATAGTCACAAACATTCTGAAAGGGACAGAAAGCTGCGTCAAACATGGACAAAGGGCAGCTAACTTTCACATATGGTATGCTTAAGATAAGTGTAATAGTTCGGCCCCTTGTTATATCCTTTCCCCATTCAACTCTATTACTCAGACCCTCCTGGCTCGACTCGCAGCACAGCAAGACAACATGTCCAACACCTCTGGAGTCCTGTTGTTATGTCATGTCAAATATGCTTTCCATCCCCTTGTTATTGTCCCTGTTGTTCTTGACTCTACCCTTCACCCCCTCTGTAGTTCTTTGTTCCTGATTAGTTACTTACCCTGTATATCTTATCTGACTTCCACTTTCCTCAGAACATGGTTAGTAGCACAACATTACATGTTGCTTCAGCTCTTTGTATAAAAACCTCCTCATGTATGCTCTCAATTCTGCAATCAGATAATCACCTTTGATATGTGATTCCCTTCACTCTATCTCCTGGTCTTAGTACAACGAGTATTGCAAGATCTCTGTCCCTCCACTTCTATATCTCCGCCTTTCTGCCTTCCAACTTAGTTTCCCACCTTTGACTTACCTCGATACTTTTCAACTTCCAACTTCCAATCTGACATACTTAGGACAATAGTTTGACAGATAATAAGAGTTTCGAATGGAATGTAGATGCGGCCGTTGACTCGAGGCCGAGTTTGATATATGATGTGAGAGAGGGAAATAACTTGAAGGTAGACTTAGTAGCTCAAAGTCAAAGAAACGTCAAAAGGTTGGTGATTGTTTTCAGTCATACTTGGTGTACTACTTATAACAACTTGGATAGGCGTCTCGATACATAGGAATGGATGACAGGAGTAATGGGGTTGTGCATATGATAGGTGCGTGCGTACCACTGCTACCGTGTATCTACGCTGTGGCTCGCCTACTCAATCTGGCCTGGACGTAAGGTAGAAAGGTTGGTAGTTGTTTGATGGCTTGGGAGTGGTAGGTGGGATTGAATAGGGATGATGGACATGGCTCGAGGGTGGTGGAGAGGATATATATTGTGCATCCTGATTGTGAGATGGAATCGACTCAGTTCATCCTGGTACTCAGCTCCTCAATTGTACGTGTGACTTATGTGCCTCGACTCAACTTGTGGTATGGATCTAAGTGCTTGGGAGTGGTGTGGTACGCTTGGCTTGACTCGATGTATGTTGATGAGCAGTTTTGGTCTCGAATCATGTCTCAATAGTTCAGATGTGTATGTGTAGATGTCTCGGGGCACTCGGGGTGAACTTGAATGTGTATAGTGAATAGGAAGTCGTTAATATAGTTGTATAGTCATCGTGAAGGGATGTTACGAGTCATTATGACACACACTGTGAGCTCAACTGATGGTCTGAGTATGAAATCAAGTCTGTAGCTATTAATCCTTTCCTCACGACATAGTTCATTGGGGGCGCAACATATAAGTTGAAGCCACTGTCCTTTCCAGTTCCAACTTCCAGGATTTGCGATATGTAACAGCCTGGTGCCAAGTCCCCTAGCCTTTGGCTTTGGTGACAATTCCAGACTGGTGTCAGGGACATATGCAGGGTCACACAGATTAGGGGGTTGCCATAGAGGTTCAGACTTACATCAGGAGTGGAGTGGGTGTCGCACATTAGGTGGTTGCCACAGAGGTTCAGACTTACATCGTCTGCATTGACGAACACGTGTTCTGGGTGTCGGTCATCACTCGTGTTGCTCTCATAGTATTGAGAGAGACATCCTGTGACCTTGTTTTCAACACCATCAACATGCACGGTGTTGAAGTTGAAGTGGGAGAGGAACTACCACCATCTGACCTGTCGGTTGGACAGGTTTTTATTGGTCTCGAAGTATTCGAGGCCTTTGTGGTCCGTGACCAGGGTTAATTTTCGCCCTAGGAGTTTGTCCTCCCACTTCATCAGGGCCTCGAGCACAGCAATCATTGTGTGCTCATGGGTCCTGTAGTGCTGTTGGGCCATGCTGAACTTCTTTGACAAGAAGCCTGCTGGCCGGCATGTTCTCCAGTCAGGGCCCTGGCCGTACATGGCGCTGGCGCCCAACTGCGGGTCATCTGTGATGACCCAGATAGGGTCATTGCTCCCAGGGTCGACCTGTCATAGGATGGGGGCCTTTCAGGCCAGTGCCTTTATGCTTTGTAGGCACCTGTCCAGAAACAGTGTCCATTCGAATGGCCGGTTGTTGCAGATGCACCCCGATAGTGGGGTGGTGTATGCGCTCACATCTGGCATGTAATGTGCCAGGTATTGTACAAGCCCGAGGAAGTGTTGGACATCATTGAATGTCCTGGGCATCCTCCACTCGTGGATGCATTGCATTTTGTCCGCGTCCACATGCCTGCCTTGGCCATCTATAATGTGGCAAAGACACTCCATTCGTTCGGAATAGAGGTCCACTTTCTTCTTTCTCAAGAAGAGGTGGTTTTTGCGTAGTCTGTCGAAGACTATGCCGAGGTGTTCCTCGTGCTCTGCAATCAAGTGTGAGAAGACGAATATGTTGGCCATGTATACGTGGATGAGGCGACCTATGCAGTCACGGAAGATTGCTGTCATCAGATGTTGCAACCTTGATGGCGCATTGCAATCTCCCATTTGGATTACTTGGCTTCAGAATGTGCCAAGTATTGTTTCCAAAGCCATTTTTGCAACGTCCTCAGGACAGATCTGGATCTGCTCGTATAGTCCAGACATTTCAAGCTTTGTCCAGTATTAGCGCACTATGTCACTGCGGATGACGTCCTGATCTGGGAAGGGCATAACGTCCTTCACTGTATTCTTGTTCTGCTGGTGCAGATCAAAGACCATGCGTAGCATGCTGTTTTTCTTTGGCATGCGGAGCATTGGCACTGCTTGGTGTGCCCCTCCGGTATCCACCACCCTGCGGTGGTGTATCAATTTGACGGAAAGTTCTTTGTGGAGGTGCTCTGGGAACTTTGGCAGTCGATACCGCATGCGTTTATTGGGATCAATGAGGTTGATCTCATGGTTGACCTCCCTTAGAGGTGGGAGCTCGAGAGGAATACCACTTACAAGGTCAGTGATCTTTTCCATCCATTCCTCACTTGCACGAGGAATGTCATCATCTTGGGGACAATGGGAGCAGAGCAAGACGCCATTAAGTGCCTTGCACATCTATTCAGTGCTGCTGAGCATGGGAGCACCTTCTTCTTCCCCAGTGCCTTCATCGTCAGATGGGCACATCTGTAAATATCATATTTGCCCACATTGCCCTCAAGGCAATGCACGCTGCTGGACTAGCTTAGCTAATGCTAGTTGATCCTTATGGATCCACTGTATAGTTCTTGCATGGGAACCACGCGGCGGTTCCCCAGATCTTACCTTACACTGTCACTATGTAGCACACAGAATAACCACATCTTGGTCAAGTTCCGCTTTCCCTTGTGACACAAGGTCTTAAGATACACTCTCTTACACCTTTTTGAACTTCCTGCAGTTGTTCGCCAAGAAACCAACCGAATTGTGGAAATCCGCACGATCTTGAAAAAGATCGCTGTGTTGACGGCTGTTTACCATTGAACATCATCCAGTAGACCCTCTACTGTCAACTGCAAGCTGGATGATTCCACGTGGTCGAAGAAGGATGCGAGCTTCTAGCTCACAGACAACCCCCTAGGCGCAGCCTGGCAATGCAATGGCTGATGCTACCCTGGACCAAAAGTCCAGGACACCAGAAGATGGAGAGATCGTAGATCTCACCACACTTGTCCCCCCAATCAAGGAAGAGCAAGGACCTGACCATGTCTCACCCAGTGTGGCAAAAGAGGGGACACCACTGGACAACAATCCGGCGTCACTGCTGCCATGGACCTGTCCCGTCGCTGTCCTGCTGCATGGACCATGTCAGTATATGCTCTGACTGGGGACGGGGTCTGGTCTGGCTCAGGGCCAGGCGCCTCCAGTGCCCGGGCTTGTTGTAAAGATGACGATATTTGACCTTGTATCACAAGGGCACTGCAGAACTTGACCAAATAGTGGTATTCTGAATGCTACGTAGTGACAGTGTAAGGTTAAGATGCGATGGGAACCGCTGACCGGTTCCCACACATAAACTATACAGTGGGTCCTGAAGGGGCCCCCTGGGATTATGTAATAACTAGAATACATGTATGGTATCTAGGTTATTTACACCCTCCCCCTCTATAGACTATTAGCAACTCGGGGTTATGGCAGGGAAGGTTTGGTAGAGTTCTTAGAAAACGAGAATCAAATTCACTCTCTCAGTGAATTTATTGTCACTGTTATGTTAATACAATACCTAGAATCAAATTTACTACATGATTTTCAGTCAACGTGCTATGAAAATATAAAGAATACTACTCGCCTCTCTCAGTGAATTTACTGTCACTGAGAGAGGAGTACTATCCTGTCTCAGAAGGCATATATGTGCACCTGGCCCTTTAGCGCTCAAGAGCTCGCGCGTCGAAGTCATTTCAAACTCCACTGGGTGCAGCCGCTTGTGAAAATAGAGATAACAAAATGAAATGGAGAGGTAGGGAGTGACTGGAAATTTTCGAAAATAATCAGAGAAGTGGATGCATGGTACAAGAACAATGTGAGAAGAGACTGAAACACCATACAATAAATCGAATATATTATGCTTGATTTTGGTGCAGGAGCATAAATGCACCCAACATAGACAACTATAGGGGACCAACTACGACTCATAGAGGTCATCCATGATGGAGTCCTCCAGAGTTTCCGATACGATGACATCGTCATCGTACGGGGCCAGTGGAGCAAGTGACTCCTCCGGGGACACCTCCGCCTCCGCGGGGGTGGTTGGGTGAGGCTGTTCTGCCTCACCACTAGCGGTGGCTTCCGCTTGGGTGATGGGGCCTGCATCCTCGTGGAGCATAGCCTTGACGGCTGGATCCTCAGCCTGGGGAGGAGGCCAGAAGTGTGCCAGCTCCTGATCGAGGTGAGCGTGAGTGAGAGGTCGTGGCACCGTGGCCCTCATGTGGCTGGTATCGAGGACCTTTTGTTGGCCCTCACGAGCGGCGGCACTAAATGCCGCGCCAGTGAGGCTGCGTTGAACATAATGTTCAATGTTTGTTGCTCGCGAACGAGTGACCCCCACATAGCAGGCCAGCCATCGTGCAATCTCGGCGAGCGGATGTCGGGGCCAGCTTGGCCCCCCCACTGGGTATGGGCCCATGATGGAGAGCCGCAGGCTGGTGCTCTGCGGTGTCAGGCATTCCCTGGCATCAACGAAGCTCAACCATTGATCGGTCGAGCCAAACAAGTCAAGAAGCCTCGACTTGAGAGGTGATGCGACCCCTTTAACCCGGGGCGCAAGGGCCTTCAACCACATCCAGACGTCCATATCGTCTAGGTTGAAGGTTCTATCCGCGTTGTCACGGATGGCTGACGGGATTCCTTCGGGCTTGTGTATCCAGCCCCTTAGGATGGCTGTGATGTTGTGTGGGGTACCACCCGCTATCACGAGACAATCCCTTTTGGGATTGCAAGCGCGTTGTTCGCGCTCAATGTGTTTGAACACGCCAATCATCTCGCATGTGCACGCGAGTTGCAGCGTTTATTTCGCCTGTGTTAGGAGCTCGACGAAGCGTGGGTCGTCGAGCGGGCAGACGTCGTACCATTGAGTAGACGCTTCTGGGCCTTCCCTACTGGTCGTGGTAGGAGGCCTGTCTCAGAGATCGGTGGGTCTCCAAGGGGTATGACCATCCCCTCCCCGGGTGGGGAGGGTGAACTGTCCCCGCCGGTGGAGGCAGGACCACGTGAGGCCCGATGTACTGGGCCTCGACCTGTGCGACCCGTGGTTGTAGGGACGGGTCATTGATCGTGTGTGACGGTGACACCGCCAAGTATGCGCCGATCGTGCTTTCCCTCGCAATGGCTAACCCATTGATGGTGTTGGGGGTGCCATGCA
Organism: Gautieria morchelliformis; assembly: GCA_015179125.1. Classification (NCBI taxonomy): domain Eukaryota; kingdom Fungi; phylum Basidiomycota; class Agaricomycetes; order Gomphales; family Gomphaceae; genus Gautieria; species Gautieria morchelliformis. The sequence goes on along the minus strand of WHVA01000188.1, from coordinate 86,973 downwards.
ACTTCTTGCTCTTTTTCCTTGGCTGCTCTGCCAGCCGCTGTGCACTCCCCGGGTCGTACGTCTTCCAGACGGAGGAGTCGGACTCCCATCCATCTGGGACGCCGTATGCGGTGTCGGAAGGCGCGCTCTACCCCTGTGTCGTCGTTGTCGTCAGGGTTGGCGCCGATAATCGGGACGCTAGCCCCGATGTTGCGCGCGCCGGCAAGGGTGCCGTCATGCGAGGTGATGATGGCCCGGCCACTGGGTCCGTGACCAGGTCATGGCGTAAACTTTTTGAGGCTGTGTGGGCGAGTGTGACCTGGAGCTGGGCTGCCCTCAGCTGCTGCTCCAGTTCCTTTATTTTGGCGCGCTCGGCTTTGAGCGCGTCGTCGCGGTCTTCGACCGCGTGTTCCAAATCCTTGACCTCCTTCTTGAGGTCATGGATTTCCTGGAGGGGCTCCTCCTGTGTGTCACGCATGACACCTCTCGGGAGCCATCCCCAGGCCATGTCGATGGCATCGCCGATGTCTTCGTCCCGCAATTTGACCTTGCGGGTGCCTGTCCCGGCCCTTAGGTGCACGGCGTAGTCCGCACACATGGCACAATCGTCGGGGTGGACGATCGCCAGAGTGTCTTCCCATCCTACAATCATCCAGTGCTCTTGGTCAACTGGAGCTCATAGGATGTCTGCAGCCCCCTGTCTTGGGGCCATTGCGGGCGTCGTGGACATTGATGGATCAACGTCCATCCCATATTTGGGGGGCATCATCTTCGTGGGTAGATGATGGTGGTTGTTTCCAAGAAGCGCTGCGCCCTCAGAAAGATCCGAGGCTAAAATTTAACCACGCCGTGGTGGGTGCGTCACGTGGTATGCACGTGACAGATGCGTCTAACGGCATCTGGGGAGGTCGCGTGGTTTGCTCACCCCCTGGAGCTCTAGATAGCTATCTACGGCTTTGAGGTCCTTGCATGACGACATGGGTTCCCATGTCACGTCGCCTAGGGTCCAGCGGACCTGGAACTCTAGGTCCGTTGAGTTTATCCATCAATGTGCAATAATCTCGTCGACGAGCCATTCCTCATTGTCATTCACTCTGAAGTCATAAAATGACTTGCCTCACAATGAGGGAATAATTCATCGTTGTTAGCGTCGTATCATTGTACGAGGCTTGAGTGAAAGACCGGTGAAATACGACGGCTTTTCAGCTCGTCAGGAAGTTCAAGGGTCACCATTGAGGCATTGTTGTGAGCCTCGACGACGCAGTATGGTCCGATGTACTGCGGGACTAGTTTCCTGGCTCTTCCTTTCGGGAGAGTTAGGTTCTGGGTTGAGAGGTAGACACAGTCGTTGGCCGCGTACCTGTCGCTCGCCGTACGTTTCTTGTTTGCATGAAATGTTTGCGTCACTGGATGCTCTATGATTGCATCGTGTGCCGCCATCAGGTTCCATCTTGCCTGATGTGCGAACCGGGCTACCCCCTTGATCGGGGTGTCCATGGCTATGGGGATATCTATCTGCGGCATATAGCCGTGGTTCAGCTCGAAGGGCAAAAACCCTGTGGTCGCGCTGACGTTGCTGTTGAGGGCGACCTCAACAATTGGGCATTTCAATGCCCAATCCTTCTGGCCGTCTCTGATGACCATGCGCAATATCTGTCCTATCGAGCGGTTTGCCCGCTTGGTGGCTCCATCCATTTGGGGATGGAAGGCAGTTGACATGAGGAGCTTAGTCCCCATGAGTCGATGTAGTTCACGCCAAAAGATCGACGTGAACTTCGAGTCTCTATCCGAGATGATGGAGTCGGGAACCCCATAGAGTTGAACGATCTCTTTCAGAAACAGCCAGGCTACTCCCTTGGCTGACACGCTCGTCGTTGTCGGGACAATGTGTACAAGCGATGTTAGCCGGTCGATGACTACCATCAGGTAGTCACAGTCATTGGATTTGGGCAGGGGCCCCATGACGTCGATGCCAATCGACTGCCACGGCCTATCCGGAATGGGTAGGCTGTGTAGTAGGCCTTTGGGTCGTTGTGGCCCGGTTTTCGTCATCTGGCACTTCGCGCACGATGTGTAGAATGACTCTATGTCTGGGCTCATGCCCGGCCACCAATATGATCTTCGAATGTAGTTCGAAGTCTTCAGATGGCTGTAGTGACCGACTATCTGATGTGCTCAATCGATGATGATTTCGATCAGCCTCCTTCACCCCTGAAGAACAGAGTGGGGGACGGCAATGACGTCTCTCTTGAGCTGGTTTTTTGTCCAGATCAGCCCGTCCCGGATCACGAATCTCGGGTGCGCGTCTGGGTGCGCCATGGTCTTCACAAACATGGTGTCCCTATGGTACGCGTCTCGTAAGACCTTGGACAGGTCCATGCCCTGCTCGAAGATCTGGCGCAGGGGCACGCCGTCATTTCCGGCAGCGATGACTCTGACGTCATCATTGTCGTCGTCGCGTGATGTGGTGACGCTTGTGGGCTTTTGTGAGCCCTCATTTAATGCGGCGGATTCTGTTATTCTTGCCTCTGTCTTCTCAGCGAGGCATTTAGATCGTCTCGTCGCCGCTGCTCGCAGCTCGATATATTGATCGGTGGGCAATAACTCACTGTCCGCGGCGGTGGTAGCTTAGTGGTAAGCCCACCCCGGGGGTTGAGTGTATCAGCTAAGGCTGAGCGTTCAACCCTCGCCCCTCCATAGATAACACCCTAGACACTCTGGAAAAATTCTGCTACACTGATTGCCAATAACATCTGATTGCCGGCCCCAAATATGAATGGTGGTATACTCAACTATCCCTTCCAATTCAGAACCAACCCTTTAGGAACATGATGACACCTACTCCAATTATCTAATCCATCCAACCAACGCATTGGAGTACCGGGTACCTGTACTATCATGATTTGTCACACCGACAGCCGGAGGCTGGGCCAAAACATCGGCAGTAGACTGCAGCTGCTGCCACTCGTTGGGGTGTGGGAAAGGTGTCAAGGTGGTGTCGCAGCTGAGGGGTACAAACTGAAGTACACATGGGTATTACATGCCCAAATAAGCCGTGGAAGGTTGATTACTATGCGGTTTATGGGTTGGACTGTTTGGCTTTAAAGGGGTGCTGAGGGGAGTAATGGCATTTCAGAGGCATGATTATCCACACTCTGCTTACGATACAGCGTCTAATTTCTCAAGGGGTGGTAGTCCAGATTAGAACCCCCCACCTTCGGGCTCATGATAAGATTCTTGACCATGGACACTCAATAGTTACACGATTTGTATTATCCTACATGAGCATGCACCTCAATGGATAAAAATGGATTCAAAAAAAAAAAACTCACTGTCCGGGTCTAAATGTGCATCTGCATTCATGAAGACGTGATCTGGGTGATTGTCATCACTCGTGTCGCTCTTGTAGTAGCGTGAAAGGCAGTCTGCTACCTTGTTCTCTACACCGTCAACATGGACGGTGTTGAAGTTGAACCGTGAGAGAAACTCCCACCATCTGACCTGGCGGTCAGACAGGCTCTTCTGGGTCTCGAAGTACTCGAGCCCTTTGTGGTCTGTGACGAGGGTGAACCTCCATCCCAGCAGCTTGTCCTCCCATTTCCTGAGAGCCTCCAGCACTGCGATTGTCTCGTGCTCATGAGTCCGGTAGTGTTGCTGAGCAACGCTGAACTTCTTTGACAAGAAGCCGGCAGGCCGACAGGTTTTCCAGTTGGGGCCTTGACCGTAGACCGCACCGACGCCGGCTTTTGACGCATTGGTGATCACCCAGATTGGCTCTCGGCAGCATGCGTCTATTGGACGCACCGTTCCATAGTTGATCGTGGAATGGATGCCTATGCAGGCTAGCTGCAGCGCAATTGGCTGCTCCAGGGAGAATGTTTTCATCCCTGTAGCTCGCATGAATTCAAGGGATAACAGTACCCCTTCGCTGCCGCTATCTAGCAGGCAGTGGGCTTTTACGCCATTTATTTCCCAGTACCCCGACAGGGTACAGTTCTCACTGTGTGGGCGCGTTGGCTGTGTCCTGTGATTGCTTCGGTGGTGATACACCAGCTTGGCTGCCTTGTCTGGCATGACCGACGTGCGTGCCACCATGACTTTCGTGTCAGTGTCGTCTTCCGGCACGAATCTGATCACGCTGGACCTGTAGGTGGTGTCCTCCGCCTCTTCATCCCATTTGTAATATTGGGACGGCTCAGGATCCCATTCTTCAGCAGGCGCATCTCCGTTGTCTGTAGAGTCGTTGGGTTGGGGATCACCCTCCCCCTCTTCATCAATTTGATGGAGAAAATTTTGACCAAGATCAGTCTCTGGATCCTCGGTCTCTTCTTTGTGCCTCGCGGCCGCCGTCCTGATACCGGACTTAAGCCGGGTGCATTGCGCTCTCTTGTGGCCAGGTTGACCGCATTCACAGCACGTGGTGCTGCTTTGGTTGCCGTTGGGCCGATCATTAGGCCGGCCCAACGCTTTCGCTGGTGGGGCGGGTCGTGGGGACGACCCTGACGCTTGAGGCTGTTTAGCTTCAGGCGGGTGTCCATCTTGTGCTGGGCGTGGGGGTGGCGGTCGTTGTGCCGCTCCACTTCTCAAGGACAGGCTGGGCCTGGTCAGGCCTGTCTGTGTCAACGGCTTGCTCCCTGTAACCCGGGCAGCGCTTGCCGTTGCCGCTGCGCTTTCTGCACGGCGCATCCCCATATTGTATCGGGATGCTTCCTCTATCTTTCGGGCCGTCTTGAAGAGTTGCTCTATTGAGCTACTCTCGGCGTTGTAGCCCTTTTTGAGGACTTCGTTGCGCAGCATTTCACGCAGCGCCGATACAAACCGTCTCCGGAACGTGTAGTCGTCTGGTGGCTGTACCATACGTGCTGCATATTTCATGAGCTCGTTCAGCATCTCCTGAACGGTCTTCATGCCCTGCATGACCGCGTAGAATTTATTCGATGCGTGATGGTACGTCAGTGTGTGCAGGAACCTTTTTTGAAGGCCCTGCATCACTGTTTCCAGTGTCCAGCTGCGGACCTGGCGATCGAAGCGTTCTACGTTTCGCAGGAACCATTCCTGGGCTTCGCCGGTTAGGCGAGTGCCCACGTAGCTGACCTGCATGTCTATGCTCATTTCTGGTTGGCCCTATGAGGCAGTTCATTTCAGCCATCTTAAGATGGCTGCGACAAAGATATCAAACTCTTCGAGGTCAGATCCCCTGGCATATGGCTTGGGGTGAGCCAGCTTCACGCCGGCTTTCGCTAGCACAGACTTCTCTGGGTCTGTGTCCGTGGCATCTGCTAACGTGGGGAGATTAGAGGAAAGCTCGATGATGCTTCCAGTGGACCGGCGGGCGCGATAGACGTTCAGAAAGTAACTCAGTGGGACTATACTACAAATTGTAGTGTACAAATATCTCGGTAGACTGTGCCACTTAGGCTGGAGCGGCAGTGAACACAACAAAGGGCTTTAGACTGGGAATAGCACGGAAATGGACAGGGACAACTGTCTAATTGTTCAATGTACATGGGTAGCTACTTTATACTACTCGGAACACTAGCTAGTAGGTATTGAGATCGACTGTGGAGCGTGTGGGGATGTGTACATGTAAGCGAACGGCAGAATGGATGGGGATCGATGCCCGGGGTTATGGCCAGGGTGGAGTCGAGTCATGGGGACGTGTCGTACCTAAATATACAGGTATATACTATAGAATTGATGGGGCATATAGAGATGGAGTGGGAAGATGGAGCCAAGTAACGGGTCGAGTATCAGCTAGTAATGAGGAGCGGGGGAAGTGGTGTGTAAGCGCGTGCGCGGGATTGGTGCGGGGCCGCTGATTCGCCTCGGGTTTCACAACAATATTGAGTGAGCCGGTTGTGTCCTCTGACTTTCCCTCCCTTTGGCCCCACACCACACTCTCAGCTTCCTCTTCTGAGTCTCTGAATCCTCTGAACTACTTGGCTTGCATCTCATCTTGTCTTGGCTCTTTGGCCATTCTAACCTTCCATAATGGGGTGTCGGCATTTTCTATTCCATCATTTTTCGCTCAGCTGGCCCTGAGCTCCTCTTTGATATTCCAGATCTGTTCAGATCATCCATAACCACAGGATATGAAGGGCAGGTGGGGACTGATCTGGAGCTGAAGGAATGATGTCAAAGGAGGTGGTGTCAGGCATGGTATGCTCAGAACACCTTCTAAAAACTGACTTGGAGTCACTAATGTGGAAATTGCCTATGGTGTTACTATGTGGTAGGGTTGTCCAAGTAAAATTATATTATTTTCATAGCATAATATATTATAATTGTAACGATTATGGCTGCCTCAAGCTCATAACTGAATTAGAATTCTATTGATGAACAAAAAATGAAATTTTAATACTAATATTCAGCTTTATTATCTAAGGTCATATTTATTACTAATTGACATCTAAATACATAATTAATTAAGTGGAATGACTCCCATCCTTGGATGTTAATTAGCAATAACAATGATCTTAAAACTGCAAAATACTAGTAGCATTAATAAATATTAATTAACAGGTAGTGAACCAGTTCAAGTGCTGACTAAATCAGCTCTGGTAGTAGTATAACCTAAGGTCAGTTATGATTAAATACAACCTGCACAATATATTATGATTGTAGCGTAATATAATGATAACCTAACATAAATGATCAAGTATGGTTATGCCCCGCCCCATAATATAACCATTATGGTGGACAGTGCTACTGCATGGCGCGACCACCAGTCCTTAGAGAGAGTTTTTCCTGCTGCAAGGGCAACTCTCCATAGGCAGTGGAAATCACATGGTCGGGCAGAGGAGGATCCAAAGCTGAATAACAGACTATCTGCATTACATGTGACTCACCTGGCTTTCTCAAGGATAAAAGTTGTGATTCCATGCTGTGGAGATTTCACAGGAGCTGAATTACCACTGGCATGTAGGCATTATGTATGGTCATAATGTCATCAGCCCTCCTCCATATTCTTCTCAGTGCCCTATGCTGCCATATGCACTGCCATGTGTCTTGAAGATGCACACATGCTTACTTGCCATTCCCCCTAGTGGGACTGCCATACTTCTTCATGCCTTCCTCAGACCCCCCGCAATGTCACCCCATGTTCAACCTCAAGTCCCCACTCAACTCTATGTCCTGACTTCACATTACCATTTGACCTTACGTCGCCACTTGACTCTGGGTCCTGTTACCATGCCTGGACTTCACATTTGATGTGTCCCTGCTCAACTACAGTCCTGACTTCATGTCCCCATCAACCTTGTGTCCCCACTTGCCCCATGTCCCAACTTCACGTTGCTACTTGATCTTATGTCCTCACTTGACTGCAGTCCCAACTCCATGTCCCCTTTTGACCTTGTGCCCTGAATCCATGTCCTGACTTTGCATCACCATTTGGCCTTGTCATCCTGCTTGATTCAGCATCCTGGCTGCATCTGCCTTCCATCTCATTCAGAAGGTTCATGCGGGCAGTAGTTTGATGGCTTTGCATCAAGGATATGTAGTGTTGGAATGTGGGCAATGATGATGGTAGATTCGAATGGACTGGAGGTTAAGCCTGAGGACAAAGCCATTTAGTGCTGTGAGTTATCCATTTCCTTACCCTGGAATTTTCAGTGGCCTTATCACATCCTCTCTCTATAAATTATCATCTATATTCCATGCCCAGTCATGGAATTTCAGGTACCAAGTACCAACTCAATGGCAGCTAACATCCCATGTCCATTACTTTCATGGCCAATCGCATGCTGGCCTTTCTGTGAGGTTGATATAGATTTTCATTGACATTTTCTTCTTTCTGCTCAATTTTCCATGGCTATATCCTTAAATTCCCATGCCTTCAAGTTGTTCACTGAAATTTCATGAGGCTGTGCATGTAAATTATCAGTGCATGCCACACTCAAATGCTGTTAGAATATTGTGGAAATTTTCAATCCCAGAAACATCTAAAATACTTCAGAGATAATTTCATTGAACAAATTTATTGAATTTTTTTCAGTGGGTTTTTCATTGGGTGCTGTTTCAGTGGCACAAGCATTGGAAATTGAAAGCCAGTGGGTCGGCCTATGGGTTTTCAATTGTTCTGTTATCCACAGTGTGTGATGGATCCATGTGTTATGATGTTAGAATGCCTATTTTCTTTTGGACCAACTAACATCTACGAAGCTATAAAATGAACGCAAGTGACGCCATATTGACTGGCTCACGATCTGAGTACCCCAACTGATCTCAGGCCGAGTACTCGTGGGAGTCCGGTGGGACTTCCCACCACGACTACCAACCCCTAAAACCCGGTGAATTTCGGTATTCGAACAGAGTAATTTAAATTAATTAGTAGAATTTCGGTTACTGCCAAGCTGACTCCCCGCCACTCCTCATCCACGTACAGCCCATAAGGATAACAATAGCCCAGACTGAGGTGTCTCCTCGCATCCCTGGTCATACCCGGATCTTGATTAGCGCTTCAGGAATCAAGATCGATGGAACCAGATACAGTAAGGTTATCCATCACGCGTGTCCTTTGCTAGATGCACATCCGGATGTTCAATTTAATGTGACTGGCAGACATAACATAAAAGTGCACCTGCAAGTGGCGTTTGGGCTACATACTTCCCGTCGGCTGCACTAGCTAAACCACTATGGCTTTACCCAACTTCCCCATCGATAAGTCATATCTCATTGCCGCCTGGCTCGCATCTGCGTTCTGGGGTATTGGCTACATAGTTTCCTCAGGCATCATTTTGCTCACTATGATACCTAGGTGCATTCACAGTAATTTTTGCCTTTTGGTTGGCGACCACGATTACGCGCCCCCAGACCAGAAGCTGGCTGCCAATCGGCGCCGTGATTTTTATGTCGGTTCATTGAGTACTACAATTAGAGGGAGTAGCTGACTTCGGACATTAGGTATGGGTTGGCGACCGCACATATTTCTTGTGTATTGGCCAGAATCATCCAGGCTTTCATTGTGCACATCAATGACGAAGGCGGGGCTATTTTATACTTGGCCGATATTGGGCAACCATTAAACAGGTCCAAGGATATGATATATGTTACCATGGTAAGCCTGCAGATTGGTTTCAGTGTGTTCATACTGTTACTAATACGTACACGATGGCGGCAGATTGTCCTTGCGGACACCATTCTTGTCTGGCGTTGCTTCATGGTCTGGAACAAAAATTACTATGTCATCGCCGTGCCGAGTATCATGGCTCTCGCGACAGCCAGTCAGTGGACTCAATGAATATAAATGCTTTAGAATCACATTGCACTTCAGTCAGCGGATATGGCGCCATTGCACGCTACTATACCCCCAACCCTTACACGCCGACATCAGTCCAATGGGCCGAGGGGATGCTAACCGTGTCTATGGCGACAAACATCATTGTAACGTTGTTAACGGCCGGAAAAATTTGGCAAGTATTTCGACCAAATCAGGTTCGTTTAACTTACGCACGCATGTCTACCTGACTTTCAGGAAAGTCGCCCACGGCCTTGGTGCCATGAGCTTCGGTCCTTCTCAGCGTCGGTATCACTATGTTATCCTCCTCATTGTTGAGTCAGGGGTTGTCATGGCCGCCAGCAAGACCCTCGAGTTCCTCCTATTCATGCTGGCCCCCAACGATGGACTAGATGGACTGAACGCCCTGTACATTGTCATGGATTGTATGCCGCAGATTATGGTCAGCTTGACCTCAGTGGAAGAATTAAAAAACATAAATGTTGACAGTGATCGCTATAGGGAATTTGCCCAACTTTCATAATGTTGGCGGTCAATAGAGGTTTCACGTCTTCGGGAAGCCAAGCATACGTGACGAGCGAGTCGATGAAACAATCTCCAGGTGGTGGGAAACATGTCGTAAATACAATTGCATTCGCCACCGGGTCAGCTGAAGGTGTCAAAACTGACGACGCATCAGACAATCCGGGTGCATATGCGCTTCAGACCATGAAGGACGGTGACAACTAGTTGCAAACGGTGTCAAGGGGTCATCCAGTGTTCTTTAATGTTGACACGTTCCACAGTTCTTTATTATCACTCAGGGTAATGATTATTCGACCGCAATATCACTCTTGTCGTGTGCATAGTTCAATGGTGGGCGGCGAGTGCGCACTGCAACAGGCAGTAATATAACGATGCTAGTGTTGGATAAAGCGGCACTTCGGCGTGCTGACATAAGCCAATCACTGTAGAAACAATAGGCGCTGTATATCAGCGCTTTTCAAGCCAACGCCGCTGACACGCTCCTTTACGCACTTGCCAGGCGCCCCCAAAAATTTCAACATAATCAAAAGCTGAGGTACTGATCCTAGGCTTGGATTAGGACTTGTATCAAGTTACAAAAATTTCAATGTACACAAAGTGAAATAAATTTTATTGTATACACAAGAAGTGAAGGTAAACCGCCGTTTACCTATTCCTCGTCTACCACATCAACAAACACTGTAAGTGAAAAAAAAAAAAAAAAACACTTGTCGATGATCCCATATTCGCTCCCACGTCAAACTTGACCCACGACACATTCCCTACCAATGCAACCAAGTGCAAGGGCGAGTGCGGGTCTGGAGGGAGCTCGGGAATGCGAGTGCGGGAGTCCCCCGGAGGGCAAGTGTGGGAATAGGAGAATTCGAGTGCGGGAGTGTGAGGGGGGGTGCGGCACTGCGAGTCCGGGAGTCCTGGGAGTGGGAGTGGGAGTGCCAATGCGAGAGTGCGAGCGCGGAAATGCACGTCTGAGCTGTTAGTGCCGGCAATGTACTCATCATTGACCGGTTCATTGTATTGAGTGCGATGAGATCTAGACCTTGAACCGGGGAACCATCATCTTGATAGAATTCCCCAGGAACTGAGTCGAAGTCCCTGTCGGCATCCAGATCTCTATTGGCGCTACTACCATCCGAGTGACGTCGACGTTAAGCGTCCGAGTTCCCGGTGCAAGAGGGTACATAGAGCGCCGCAATGGATGATGGTCCTGGTGTGGGACTAGAATGCACTCATCTTTTACAGATTTTATTTCGAGCTCCGGAGTAACCCCAAACCCCAACCTGTTTCCTGTGCGGGACTAGAAAAAAAATGCTTGTGTCATTTCAACTTCCGCAGAGTTAGATAAGCTCGTTCTTTTCCCGCACTCTCATCTTACCACTCCCCGCACCTACATCCTGCTGCAAAACCGATGTGCCTGCTGGGGCCTTTTGTGGCTTAGGCTTCTAATTTGGGTGTATGCCCCGTCGTCACAGACGGGCAGGGAGGGTCCTTCTGCTAGCCATTTGTTCTCTCTGCGCCTCGTTCATTTGGCTTGCCATTTTAGCCTTTGGGGTGCATGCGTATCTTCGTGATTCTCGCCTTGTCGGCCTTCGCCTGGCGCTTCTTTTGTAGGGCCCCACATACGTCATCCTTCACGAAGTGCATCAGTTGTAAAGTGCTCATCGATAGGTATGGGCTGCATGCACCCCCGAGGTCCATATTACTTGCTTTGTTTTGCAGATGAGTTGGATGGATGTTCCTCTACCATTGCCGTAATCGCTCACACAGGCCTCCAACACAGACATAGTCATGGTAGACGCAGGACGCACACCGCTCTTCGGGCACAATGCCAGCCCCACGCGCACACTGTCACGCCCCCAAGTGCTAAGTGCAGACACAGATGCAGACGCAGGTTCTCCCCTACAGGCTCACTTCCTTTGAGATGATGGGCGTAGGCGCACAGGCACACGCACGCCGCGACGACGCTGCACCGCCGCCGCACCCGCACCCGCACCTGCACCTGGACGCGGCCACAGGCCCAGGCCCCACAGGGAAGCCCTCCCCCACACAGACACCGACACGTGTCCTCCCCGGCGGGGCCCCGTCGCGCAGCGCCAGCATACGCACACCCATGCAACGCCCTCCTCGCCACGCGCCCATCGTGGCGGCGCCAGATTCCAGGGGCCTTGTTCGAGGACGAGGACGAGGATGAGGGTGAGGGCGCGGATGACACGGCTACACAGAAGCACGAGCAGGAGCAGAAGCAGGAGCAAGAGCACAGCGGCTGCAGGACCGTGTCCCACCGCTGCCCGCATGGCGCACGACGCGGGCGAGACGCACTGGCAGCACCGCTGACTCGGAGGACGACGACTCGGCGCTCCCCCCCCCTCCCCCGCTCCCTCCCGGCGGACGTCGCTGCGCCGCTCCTTGTGGCATCAGCGTCGCCGCCCCAAAAGCAGGGAAAGGAAAAGCGCGCGGCGCGGTGGTCTAGTAGATCTAGTGCTGCTGCGAATCCTGCGGTGCGTGCTGTTTGTTTGGTTGTTTTGCTGGCTCCATGCTGCCCGCATGTCTGCGGCGTTGAGCTCGTTCCTCCCTTCACCTTCACGTCCACTCGCCGCGACACTTGCTGACCACCCACTTTGCATTCCACCAGATGTATCATGCTCCGCTTGGGCCTCCTCTCGCCTCACTCGAAGCGGCTCCCCTGCAGTGTCATGTCACTCGCCCCCGAGGCCAATGCTGGACATGGAGCAGCGCAGCGACCTGGGCAACCCCACGAAAGAAATGAGCGACGATGCGCAGGTATGAAGGGGCAGCACGGTACGCTCCCAGGACTGACTACTACGTATGTCCGGCTGGCGTGTCATTTTGCCTGTAGTGATCCACCCAGAAAGACACTCGACATGCCCCTCTGTCTAAGCTACTGTGTCCCATATTCTTGCTGCGCTGCATGTCCGAGGTTCTCTTGCTTTGCATGAAGACTCTTGTGTTGCAGACTGCACGCTACTACGGGTCCTCGCGATGTCTCGATGATTGCCGTCTAGCTCTGATTTTTGCTCTCTATTCTGTACTTGATGTTCACTCCTATGCTTTGCTATGCGATCGCCCGCCATGTATTTACGACTCGAAATAAAATTCATTTGTGGCTATATACAAGTCCCAAAAGCACTTAGATACCATGCAAAGACCGCTGCTGGCAGGCCACAAAATGCGCTAAAATGTTCATGATCACTACTGAATTTCAGGCCGTGCCGATCATGGGAAAAAGACTTAAGGTAGCTGGTTCCAAGCTCCTTTTGAACTTCTTAGCAGTCCCTTATGAACTGATTCTCCAGGCGCCGATTGTACTGATTTTCAGGGGGCGCTCTTCCTGCAGTGCAATGATACAAGGTACGAGCATAGTGAAAGGAATAGGGAGAACAAGGAGCGCAGCAGAGAACAAGGATTTCTTGTCGCACGCAGGACTGAGTTCGAAGGGAAAGTTGATGAGATTACTATCTACCCGGTGAGTACCTAGCACTACGCACCTGAGTTCGAAGGGAAAGTTGATAGGGTTTCCCTTCGAACTCAGACTACTACATTGGGCGACTGCGTCACGTGATCTCGCACGAGCAACATTTCTTGTTCTCTGCAAGGCAAGACAAAGGATCTGATTATAATTAGAGTAGTAACTCATGTCGAGATAATGGATTATGTGAGCATGCACAATGTGCCACACCGGTTAAGCCACCCCTTTGTTTTATTGTTCTTTTGTTCCAATTTTATGTTGCTATTGTCCTTTTTAGTTAAATAGAGCAGCTACGTGACTGTATCTACATGTGTTTGCAACAGAGTTGGCAAACTTCTTCCTTATACTCGTGATCCGCTGCTTGCAATTCTAACAACTCATGTAGTAAGCAGCGCAGTAGCTATGGACAAAGGAGCTCAGTGAATGGGAAAGTCTTAAATCCCCACCCCAACGCACACGCTCGCGTAAGTTCTCCACATCACAATGAAGTTTATTTATAAAGAAAAACATAATATAATGAATTTTGCAAGCCAAAGCCAGCGCTAACCAGGCCAAAGCCACGGCTTTTGGGCCAAGCCAGGCCGTGCCCATCACTAACCGTAAGTGATAGGTGGGGGATAGGATTGGATCATTGAAGTAGACGTAATAATAGACATGTGTATTAGCCGCTCTTGGTATGCCTGTGAGATACGGCGGGTGCTGAGGTTTGAGCGCAGTTAAATCAGGCTAAAATTTCATCGATGGTTCTCGCACGCCTGCGGTGCAGGTAGAACTCTAAAGAGTGCATGTACGTTTTTGTAGATCTTGGTACCTGAGGCGATGACACGAGATGCAGTGCAAGGAGTGAGAATTGTATGGCACATCGACATTCTAGTAGGCAGGTAAGTGCTTCTATAAATTTATGGACACAATTATCTATATTTTTCACGTGTATTCGACATGTTGCTTTCTGGCAAGCTCATTTTAGGAATTACTGTAACATTTTGGAGAGATCTTCTTTGGCAGTGTCCCCAGCCGGAGAATTATCTGGCTGTAGTGGCTATGTGCATTACAATCTCATTGTAACTCATAAGTACATGCTCGAGCGGCTGATAGAAATAATGTATACATTTTGTTTATCTTTCCTACCAATAGATACTACGGCAGCTGAATTTGAAAATATTTGCACACTATTCAGTTCAGCTACTATCTATTGGTAGCAAAACATTCAATTTTAATTATAATTAATTAGACCGATAATAATTATTAGGGAGCGCTAATATATATTAGCAATTAAGATGCGACTTGGTGTACTACAATCAAACCCTGGGCTTGAGTCCGGGCTTTGCGGCACTTATATGGTACATCTTTGCCTGGATTTGGACAGCAACTGTATATACATCAAACAAAGTTATTTCTTTCAATTTCCCTCCTGCCTGAAGCCGTATGTCGGGGATCACCATCAGCAGTTGACCGAAGCACAGAATTACTGCAACAGAGAAGGTCACTGACCCCAGAAATGTGTCATATACTCACAACTTCGAATCAAAGCTCCCCAATGTATTGAAGGCTAAGCGAGCACAGGAAGACACTGTGGCAATATGTGAGCTAGGAACCCTTGATGAACACTTGAAAGAAATTCCTAAAAAAGAGCACATAGTTCTGTTTAGAAGTATAGTATCCCGTAATGCTGCATAAAATGGCTGATTGTCATGGACCGGGTGAGTTACATTGTGTGAAAGATCAGCCGCAGCCTAATCCTCACCTGGGTGCACTGAACATACAGCCAATTAAGGCCCTAACCCATCCATCATTGAAGAAAATGATTGATATTGGGGCACGTGCAATGAAAGGTGTCATCCTTCCTTTGCACAATGGAACATGTGACGAAATCATGAGTAAATTCAGGACGCAGCTGATGAATCTCAAAGAGATATTTGACATGAGTTTTCTGCTGCCTCCATCCTGTTATATCTCATTCTACTATGGCAGAGTTGAGCAGTGAAGGGACTAATCAGTCTCACCTGTGATGCATGGCAGCCCTCCAATATCAATGCATACTTTGCAGTCACTGGCCATTGGATACAGGAGTGCACACCTGGTTCCTGGGAGGTCCAGAGTGCGCTGTTCAGTTTTACTCAACTGAATGATTCACACAATGGGAAATGATTTGGTGGTGCACTCATCAGGATTGTTGACAGGCTAAGTATTGTACACAGTGTGCAAATCAAAGTACCTAAGCCAACCAACCCATTCTGACTTATTCTGGCAGATGGCTTCATGACATGTGATAACACTTCTAATAATGAAACAATGATTTCATTTTGCCCACATTACATAAGCCAGAGGACCAGGAAGACTTCCCAGGAGTGAAGCATCATGTACAGTGCGTACATGCATGTTTTTACTCTAAGAATGAATCTTGATGCCATGGCCTAGATGCCTTGCATATGTTGTTAACCTAGTGATACAGGCCTTCATTAAAACCCACTCAAAAGCAACCCACTACAACCCTGCCAACCCTAACGAACATATCCCAGCTGCCAATGATGTAGTATAGGACAAAGTTGGCCTCATTCATGCTATAGCCGTCAAGGTATGCTGACTCTACTCATGCTCATCATGGCTTCTTCACAATGTCATTAGGAGTGCTCGTGGGCCAAACACAAGGACCTCTTCATGAAAATCCAGGCATGCTTGGAAGGGGTAACTGTCGCACGCGGGACTGAGTTTGAAGGGAAATTGATTAGATTACTATCTACTCGGTGAGTACCTAGCACTACGCACCTGAGTTCGAAGGGAAAATTGATAGGGTTTCCCTTCGAACTCAGACTACTATGTTGGGCAACTGCATCATGTGATATCACATGAGCAACACACCCCCCTGACGCGGTCAACCTCAGAAGAGTCCCATGGCTCGTCTATGCCGTTCTACTGACTCGCGAGGCAGCGCTTTGGTCAGCAGATCCACTGGCATGTTATTCGTGGGTACATACCCGATCTGAATGACTTTATGAGCGACTTTCTCTCGCAGCCAGAAGTACCGGATATCCAGGTGTTTCATAGGTCCATGATGTTCAGGATTTTTGGCACCAGAGAGAGCAGACTGATTGTCAATGAATAGGTGAGATGGTCCTTTGACTTTTGCATTAAGCTCGTCTAATAGGCTCCATAACCAGATGATCTCAGTTCCTGCTAGGACCGATGTGACGAATTCAGCCTGGGTTGTGGACAAGGTAATGATATTCTGCAATTTGCTGGCCCAGCTAATAGCTCCTGTTCCGATCTTTGTGAGGAATCTGGAGGTCGACCGACCGTTGTCTGGGTTTCCTCCATGGTCAGCATCAGTCCACGTTTAGAATGACCTGGCTGATAGATCCGGCACATACATGAGTGCTAGGTCGATTGTCCCTTTTAGGTAGCGCAAGAGGTGTTTTACTGCCGTCCAGTGCGTCGGGCCTGGGTTTGAGTTAAATCATGCGAGGTGTCCGACGGCGTAAGCGATATCAGGACGGGTTGTGATAGCTAAGTAATTCAGCGCTCCAACCGTGTTTAGGTAGGGAACATCCTTCATTTCCTCCATCTCTTCCGGTGTTGATGGTCCCATGGCAGAGCTCAAATTCGGACCTGGGGCCATAGGCGTGAATACGGGTTGGCAATCCGACATCTGGAACCGATCAAGAAGTTCTTGAATATACTGCTTTTGTGAGAGCCTTAGTGTTTTCTGTACGCGATCATACTCCACTTCTACGCCTAGTAGCGATGTTGTCGGGCCCAGATCCTTCAATTTGAAGATTTCGCCTAGTTTGCTTTTGACCTGGTCCAGTCCTGGCTTTGAGTCCGATACTAGGATTAGATCATCGACAAAACAGGTATGATGACCTTGGTGGTATCGCTCATCCAGATATAGATGCTTGGCGCAGATTGGAGCCACCTGAATCCCATGCTCTCCAACGCAGTCCCAAGTCGTTCGTACCCCCATCTTCCACTCTGCTTTAGTCCGTACAGTCCTCTCTTCAGTTTGCATACCCAGTCTGATCCCCCTTGATGATAGCCTTCCGGTTGCTGCATATATATATTTGCATCATCGTCAAGTTCTCCATTCAGGTAAGCGTTTGATATGTCTACAGATTCGATGTGTGCTCCCTGTAGTGCTCCCTGAGCTAATATTGTGCGCAGGGCTGCCCATCGTGTGGTAGGAGCGAAGACTTCGTCGTAATCGATGCCTGGTCATTGGGTATATCCCTTTGCTACCAGGCGGCTCTTGTATTTATCTAGAGAGCCATCTGAATGGAGCTTGATTCGGAAGACCCACCGAGAGCCAATGGCTTTCTCTCCAGGCGGTAATTTCACTAATGCCCATGTCCCATTGTCTAGGAGGGCTCAGATCTCTGCGTCTGTCGAGTCCTTCCATATTGGTGCATCGGAGCGTTGCATTGCTTCAGCAAACGTCTTGGGAACGCGGCCATCTTTTATTGTTGCATTCAGTGCAGACTCGGTGAGATTGCATTTGCATCCATGGTGTCTGATTCATCATAGATGAATTCCAGGGCCTGAATGATTGAAGCGCTGGCTGCTGCACCCCCCTCAGGGCCTGGATCGTCATGATCGGGAGGTGGATGAGGTCGGAGGAATGGGTCATGGAGATGGTGATCATCAATCCGGGCAGTAGTCCTGCTGGACCGGCGGAGGGGTGCGATAGGTGCGGGTGGGGCTGGTGGGTCAAGGTCAGCTGGTGGGTCGGAGTCAGCTGGTGGGTCAAGGTCGGAAGGAGGGTTGGGAGCAACTGGTGGGTCGGGTTCGGCTGGTGGTCTGGGATTTTCTGGAGGGGCGGCTTCTGGGAGTTCAACGCCTTGGTCCGGTTGCCCTTCCAGTGGAGCTGCGATCCGGTCAGGAAGTGTGGCGGATGGTAGGAGTGGTTCAGTAATATTGTTAGCTGTAGTAAGACCTGGGAATTCAGATTCATCAAAGATGACGTCTCGAGATATGATGGTGCGTTTTGTGATGGGGTCCAAGCAGCGCCAACCCTTATAACTGTCCTCGAAGCCAAGGTAAATGCATTTGCGAGATCTGGGTTGCAGTCCAGTTCTTTCGTCCTTTTGCACATGGACATAGGCAGTGCAGCCAAAGGTATGCAGCATTCCAAGGTTCGGTTTGTGGCCAAACCAGGCCTCGTAGAGTTTTGTCTATGAGCGCAGAGGTTGGAGTGGCATTGACGATTCGAACCAATAGTTTTAGGGCATCTCCCCACATCGACGCTGGTAGATGGGCTTGCTGTAGTAGTGCGATCGTTCCTTCCATGAAGGTCCGATTCGTCCGTTCTGAGATGCTGTTCTGCTGCGGTGTGCCCTTCGTAGTATGTTCGTGGAGTATACCATGGTGCTGGAAATGTTGGTCCCACTTATGACCAATATACTCCCCGCCTTTGTTGTCCCTAAAACGCTTCACTCTCAAGTTTATTTGATTTTCTGCCAGTGCTTCAAAGGCTCGGTAGGCATCAAATGCCTCATCCTTTGTCTTCAGGAGATAAACGGTCCTGTACCTCGTGCAGTCATCCGTGAAAGTAATCCAGTATCGGTGTCCTGATGGTGTGCGGACTGGGAGAGGCCCATGGACGTCTGAGACAACAAGATCGAGTGGGCTGGATGTGCAGTTGGTGCTCCTTTTTGGGAAGGGTTTGCGGTGTTGCTTCGCAGCGATACATGGTTCGCAGATATGAGGAACAGTCCCATTTGAGTTTACCTGTAATTCCGTCGACCATGTTATTTTCTAGGAGCTTCTCCAGCCGTGCCTGTCCAATGTGCGTGAGTCGTCTGTGGAGTAAAGGTCGGTCTACTATTTGGAGGAGATGGCGAGTGCAAGTTCTTGATTTGGGACTGTGTTCCCAGTCAAGAAACCCGTCCCGTTTCGTACGGCAGCACAGAAGCGCAATTTGTTGCCTTGGATAAACGATATGTTGTAATGTGTAAAGGGAAAGGTCCCAATCATTTCTATCGAGGAATCCAAGCTACCTACGTCTAGAGAGGAGAAGAAGGCCATTCCGGCATCAGTGCCTGTGCCCGGTCGCTTAGTCAGCGAAGAGGCAAAGATCGAAGAAATTGATGAAAATGCACCAGAGGAATATCTTGAAAAGCTGCAACCTATTCAGGGAGTTGATGACAGACCTAGAGAAGCTGAACCGATAAGGAGAAGTGAAAGGATCCGCGTCAACAACAAGTGCAGCCGGCCCCATCAGGTCCCATAACAAGATCTCAAACCCAGAGACAAGCTGGCGCACATATGACTACGCTAGCTTACGAGGACATTGAGGACCATAAAGAAGTTTTATTCGACCAAGAATTATCCTCCGAGATTGATGGCATCAGTAGCTATGAGTGTGCCATCAGTGCGTTTCTAACCGACGGTCAAAACAATAACGAGGCGCCGGATTTGAGTCAAATTGAACCTAGCAATGCAGACGAAGCTCTGAATAATCCTATATGGAAGAAATCAATGGACAAAGAGTATGAGGCCCTAATCGACAAGGGAGTGTGGGAACGAGCCAAACCACCTCCTGGAGCCAATATTGTCGGTAATAAATGGGTCTACCTTTGGAAGCGTAACCCAGAAGGGAAACCAATAATGCCTAAATCGAGAATGGTCGCCCAAGGCTTCACACAGAAGTTTGGAGTCGACTATGATGAGACATACTCACCTGTTGCTCGGTTATCCTCCCTACGGATCATATGCGCCATTGCTGCTAGGAATGACTGGCCTATCCATCAAATGGACGTGGACTATGCATACCTCAATGCTACACTGCCTGAACCTATTTACATGAAGCAGCCGTATGGATATGAGTCTGGAGACAAAGACGAAGTGCTACTTTTGAAGAAAGCACTCTATGGCCTCAAACAATCTGGAAGGGAATGGTACAAACATCTAAGTGGTGAATTCCACAAATTAGGATTCACCACGTCAGCCACAGATGGGGCTGTATTTTATAGACATGGCGGAAAGGGGCATGTGATCATTGCAACAGCTGTGGATGATCTCACCATCACAGCTGAGAATCAGTCAATCCTGGACGAAGTCAAACGAGATCTTGCTCAGGTCTTCAGTATGAAAGATCTAGGTGAGATTCATTGGCTATTGAATCTCAAAATCGAAAGAGACTGGCAGAAGAAAACTATTGCAATTTCACAACCTGCATACATCGAGAAGATCATCAAAAAATTCAATCTCGAAGATGCAAAGACTTACGCTATGCCTCTTGATCCAGCCGTAAAATTATCTAAAGACCAATGTCCTTCTACAGAGAGAGGCAAGAAAGCCATGTCAAAGTTTCCGTACAGGCAAGCTATAGGATCACTGGTGTGGGCAGCTGTAGCCACTCGACCTGACATTGCATTTGCGGTGTCATTGCTTTCGCAATTCCTCGAAAATCCAGGTGGCACACATTGGAATGCAGTCAAACGTGTCTTCAAATATTTGAAAGGCACGAAGCATTACAAGCTCACACTTGGAAGAAATCGAGACGGCTTGATGGGGTATTCAGATGCGGATTGGGGTTCACAGAGTCATAGGCGTTCGTATTCGGCATACTTATTTCAGATTGATGGAGGCACTGTTTCATGGAGTTGCCAGAAACAGTCGATAGTAGCCCTCTCATCAACTGAAGCCGAATTCGTCGCCCTGACCCATGCGGGCAAAGAGGCTCTTTGGATGGGCCATTTTATTTCTGAAATATTCCACCACTGAACAGACCCATCAAAATATATTCAGACAATCAATCAGCCATTGCCATCACGTATGGCACTCAACAACACACGAGAACCAAACATTTCGACATCAGATTATATTTCCTTCGAGATATAATCAAAAATCAACAAGCCAAGCTCGTTTATTTGCCAACCGAACAAATGTTGGCAGATATCCTCACCAAAGGACTTCCTAGTCCTAGAGTGAAGATCCTCAACGAGCAAATCGGAATATATTAAGCTTGAGGGGGCGTGTTGGGTGCATTGGTGCTCCTGCACCAAAATCAAGCATAATATATCCAATTTGTTGTGTGCTTTCTCAATTTCTTTTCATTTTGTTCTTGTATCATGCATCCATTTCTCTGGTTATTTTCGAAATTTTCCACTCACTCCCTATCTCTCCATTTCATCTTGTTATTCCTACTTTCACAAGCGGCTGCACCCAGCGGAGTCTGAAATGACTTCGACGCGCGAGCTCTTGGGCGCTAAAGGGCCGGGTAGTAGTACATGCGCAGTGAAACAGTTTCCCCCTCTCTCAGTGACAACTAAATTCACTGAGAGAGGCAAGTAAATTAGTCTAGCATTCTTTCGATTTATTAACCTAGAAATCCTCTGTAGTGAATTGTTTTCTAGGTAGTGTATAATATATTTACAGTGACAACTAAATTCACTGAGAGAGTGAATTGTTTTCTAGTCTATTCTTTTGAGCAAGAAGTCCATTCCTACTGCCTGTTACGACCTTTCATTTCCGACTTCCGACCCTCAGTTCCGCCATACATTCCGCCTCTCCAATAGTTCCGCCACACGTTCCGCCCCTCCGACATTTCCGCCATTCCGCCCCTTGTACATTTCCCTTGTTCTTTCGACTCTATTACTCGGACCCACCGGATCTACCTCGCCATTCATCAAAACCATATATCCGGTCACCCTTGTAGTTCGTTGTCAGATATGTTTTCCCGACCCCTTGTTCTTTGCCATTTGTTCTACCTTACCCTGAACCCCCCTTGTAGTCCCATTGTTCCCAGTTAGTTAGTTCTCACACATTGTACTCGACTTCCGCTTCCTCCGGAATTTGCTTAGTACAACACCATTACTTGTTGCTCTGCGCTTTGTATAAAACCCCCCTCATGTATGTCTGTTATTCTGCAATCAGATAATCACCTTCGATACTTGATTTCCTTCGCTCCATCTCCTGTTCTTAGCACAGCGAGTCCAGTAAGACCTCAGTCTCTCTCTCAGCCTTCCGTCTTCCGCCTTCCGCCTCATTTCCGACTCAAGTTCCGACCAAACCTCTGGGGCAGTACTTTCCGACTTCCGGCTCATTCCGAAATACCTAGGACGATAGTTCATTGGGGGCGCAACCTATAAGTTGAAGCCGCTGTCCTTTCCAGTTCCGACTTAGTGGAAATCTCGATACGTAACACTGCCTATAATTCCTGTCCTCCACAACTTCTGATCCCGGAACAACCGTGGAATTCGATATCCATGGATTTCATTGAGAAACTTCCTAAGTCATCTGGCTATGATACCATTCTAGTGATCGTTGACCGCCTCACAAAGCAGTCGATCTTTATTCCAACCTACGACACCATCACTTCCGCCCAACTCGCACAACTCTTCGTGCTCCACGTCTTTTCCAAGCACGGAATCCCTTCCCATGTCACTTCCGACCGTGGATCAGAATTCATGTCATCCTTTTTCCGCACACTTGGCAAGGCTCTCGACATGAAGCTCCACTTCACTTCCGGTTATCATCCCGAAGGAGACGGACAGACGGAACGTACTAATCAGACCCTTGAGCAGTATCTCCGCGTCTATTGCAACTACCAACATGGCAATTGGTCCGACCTTCTTCCGCTCGTGGAATTTGCCTACAACAACGCGCCTTCCGCCACCACCGGAATCTCACCCTTTTACGCCAACAAGGGCTACCACCCAAATCCCGCCATCCACCCTGAATGCGACCTCGCCTCTGCAAGAGCCCGAGATTTCGTTGTGGAACTCGACGACCTCCACCAACACCTGCGAGAGAACATTTCTACTGCCCAGAAGAGATACCAAACTTCCGCCGATCGGAAATGACTTCCGCAACCGGCATTCGAGATAGGCGACAAAGTCTTTGTCAAAGCTGAAAAATTCCGCACCACTCGCCCCTCAAAGAAGCTCTCTGAGAAATACCTTGGCCCTTACGAGATCATCGCTAAGGCCGGCAGTCGTTCTTTCACTCTCAGACTTCCTGACAATATGTGCGCAGTACACCCGGTATTCCATGTCTCCATGCTTGAGCCAGCAGTTCCGAATACAATTCCGAATCGAGAACAACCTCCACCTCCGCCAGTCATCATCGACGGAGAACCGGAATATGAGATCTTGGAAATTCTCAACTCCAAGCTAGGCACACGATACCGCTGCCAACTCCAGTACCTAGTCAAGTGGGAAGGCTATGAAAACACCGACGAAGAGACCTCGTGGATTTCCGCCACGGAACTAGACCACGCCTCTGACCTCATCTCTGATTTCCACAAGTCTTATCCTGATAAGCCTGGCCCCATTTCGGCGCCTTAGTCATTTCCGACCTCATTTCCGACACCCCATTGAATCTTACAGATCTCAAGTTATATGTCAAATCCGATTAATATTGCGACACACTATTTTCCAACACTTCAAGAAATTATTTACAAGACCCTTCGACCCCTACTCCTCCCTCATTGTTTCCCCCTCCCCTCGTTCCCTGCTTCCGGACCTTCTTCCGCATGACCTATCTCCACGTTCGTCAACTCAGTCTCCACCCTCGCTTCGCCCTTTGGCTCGTACCCCGTTCCGCCTCGTTCTCCTGCTCCTGCATGCGCACCTCCATGCGATCCCGGAGCATGTCGTTCCACCACTGGAATTCTCGTTTGAACTGCTCCAAAACCGTCGACATGACGGTCATTTGGTTTTGGAACGACAGCAACTGCTGTTCCTGGACCACCCCATCTCCCAAGGAGATTCCGGATCCCGCGTTGGGTTTTCTGGATGCCCCTCAACGAGTCGGCGATGTCAAACAGAGGTGACACCATGGAGAAGCGGTTGAGTACGCTGTCTCGGAATTTCCGGTCACCGGAAATCCTTCCGCGCCTTCTTTCCGCTTGGTCCCGGTTTCGACTTCGGGTTTCAGGCCTCTCGGTCTCGACCCTGCGCCTTTTCCTTTCCACCCTCGGGCACAACCGTCCACACGCAGCACCTCTTCTTGTCCCGACACTGTTCGCAGGAGGTCTCCTGCGGATTCTTGGACCACACGCAATCCGCCCCTTGGTTTCGCATGGGTCGCACGGGGATTTCTCTTCTTCGTCATCGTCCCTCATTTTCCGCTTCTTTGTAGCGGGATTTTCGGCCCAACTCCCGCAACTCCAGTATCCGGGCCATCTTCTCCTTCCGAGCCTGCTGGAACTCATCCGCCCTCTGCTTCCGCTCCGCAACAAGTTGGCATGGGAGCAACTTCCTTCTGCTTCCCCTTGCTCTCTGGAGGCGGTGTGCTTTCCGCAGTGCTTTCCGCTTCCGACTCCCCCTCGGATTCTACGACCCTCTGGCAGTTTTTTCCGTGAGCTCCGGAAACGCCCCACACGACATTTCCGACTCACCCGGGATTTCCCTGCCTTTTCCGCCGCGCCTTGTCCTCCGCAGCTTTTTTTGGCCGCGTCCCGTTTCCGCTGTTCCTCGGGAGGCGCGACTCCTCCTTGCGCGTTTACGGTCTTTTTCTTCCCTCTCTTCCGCTCCTGTTCCCTGACGCTCCTCCTTCTCCTTGCGCTCCTCCTCCAGACGCTCCCTCTCTTTCCGCGTGGCTTCCTCGGCCTCACGCTTTGCGGCCAGTTCCTTCTGCGCAAGCATATCAGCAAAGTGCTGCTTCATCTCGGCACTGGTCATTTTGGAGAAATCAATTGGAGTGCTCATGATGGATCGAAGCAAAGACGTGTTTTGTTTCCCGCCTATCTTTCGAACTCCGACGCGTTTGTTCACAGGTCACGTGATGCCGACTTGTGGTCTCGCAGGGCTCGACCTTAGAAGGGAGATACTGTTAAGACTGTTCATTTCCAACTTCCGACCTTCAGTTCCACAACACTTTCCGCCCCTCCGATATTTCCGACATTCCGCCCATTGTTCTATTCCCTTGTTCTTTCGACTCTATTACTCAGACCCACCGGACCCGCCTCATCGTTCATCAAGATCACTTATCCGGTCACCCTTGTAGTTCGTTGTCAGACATGTTTCCCGACCCCTTGTCCTTTCCCATTGTTTTACCTTACCCTGAACCCCCCTTGTAGTCCCATTGTTCCCAATTAGTTAGTTCCCACGCATTGTCTACTCGACTTCCACTTCCCCCGGAATTTGCTTAGTACTACCCCATTACCTGTTGTCTCAGCTCTTGTATAAAAGCCTGTCATGTATGTCTGTTATTCGGCAATCAGATAATCACCTTCGATACTTGATTTCCTTCGCTCCATCTCCTGTTCTTAGCACAGCGAGTCTAGCAAGACCTCAGTCTCTCCGCCTTCTGTCTTCCACCTTCCGCCTCAGTTCTGACTCAAGTTCCGACCAACCTCTAGTCAGTACTTTCCAACTTCCGACTCATTTCCGAAATACTTAGGACGATAGTTCATTGGGGGTGCAACCTACAAGTTGAAGCCACTGTCCTTTCCAGTTCCGACTTAGCGGAAATCTCGATACGTAACAAGTTGTGCTAACTGTTTGCAGAGAAAGGAAAGTCAATCATGGGTCTGTTACATGTTGAAAAAGGGAATTATGTATGTCCACATAATCTCCATCTCTTTAATCCCCCTGTAGGATAATCCCCATCATATTTCTTGTCTTTTTTTTTTTTTTACATAATTTGTAACTACCCTCTACCCTGTCTGAATGCAATCATGGAGTCATGGACTGCACTGATAATGATAATCTACCAGTGCACAGCAATAAAACAAGGGATGAGTTTTGAGGAAGTGACTTGTGAAAGTCTCTAATCAGGAAAGTTGACTGAGCAGATCGTTCAGGTATTGGTGTGAGGGAACACTAATGACGAAGCCACAACCAAAGATACTCAAGGAGATAAGAGCCGATCTAGGACAATGACCAACTGTGTAGTGGGTATCCTCAGTTATAATCTACCAACGATAGATACATGGGGACTTGCCTGTGTAGTGGGTATCCTCAGAGATCAAGCTGAGGAAACGCCACCACAGGGCTACAGTCTTATAGCGCTGGCAAGGCTTACATAATAGGGGAGACGGAAACTTGGAGATAGGAATGTGACAGGTTACGGAAGTGTGACAGGAAGGTGACGGAATGTGACAGAAGGTGATGGAAGGTTATGGAAACTGACGGAAGGTACGGAAACTCATGGAAGGAAATAGAAACTTGTGGAAGGAAATGCGTGAACCCTGACATCACCCCCCTCTCAATGCTTGTCGTCCCGACAAGCACAGCTGCCACCTAGCCCCTCAACATCCACCGAGACATCGTTTCCAAGTATGCCACAGGCGGGACCACCATCTCTCCTGCCCTTCTTCCTAAGCAGGTCAATGATGAGCTCAGGGGGATTGGGGTCCATGGGCAAGTGCGGCCCTCGGAACCTGCTCACGTATTCGCTCTCCTGCCATGTTACAGAAACGCCGCCCCACCCAGCCTTCGAAAGTGTAGGGGGTTCCACAAGGGGGGGTTCCATCGTTGAGGAAGACAGGGTCGCCGACGTAGTATGTGTTCTCTCGTCTGTGTCGGGGTCTGAGGAATGCGAGTGCAGGGCGAGTGGGCGCCTGACTCTCCGCTGGTGTGAGGTCCTCAGAGCTGACGGACCACTTTGAAGACCATGCGACGTCGAGATCACGGCAGTCAAGCATCCTTTGTAGCTTGGCTTCACTGGCTGCTCTGGATGACGAGAAGCCGGAGAAGTGCAGGAGGGTGGGATCGACACGTGACATGTTTGGCAGGTCAGAGAGGTTTTGGGTGAAGCTGGGGAGGGCAACAAGCTCAATGGCGGGCGAGGACATGGTTGATGGATGTGGTGGGGTCGATGCAGTGGAAGTGAGCGGTCACAGGTGGAGAGGGGATATATAGCTTATCGGAATGAATTGGTTAGGCGGAGGCCGATATCGCTTATCTTTGGGGTTCTGGACCCTTGACATCATAAGTAGAAGCCCTGCCTGCTGTCCAGTCGAAGAGAGTTTGCCTGGAAGGTTCTGTGAAGTTCTGAAATCTCTGGAAGGGGAGGGACATATATGTGGCTGCTGAGATACGCTGAGGTGCCTCTGGGTTCTGCCGGTGAAATTCTTTAACGAGTCGCTTTGCCCCAGAGACATCTTTCGCTGGTAGCCAGAGATCGTCGGCAGCTCCATAGCCCTTCCAGCGCACGAGATACTCCAACCTTCCACGGAACATCCTGCTGTCTAGAATCCTTTCAACTTCATATTCTTCGGCTCCATCCCGTATGACAGGGGGGGGTGGTGGAGGGGCATGACGTTCAAGGATTGGGTCATCTTCATATGGCCGAAGCAGGACGACAGAGAACACTGGATGTGTGCGACCAAAGGATGTAGGAAGATTTAGACCATAGGCATTTCGTGAGACCACCTTATTAACAGTGTAGGGGCCTAGCCACTTGTGGTCTAGCTTCTTCATTGGGCGAGTGGTTGTGATGTTTTGTGCATTGAGCCAGACCTTGTCACCAAGCTTATAAACTGGGGCTGCTTTATGGTGCACGTCATAGAAGCGTGCCATGTCCTCTGCTGCCTTGGACAGGGCCGAACGAGCTTCTCTTGTGGCCGCTTCCATCCGTGTTGTGAACTCATCCAGGGCCTCGAGTCGAGTTTCCCGGACTGGTTCCAGTCCCAGCCTTGGATGTTGGCCACTGTCCAACATGAAGGGTGTAGTCTGGGTTGAGGCATGGATTCGGTTGTTATAGGCAAACTCGGCCAAGGATATCCATTCAAACCAATCATCCTGACGCTGGTTGACGAATAGTCGAAGGTATTGCTCAATCTCCTGATTAACCCTTTCAGTCTGTCCATCAGTTTGGGGGTGATAAGCAGTAGAGGCAGCGACTTTGACACCAAGAATTTGTTCAGTTCACGCATGAACTGGGAGATGAACTGTGTGCCTCGATCACTGATGATTTCTTCAGGGAGCCCATGAAGTTTCCAAACATGATCACGGAAGAGTCGGGCAACTCCCACCGAAGTTACATCTGAAGTGGTGGGAATGACATGTGCACGCTTTGAGAGGCGATCGACGACAACAAGGAGAGCATCATAGCCATGACTGGTAGGCAGTTCTACGATCAAGTCAACAGACATAACCTGCCATCTACGGTCTGGGATACGGTTTGGTAGAAGCTTGCCAATGGGAGAAGCAGGGAAGGTTTTTGTCCGGTTGCACAGGTCACAGGCCTTCACATATTTTGCAATGTAACGTCCCATCCCAGGCCACCAGTAACTCCGAGCAACTAGTTCAGTGGTTCTCCAATGACCAGGGTGACCGGTGAGAGGCATGTCATGGTGCCTTTCACTATGTCATGTCGTAGTTTTGCATCAAGCGACACATACACTTTGTTGTGATAGAGGACAAGCCCATCCTGTTCAGACCACTCTTCTCCTCGTAAATTTCCAGAGGAGCCCAGTTCTTTGAGAGCCTTGACAACCTTTTCATCCCGGTCTACACAGTTCCTTACTCGATTGAGGAAAGCATCACCTTCACCTGGGACTAACTGCGCGCCAGCCTCTGGAGGATTCGCCTTGATGTGGAACAAGTCAGGGGTAAGTAAGACTTGATTTTGGTTGTCTTCCTCCCCCCGCTTATGATCCACGCGTGTGAGAGTGCATCAGGCTTGGCTGAATGACGACCAGGACGATGGATCAGCTCAAAATCAAAGCGAGAGAGGTAGAGTGACCAGCGTGCTTGATGACGGTTCAGGTTTTGTGCAGTGCGGAAGTAGGTGAGATTCTGATGGTCATTGAGAATCTCAATCTTGTGCTTTGTTCCCTCTAAGATGTGGCGCCATTCCTCTAATCCCCGAATCACAGAAAGAAGCTCCTTGTCATAGATGGCATAGTTGCGTTCAGCATTATTGAGGCTTTTGGAGACAAACCCCACAGGCCGCCATTTGCCATCATCACATAGCTGGGACAGTACTGCTCCTGTGGCATAGGCTGAGGCATCTGTTTCAAGACGGAAATGTTTGTCTTGATCAGGGAGGACAAGGATCGGTGTTGAGGTGATGAGGAGTTTGAGCTTGTCGAAGGACATTTGCTCTGGGCCATTTGGATCCCAAGACCATTGGGCATCCTGTTTTGTCAACTGGTTGAGGGGCTTTGCAATGTGTGAGAAGTCTTCCACAAATATACAGTAGAAGTTGATGAAACCAAGGAATGATTTGACTTCAGTGACGTTACGTGGTATTGGCCAGTCCCGCACCCCTGCAACCTTGACTGGGTCCATGGCAACCTGTCCTTGAGAGAGGATGAGGCCGAGATACTCCACCTCTAGTTGCTCAAATAGGCATTTTTCAGGTTTGAGGTACAGGTTGTTGGCCCGGAGGATTTCAAGGGCACATCGTACAATCCTATGATGTTCTTCAAGCGACTCTGTGAAGATGAGAATGTCGTCCATGAACACCCCCACAACCCCTTCATCGATGAGACTCTTGAAGATGTCATTCATCATCGTCTGGAAGGTTGCTGGGCTGTTCGTGAGTCCAAAGAACATGACTAGAGGTTCATACAGGCCCCTATTTGTCCGAAAGGCTGCCTTCCACTCATCTCCCTCTTTTATGCGTACATTATTATATCCCCAGCGAATGTCAAGCTTTGTGAAGTATTTAGCCCTTCCAGCAGCAATCTTATTCATGATGTCTGGAACAAGGGGCAAAGGATAGGCATTCTTGATTGTTATATCATTGAGCTTCCGGTAGTCTTGCACAAATCTAAGACTGCCGTCCTTTTTCTTCACAAAGAAGGCTGGAGATGCCATAGGTGACTTGGAAGGACGGATACGATGGCTCTTCAGGTTCTCCTCAAGGAAGTTATCCAGTTCCCTTTGCTCAACCGGTGACATTGGGTAAACCTTTGTGCTGAAGGGTTGTGCACCTGGAGTGAGCTCAATTGCATGGTCCCAGGGCTTTCGAGGAGGCAGTTGGTCAAATGACTCCTTAGAAAACACATCCTTGAACTCCTGGTATGGTTTGGGGGACAAGGTCCTCGAAAGATCTGACTGGTGCAGACTTGCTGGCCCGGTCAGCAAGCTGTTGGGAGACAGTCCAGCCTGCGCCAATCATTTCAGGACTCTCATTCACAAAGATGACAAAGGTCCTGTCTCCTTCCTCAAGTAGGGAGCGGGTGTGCTGTATGGGAACCTCCTCTTGATCTACACTCTCTTCTGGAACAGTTTCGACTGTGGGCCCTCTGACAACAGGTCTGCCCCCACATGACTTGGGACAGCATGTCATCTTCACATCTCCTGTACGCCAGTCAACTTCTGGGTTGTGTTCAACAAGCCATGTGTGACCAAGAATGATGGCAAGTCATCCAAGGCTCGTGACGGAGAATGTGGCACGTTCCGTATGATCCCCAAAGGTGCAAATGAGGTCAACTTCTTCCTTGATTGAGCCAGCCTCATTTGGGGTACCATCAATATTGTAGACGGGGATGGCACAGGGTAGGGGACGGGTCCAAAGTCTGTGTTCCCTTACAAACTCCACATCAATGAACATCCCTGTAGCACCACTGTCAAGGAGAGAGTCAATTGCAAGTGGATGCCCTGTGTCAACGGAGTGGACCTTGAGAGGTACTTTGGTGCATCGGCGGAGGTCAGCAGTACGGACATATAGAGGGACTGGAAGGTTTGCATTAGCAACTGGAGCGATGGGTTGGGTTTTTGGCATGGCAGGTTTGGTTTCAGTTCAATCAGGGATAGGAGAAGGATGCATCATATCGCCTGTGATCCCTATTGTACATGTTTCGAGAACTGAAAACCGATTCGTCGAGCGGGGCATGTCTTTCACCGCTGACTGGCCTAAAAACCCTTTCCTTCATCTTGGACAGGGGCTTCCACCTTCTGTTTGTGTTCCTCCATCGCCGCTGCCACAGATTTAGAGACAATTGCTGCAATGTCTGCCTCCGTGAGGTTTGCGCGGATTCGTGGCTTGCGAGGTGGCGAAGGCACTTATGTACGAAACCATGTCTTGGGACCCGCATACATGCTACCCTGCACGGACTCTTCGTCTACTGGGTTGATCCCACACGACCTACGGAAGAGACGTCCCGCACACACATCCTAGCCATATGAACACCCAAAGGGGTTGGATCGAGAAGCTGATGGGAGTGGTGACTAACCATCATACCAGGGAGGGGGCGTCAATTGTGTTTTGATGGCGTGCCTGTTGGCAAATGATGCGAGCAGCGAATAGTTGTTTGGCGAAACGCGAGGAAGGGTGAACGGAGATGACATAGGGGAGGAGTGGTCGAGGTGGGGGGCGAAGCCGAGCGAACAGGGGGGAGGAGTGGCGAAAGGGGAAATGGGGATACCAAGGTGCAGGAAATACACAAGTCATGACAATCTGATCATAGGAACACCATCAAAAGAGGGTTGAGCAGAGGAGGTGATAGGCCCAGTGATGACTGCCAAGTTGGTCCAAAGACGTTGATCGTGCTTTTGACGGCGTGGATATGGTAAATGGCGCAAACAGCGAAGATCGGTTGCCGAACATGGCTGGCCACACATGGCGTGTCTGTGTGTAGAAGAATAAAATATTGGCCTCAGGTTATGACTGCGTCCGTAGAAACGAGAGACTCGCACCGTATGCAGAAAATTCGTAGAAAATCGCGGAAACGGAAATCGAGCATTGACTGCGCAGATACCAGTGCACTCGCAGAAATGGGAACTCGGGTGACAATGGCAGAATGTAGATGTGAGTGCGCGCACAGACACGTGAAATGGAGTGACAACGAGAGTGCGTCCAGGAAAAGTCAAGCGAAGCTGTCAAGCAGACATACCGGAATCGGCTGGTGACGGATCTGAACCGGAAGGAACGAATTTTTGTAACTGAACGCGTCTGTGCGTCACCGATACCTACAGATTTGACCCTGACATTGGATTTCATTATCGGTATTTACAGCTACGTGCAGCCCTAATTTGAATCGATTTCCACTGAGCTCAGTGGCCACCAGCCGCTCTGGGTTGTAGTGCTATACTAGTAGTCTGAGTGCCGCCAGGCACTTTCAGCAGGGTTCAGTGGTCCTTATGCTGCTGTTTTATCACTGAGTACGTGCTACCGCATATCCCTATTTGGTGCAACATTTGTCCATTAGTACATTGAGCCGCAACTCAATCGGAGTAGCGCCCCTGAATTTGGATTCTAATATCCCCTGATCTGGTGCAACCTCCTACTCTTGCCCAATGTCAACATCGTAAGTTGTAACAATGTCCAGTCTAAAAAATGTAAACACACAATACAGCACCTCCTTTAGATCCACGAAATACATACTTCCAGGAGAATTGATCGACCAAGTCATCGACCACTTGCACGATGACTCACCTTCTCTACGAGCGTGTTGTCTCACTTGTCACACATGGGCCCCCACCATGACATTGTGCTCTCCGACGCTGAGCGTGCCGACGCACTCGCTGTGCATCTGGAAACTAGCCCGCACATTTCCCCCTTGGTCAGGTCGCTAACTAGTAATGGACACCTGGATCCGGCGCACAAAAGGTTGGGCTACTATCTGGATGCGGTCATTCCCGCAATTGCTCCCAAATTGACAAGACTGAAGACCCTTCAAGTCAAACGGGTGACCTTAGCTAAGCATGACCCAAAGGTCCTGTCTGCATTAATTCACAACTTCTCTACTCTCCAAGAATTACACATTTCATCCGTCACCTTCAACAGATTCAGAGACTTTGCAGCAATCATAGTTGCGCATCCATTCCTAGAATGCTGGGATCTCAAGTTCATCTTCTGGAAGTCGGTGACCATGGAAAGTCACTGGGAGAATGTGTTTCAGGAGTATCCTGACTTGCACTCACGGTTACGGTGCATAAAATTGCATCCCATATCTCTCAGCGTGATTGATTGGCTGTCATCTTACTATCACGTTCTGCCTGTTCATACGCTCACTCAATCACCCTATCCCATCCATCAGGCTCCCCAGATGGTGAGGCTTCTCCAACTCATCGGATTTTCCCTCGAACACCTCACCTTCTCCATTTATCAATGCATTTCAGAGTCTCCTGGTATGAATTTCCCTTTGTGGAAGCTTTCATCTCCCGTTGACGCCATGTTAGGGAAAACAAAGATGGACCTCTTATCATCTAACATCGGGTTACGCACTCTAACTTTCGACAGCCTTTTACTAAGTCTACAATATGCACAAACTTATGCATGGCTTCCTGTCTTGCTCTCCCAGGTTACATCCTGCTATATCGAGGAAATATCATTCGTTTTGATCTAGAGCCAACTCCACCTAATTGAGACAGTGGATCTAAAGCTGGTACAGGATATTATCACCAAGCCTGTTTTCAGTGGATTGAAGAGAGTTATTTTTCGATGGAGTGGCGCTGTGGATCCTGTGGAGGGCAGCCAAGCAATTAGGGTGCGAATGGACCAACTGGATGAAATGGGACTACTTGTGTTCCACTGAGGAAAACCATCTTAAAACTCAAATAAAGGCTATGATTTGTAGCTCATGTAGATATACCCCAAGACAGTTAGTTGATTTTGGCTTTATCCTCAGACATCTTCACATGGGAAACCATGGCAACCTGGGCTGATGTGCCCTTCAGGCATTCTCTTGCACGGTGGCCACTCTGCATGCATATTAGGCAGAGTTGGTTATCCATGTGACATTGGCATTCCACTGGTGTGAGTTTGTCATCCTTACCAAGCTTATCTGGTTTGGTCTTTTTCTGACCCTCAGACATGCTGTTCCCTTTCAGCTTTTCCTTGCCTTTTGTTACGTATTGAGATTTCCGCAAATCAGAACTGGAAAGGACGACGGCTTCAACTTATGTATTGCGCCCCCAATAACTATCGTCCTAAGTATTTCGGAAACGCAGGTCGGAAGTCGGAAAATACTGAACTGAAGATAAGTTGGAACTTGAGTCGGAACTGAGTTGGAAAATGGAAGGTGGAGAGACAGAGGTCTAGCTAGACTCGCTGTGCTAAGAACAGGAGATAGAGCGAAGGAAATCACGTATCGAAGGTGATTATCTGATTGCAGAATAACAGACATACATGAGAGGCTTTTATACAAAGAGCTGAGACAACATGTAATGAGATAGTACTAAGCAAATTCCGGGGAGCGGAAGTCGGGTGGGTATACGTGGGAACTAACTAATTGAGAACAATAGGACTACAAGGGGGGTTCAGGGTAAGATAAAACAATGGCAAAAGAACAAGGGTTCGGAAAACATATCTGACAATGAACTACAAGGAGGACCAGACATATAGTTTTGATGAACGATGAAGCGGGTCCGGTAGGTCCGAGTAATAGAGTTGAAATATCAAGGGAGTAGAACAAGGGGCGGAATATTGGAACTATCGGAGGGGGTCGGAAAGTGTGCGGACTGAGGGTCGGAAATCGGAAATGCACGGTCGTAACACCTTTGCCTTGGTTATTATGGCCAGCATTGGCATTGGAGTTGACAGAACTTTGACCCTGATGTTGGTCATTGTTCTGGGAGTCTCAGTTTTGGTTGGAGGACTTATTGTTCTTGGCCTCAGGTTTGGGAGTGGAACAGGTCTCACGTGTTGGTATGGCCGGAATGCATTCGCAGGACGTCCTACCCATAAATAAATTGTGTGGGATCAACCCAGCAGACGAAAAGTCTGTGCAGGGTGACATGTATGCAGGTCTCAAGGCATGTTTTTTTACATGGGTACCTTTATCCTCTTCCCCTCCATTGTTTCATGTTCGCACTCCTCCCTTCCTCTATTGCATATATGTTTCATCTATTTGTATCCTGACTGCACACCCCTATCCAACCCTGACTCATGACGGCCTCTTTCCCATTTGCTGATAACATATGAGCATTGGGTATAAGTAGTTTACATTCACATGTATATTATGCAGTTCAATTATCATATGTCTATCTTGTGCAAACCTTGACCTCACTGTGACCATCATCTTGAGCCCTCTTCTATAGATTCCTATCTTCGACCAGAGGAGGACTGAAGCACCACTGGTGAGCTTTTTTACTTCACCTTCACTACCTTAGCCTTTGTACTATGATCGGTGCTGTCAGCGAAGGGCTCCGAAGGAGCACCTTCGCCGATGAAAGGATTGTTGCTGTTTAACAACCTTTCCATGTTATCTTGCACGTTACATTGTCAAGACCAAACCTACAAGGAAACCCATCCCACAGATGTGAGAGGGACTGTGGGCCACAAAATTTGGCAACAAAGTCCACTCAGACATCTGGGGGTCCGCAAACCCCCAAGGCTAGTACGGAAAAAAGTATTTCGTCAGTTTCACTGATTACCACAGCAGATGGACATACCTGGTACCGATGGCAAAGAAAAGCGACACCCTCTGCTGCTACCAGCAGTATGAGGCGTGGGTTGAAACCCAGCACAGTGTGAAGCTCAAGTGCCTGCAGACCGATCGAGGGGGTGAATACCTTTCCGACAATTTCACCGCTCACCTGAAGTCCAAGGGAACAGTCTGGAGCCTGACTGTGCATGACACACCTGAAGAGAATGGTGTGTCAGAGAGGCTCAACTGCATGCTACTCCAGCATGCACGTGCGATGCACCTGGCAGCCGGCTTACCCAAGTTCCTCTGGACAGAGTCTGTACAGCATGCCGTTTGGCTGAAAAATAGGACATCCACACATGTGCTGGATGGGAAAACCCCATATGAGCAGATGCATCAAGAAAAGCTGAACCTAATGGACTTATCAGAGTGGGGTGCAAGAGTCTACACCCTCAACACCCTCAAAGAGGACCATGGCAAGCTTGAAGCAAAGGCGGACAAAGGGAAGTGGATGGGTTATAGCGACAAAAGTAAGGGGCACAGGATATATTGGCCCAGGAAACGTCGTGTGACCATCGAGCGTATCTTTCGCACAAATTACTGCCCCACCTGGCGGTCCTGCGCCTCTTCTATTCACGGGACAGCTTCACTCCTTCGCGGGTCACCCACCCCGCAACAATCTTTCGCACAGATTCCTGCCCCACCTGGCGGGCATGCGCCTCTTTTATTCACGGGACAGCCTCACCCCTTCGCAGGTCACCCTCCCCCGCAACAATCTTTCACACAGATTCCTGCCCCACCTGGCGGGCCTGGGTCTTCTCTCCCACTGAATTCTGAACCATCCTCCACAACTCTTACCCACAACTTCTCTGCTCCTTCAAACAACAACCTTACCTACTCTGTACCACCTGTGTACCTGTTCGCCTCTTGTAACGTGGGTGGCTTATTACTTGTGTTATCACAAGGCAGTAGAACTTGACCAATCTGTGGTGATTCTAATACGACATAGTGACGGTTACAGGTAAAGTTAAGCTGGGGAATCCCGGTGGATTCCCATGCAAGAACTATACAGTGGGTCTGCGAGGACTCACTGGTGCTATGTAAGCTACCAGCTATTATGTGTTGCCTCGTGGCAACACAGGTAAATATCTATATTTACACTCTCCCCCATTATAGAGAACTCTAGTCTCCATAGATGTCATCGTTGAGGTCTTTATCCTCGGCTGAAGGAGTGTCGTCCATTGGGACGTTCGTGTATGGAGCCGGCAGGGGATGGGGGTCCATGTGCATCGCATCCACATGAGTGGATGTAGATGGGCCGGGTCCAGCTCGGGGTTGGTACGGACCCGTTTCAAGAGATGGGTTGATTCCCATCTCCTGGATGAAGGCGGCCTCCGTGGCCAGATCAGGCTGCGGATCCAGGGGGCGGGAGGCGAGCAGCTCCTTGTCGAGCTGTTCCAAAATGCTCATGGCCACTGTCTCGTAGGCACGCTGGGACATCTTCAGTCCCTGTTTATGACACCACTGCCCTGTGTGTGCAGTGGTGTTCGTGACTTCCTTGTCTCGAAGTCACTGAAAGTATCCCTCGATCCAAGGGATATGTTCATGGTTTATGCTGCCATGAAGGGCTAGCCATGACGTGAATTCCTTCAGCAGGATCTCGTGTGCGAGGCTGTTCCTGAGCAGGAACGTCCCAGTGATCGAAGCCTGCAGGGTGTCTGCACTGGGCGATGGAATTGTGACATCGGTCAGGAGGTCGAGCCATTGGCCTGGTGTACCAAACAAGTCGCTTAAATGCGACTTGAGAGGGGACTCCTTCAGTGTTGGACTGCCACCCGTTAAGCACCGTGACGATATTGTCAGGTGTACCGTCCAAAATGTTTATATAGTTTGGACGGGGTTTACAGGGCCCTCCTCGCAGAGGTGCCGGAATGCCATGTTCATTTCCGGTGTTCAATGACTTAAGCGCTGGACCTCATGCTCCTAATTTGTGGATAGCTCGTGACGACTCTTCCGTCCATTTCGACAATTTGCAATATTTCGGTTCAATCTTGCGCAGCTTCCACGATCGCTACAACAGACCCCCTGCTTGGCTTTTCAAGGACGATGTATCTGGCACCTATCGATGTTGGCCCGTCCACCCATCATGGCAAATCAAGCAGATCATCACAATCGATGGTCAGCGCCATGTCGACCACTGCATGGAGTTTGGCGCCCGCATCTGGTGCCTGTTCATGGGCCTTGTCACGTGGATTGCCATCCACGTAAAAGGCATTGAAGACCTTTTGCATTACATGGACGATGCCTTCTCGCACGACCCAGACCCTTCCCTCTATCTGTACGAGCCTTACAGCGAACGCTATCCCGCCAAGCAAGTTCTTCTCCTCCTGTTGTGGGATGAAATAGGCCTGCCTCACGAAAAACCTAAGCAAACCTTCGGCAAGTTTTTGCGCATCATCGGCTTCGATGTTGACCCCCGCGACATGTCGATTTCATCCCCTACTGACAGTAAAGAAACCTTAGTAGCCGCCATTCGCTCTTTCACTGACACATCCGTCTCCCATCGCCACCCACTCGTCCATTGGCAACGGCTTTTAGGATGGATCAACTGGTCGCTCAATGTTTTCCCGCTCCTGCGCCCAGCCCTCCAATCGTCACATGCAAAAATTGCTGGAAAATCCATTCCCAAAGTGACCCTTCATCTTAACCGTGCTGTCACCACCGACTTAAATTGGCTCGCTGATACAATTGAGACATCGAATGGCTTATGGCTCCTTGACTCCGTCGCCTGGAGTGCCTGAGATGCAGATCTGACCATTTTCTGTGATGCTTCCCTCACCGGCATGGGTTTCTACATTCCTCACCTTGGCTTAGCTTTCTTTTCTCCCATCCCTCAACCGCCACCGTCTTTTCACATTTTCTTCTACGAAGAATTATCAGTCATCTCCGCCCTCACCTTCGCTATCACCCTTCATCCTCCTCCTCGCCGACTCCTCGTTTACACTGACTCCATGAACACTGTCGATATTTTCCACTCTCTAAAAGCTCATGACAAATACAACCGCCTCCTCTCGTTTGCCGTCGGACTTCTCCTCCCTCAAACAACCTCCCTCAGAGTTTTCCACATCGCCAGCGCCGACAATGCCATCGCTGATGCATTGTCCGGTGGACTTTTCCACGTTGCCTTGGCCATTCATCCTGGCCTGGGCATTCACCCTTTTAAACCCCCTTGGGATGCGATGGGGGCAGCCAAGTGATGCTACAACCAATAACGCGGAACCGGCAACCCTTTCGGGTTGCCTGGTCCTGGGAGGAGCTCTTTCACGAGCGTGCCATCGCTCTTGGCCACTCCATAGAGCTCTCCACCGTCCACACCTATAGTTCTCATCTCCAATCCTATCTTAGCTTCTGTAAACTTCATAATTTCCCCATTGAACCCACCGCCAACACGCTTAGCTATTTCATCACCTTCTTGTCACATCATATCAAGCCATCTTCCGTTGCCGCCTACCTTTCCAGTATCTGCAATTGCCTTCAACCACACTACCCCAACGTCCACACCGCGCGCAACTCTCTGTCAAGATTGGTTTTCAAGTGTTAATATCCTGTATTAGTGAACACAGCGAATGCCCAAATAACTTGTGCGAATAAGTATGCCGTTCGGCGAATAGGTGAACCAATGAATGTTCACAAGGTAAGAGGGTTTTGCCTAAACGGGGCTCGCCCTATCTACAGTCGTAGCAAAATAGCCCGTGGCTCTTAACGATGTAACGTGCAAGGTCTCATGGAAGGGCTGTCTAAGTCTCGACAATCCCTTCGCTGGCGAAGGTGCTCCTTCGGAGCCCTTCGCCAACAGCACAGAAAATGGTTTGACGGCTAAGGTAACAAAGATGAAGTATGAGAACTCACCAGTGATGCCTAAGTCCTCTGCTGGTCGAAGATAGAAGTCTCCAAGAGAAGGCTTAAGACGATGATCACAGTGAGGTCAAGTTTGCACAAGATGGACGACGTATGATAATTGAACTGGGGAATATACATGCGAATGTAAACTCCTTATATCGAATGCTCGTACGGTATCAGCGAATAGGAAAGAGGCCGTCATGAGTCAGGGTTGGATAGGGGTGCGCAGTCATGATACTAAGGAGATGGAATAAACATACAATAGAGTGAGGGAGGGGTGCGAACATGAAACGGCGGAGAGTAAAGGTGGCGAAGGTACTTATGTACGAAACCATGTCTTGGGACCCGCATACATGTCACCCTGCACGGACTCTTCATCCACTGGGTCGATCCCACATGACCTACGGAAGGAACACTCCGCGAACATACTTTGGCCATACGAAAACCCAAAGGGGTTGGATTTAAGAAGATGATGGGGTTAGTGATGAATCATCACACCGGGTAAATGGTATCGATCGTATTTCATGGTGTGCCTTGTTGGCGAAATGTGCGAGCAGCGAATAGCGGTTCAGCGAAATGTGGTGAAGGATGAACGGAGAGAACATAGAGGAGGCATGGCCAAAGGGAGGGGCGAAGCCGAGCGAACACGGAGGAGGAGTAGCGAATGAGGGAATGGGGGTAACAGGGTGCAGGAAATACATAGGTCATGACAATCCGATTGTCAGAACATCATCGGAAGAGGGCCGAGCAGAGGAGGTGATAGGCCCAACAATGACTGCTAAGTTAGTCCAAAGCTGTCGGTCGTGCGTTTAATGGCATGGCAATGGTAACGGGCGCGAATCAGCGAACATCAGTTGCCGAAAATGACAATGGCGATCGGAACGAACACGGAAATGGGGTGAGAAATGGCAGGACAGAGCACCTGAGTTATGAGGAATAAACGCGTCATGACACTCTCCTATGGTTGCTCGCTGCCTCGGTGGCTTGAAAAAGTGTCGCGCCTGCCCTCCTCCGCGTCAAAAGCGCGCCCTATCCACTGAACATCTCTCTTCTCTCCTTTGCACTTACCATTCTGGCTCACACGACGACCTCTTATTCCTTTCCATGCTACTCACCGGTTTCTATGCCCTCCTTCGCCTTGGTGAAATGACCATTTCAAACTCCCCTGCCAAGCGCTCTTCCAAAAAATCACCGCGCGCCACACCCTCTCTCTCCAGCACAATCAGTTTTCCTTTCTACTTCCCTATCACAAAGCTGATAGATTCTATCAGGGCAGCACTATCATTGTCCTAGCCAAACACGCTTCTCCTTTTGAACCCATCCCCCTCATGTTCCGCTACCTATCGTCCCGTGACTCTCGTTTCCCTTTCCACCCCAAGATTTGGCTCTCTTCCGCCGGTTTCTCCCCCACCTCCGCCTGGTTCACCTCCCGCCTTCGCGCTATTCTCGGTCCCGATTTCGGCGGCCATTCCCTTTGTTCCGGCGGCGCCACCGTGCTCGCCCTCGATGGCGTCCCTGACAATGTCATACAAGGTACCATGGGCCGCTGGTCCTCCGACACGTTCAAGGTGTACATACGCAAGCACCCTGTCGTTCTCCATGCCCTCATCCACGGCCCCCCTACCATCAATCCTTCTTAACATCATCATCATTTTCTACCTCAATACGTATCGTCAATCCATTTCTCGTTTTTGCGGTGCCTCGCTCGGCACCGGTGTCCCTAATCTGAGCCACTTGTCAGGCAGACCAGAATTCGTTGGAGTTTAAGTAGCGAAGCGTGCTTACACGCAGCGAATTCTGCGCCTGCCTGTGACTCGCCCACAGTGCCATGCTGAGCTTCTAACTCTCAATCTTCTCCACCTCTCTCACCTTGCATTTCTATCTCAACGGTAAGCTTTCCATGCATTCTCACTCACACTGAAGTTCCGCTGAGCTTCACCGCGCGCTTAGGCTCGAGTCCCACTAGACGCGTCAGCGTCCACGTCATGGACAGTCATGCGTGTCTCAGTGGGAGAACCACTCCTGCCTATTTAGCTTTCACACCGTTCGCCCCTGTACTCTATTCGCTCGCAGCGCTCCCCATAGCACAGGTAGTCTCTCGCTTGGCTCGCCAGCCACGCTCTCACTAACTCTCGCGCAGTTCTTCACAATTGTTTCGTTTCCCCACCCTTCCTCTCCCTTCTCATTCCGCGTGTCATGCAGGCTTTTTTCCTACGGGTTTTTACTGCCATGTGTCATCGCCAGGCTCTCTACCCATCTTGTTGCTTCTTTCTCTGTAACTACATATCGTGTATCGTACGTATCGTCAATCCATTTCTCATTTTTGCAGTGCCTCGCTCAGCACCGGTGTCCCTAATCCGAGCCACTTGTCGGGCAGACCAGAATTCATACCTTATAGACGCGCATGGATTGAATGAGCCAAGATGTCGGAGTTCTGGGTGTTTGACTCTGAATTAGCGTGTTCGACGATCGCTCCGGTCGGAGTTTTAAATTGAGCGCCGATGACAAAGTTATGGACTCTCAACTCTCATGGGTTCATAGCCTTTGTCAAGCAAAATAAAGCAGTTTTGAGCCAGGGAAGTCAAAACAATTGGCAAAGAAATGTAAGAAAATTCAAGGAATATTTGAAAGACAGTTCCCCATCAAAGCTGTGGGTATTGGCTGAAGTAAAGATGGGAAAAAGGGGTTTTACAGGCTTTTTAATTCTTTTTTTGAGATTTTCTGACTAGTAAGACAGTTCCTACACAGTTACAGGGTCTATGTCGTTGGTCGATCTTGGAATAGCAGCGATGGGTGGCGACAAGAAGTAGTGTTTCAATGAGTAGACTTCATGCTCTTGTCGGCTTATTATCGTGAGTTCCTTTTAGCAGACGAGAGGGAAATAGTGTCATGTTCCGAGGCACATATATTCCAGTTCGACCGCTAAATAATTGTGAGCAACTGTTGCCATGCGGCACTCTGTGTGAACTACTTATAAATATACATCTGGATAATATGTTTATCCAGAGAATCTTGCAATTATTACTCTTCTATTAAGCATACGACGTGTGAAAGTTTGTGCTCCTTTGCTCCTGTTTGTCTCGGCTTTCTCTGTTTTTTTTGGGAGCATTGGCTCCATTTGTCTCACTCTTCGTTCTTCTTTTTTGTCATTAAACCTTTTTGAGCTACAGGTCCATTTGTCTCACTGTCACTTCATCATTTTTGCCGTGAAACCTTTCCGGCATCGTCACCGTTGTCTCACCGTAGCTTCTTCATTTTAGCCGAGCTCTTGGTTCATCGTTATTGCCAACGTTGACTCATGACCAGCCTTCACCATTTGTCTCACCGTACCTTCTTCATTTTTGCTGTCAACCCTTCTTAGGAGGTATGCATGTCCACAGAAGTCAACTAACCGAATTCTGTACCGATATTTCCGCTAGCACACACCGGGAGTTCCTATTACTGAAATATTTCGTGTCTCGTATATGTGCGTGAACTCCAATGTCGCATCTTTCACATGGGATTTTGCCACCTGATCACCTCCCATTTGTGAAAGATTCACCTCTGAATGTGACGGATTTGTCTCAATCTTCAATGCAAATTATGAATCAATAGGCCTCGATGTGACGCGCATGTGGCTTGCCAAGACAAACCGCCCGGTATATGCTGTTGGACCATTGATTCCTCCTGGGTTCAGAGAATTTGCACTGTCCGACGCAGCAAAGCAGCTGGACATTGCTTCGTCGACAAACTGTGGAGAATTTCAAACCTTTCTTGACGACATGCTCAAGAGACACGGAGAGCGGTCTGTTATCTACGTGAATCACACTTGAACATGAAATGCTACAGGCTGATAACCGTCCTTGGTTTTAGGTCTCCTTCAGAAGCTTTTGGTGGCCTAAAAATAATGAGCACATATGGGTGCTGGTAGATGTGCTTCTGGAGCTTGGCTTCCCTTTCGTAAGCACCACTGCTCTTTTACTCTTGAGACATGCGCTGACCATGATTCAGATATTGTCTCATGCTTCACCCATGGCGGTCATACCGACGGGATATGTTGAAAAGATCAAACAATCCGGAATAGGACTTCTCTCGAAATGGTCCCCACAACAGACTGTCTTGAATCATCCTGTTAGTGCCAAGTACAATGATGGATTGAAGCCTGATATTATATATCCCAGGCTACTGGGTGGGTCCTAACACACTACGGGGCGAACAGTGTGACGGAAGCGTTGGCGCAGGGAATACCAATGTACGTTCATGTCCACTGTTGTGCGTACTCTATATTTATTTGCACCACCAGGATTGCGTGGCCACTCAACGCTGATCAGCCACCCAATGCTATACATCTCGCCCTCGGTATCGACGTTGCATTTGAAATGCTTGAAGTTCGTACGGGACATGGACTGAAGCCACTCTATCGGGGAGTGCACCCAACAGGTACTATCGAAGCTGTGACAGCTGAGGCACACGACATTCTCCAAAGAGCTCACGGACATGAGGGCGAGAGGAAGAGACGTAATGCAGAGTCAATTTGATACAAGTGGAAGCAAGGCTGGGAGGAGGGGGGGGATGCCCTAAACAACCTGAGGAAATTTTTGACTGACCATTGTTCGCAACATTGAGGATATCCTGAACCAGTAGAGACACACTGTAATGAATCTGTCAAAGTCATGATTTAAAATATTGATATCTGCATGGAATGCTTGAACGTGTGTAGGAGTTCTCTGTACGAACATAATGGCTCCTCCCATTTTAGAGCCTCCGTGTCCGAACCGGCCCAACACAGCCAAGTCGAACAGACACGGTGTGCTACAGAGAGGCTGTGCATGATACACAGCCGCCATGTAACAGACCGCGACTATTTGACTTGGCTGCGTCGGGACGGTTCAGAGGTAGTTTTGAAAATGGCTTGGTGCAAATCGTGGGAGGACCGCGGGAGGTCGACCACCT
Source organism: Gautieria morchelliformis (assembly GCA_015179125.1). Classification (NCBI taxonomy): domain Eukaryota; kingdom Fungi; phylum Basidiomycota; class Agaricomycetes; order Gomphales; family Gomphaceae; genus Gautieria; species Gautieria morchelliformis. The sequence continues at coordinate 42,705 of WHVA01000188.1, read as the reverse complement.
TTTTCATCCTTCGGGATGACGTAATTTTTGCTTCCGGTGCTCTTCCCCTGTCTCCGCCTACCCCCCTCCTCTTTCATCAGCCTCCTGTGCCCCTCCTCTTTCCCAACAGTACACTACTCAACCCTTGAATGATGCACTCATTGGACTCAGAAGAGTTCCAATAAGCTCTTCATCTTCTACAAGGTAAGGGATGCGATGTCAACACGCACAGCACGACTTGAAGAACAGTGAACACGATTATCTAACAGATTCTGGACTAACCGTCTACACACGACATGTGCACGAAAGCTGATTTATAACGCCTACGAAACTGTGAACAGCATCACCGAAAGTTTGGGTGTATTTGTGGACGAGGTTACTAGGTGCATATGGTTTGCTGCGGTGTGTCTAAGGGAGACCCTAATGTTTGGAATGTCTTAAAGGTGGCACGAAGTACGGTCCACGCGAAGACCTGGAGGAGGCGATTTCATTGGATCGAGAAGCTCTCCAGCTGTGACCTGCACTGCGTTCATGAGTTGCGTGGGGGCTGTCATCATGATATTCCTCGGCAGCACACTCGCTACTGCAACGCAGCTACTCTGTTTCGCGACGTGGCCGTGTGATGCAGCCAATACGGTCCACATCCCTTCTCTTCTCTGTGCCTCGATCCCTGGATGCAGTACCCGATCTCCGCTCCTTTCATCCTTTGACATTCTATTATGTCCTCCAATGCACACGCCCGAGGTCTCTGGATTGCCAGTGTCCGCGTGAGGCCATGGCGGTGGTGCGGGGGTGCGAGAACATCGATCAACCGCCAGAGCCAGCTGATCCCGCTGGACCTGCACAGCTTGCCTATACACTCTGGTAGATATACGCGCCACCCCCCGCCCTCCTCCATGCCCCGTCTAAACCTCCGTCAACACCCTCATCGCTTTCCCATCTCCATCCACAGTCCCTCCGATCGACCTCTTCTAACCACAGGATGCAGTCGCCCTATCCATATGCACAGCCCCCGTCACAACCCCTGCCGCACAATCGCGTGCGCGGGGACCCACGTCCGCTATTGACATGCACCCAGATGCGGTGTTCCTCGCACAGCGGGCGCGCTCGAGGCAGAGCTCTCTGCGCTCCCGCGCCAGAATCCACATGGCGAAGCGCATGTATTCCCGATCTCGCAGCCCGCTACTCCCCATTCCCCACCATTATTATTCCGCCATGCCAGGCGCGGCCTCATCAACGTATCGCCTGGCGCCAGGTGACGAGCGCTGACAGTATGAAGAAATTAGCAGGGAAGAGATTGGAAGTGTGGATGAAGGTGAGGGTGCTGGGGACGATAGAGGTGGATCGTGGTCGAGCTAGTGGTGGGGTGAAGGATCACCGGGGGCTATGAACAAGTAAAGACAGCATGAATGATGCTATGTTGAGTATCTGGAAGTCTTACATGAAAGCACTGTAATGGAACTCTTTTGCACTCGACCACCACCGTAGTCCGGGCGCTTAAGAATCCCTACAATACCAAAGCCGTTTTGCCAACCCACACACTAAACATAACACACTATAGTGGATCGCTGGCCACAGTCAGCAATACCACTAAGCTTCTACCAAAAAGAAGCGACCAAAAAGACGATGCCAACCACATAGACCCCCAGCGCCTGCCAGTCACAAAGTCGCACAAGGGCAACCACCGCTCAGCAATCCACAAGTAAGACTAGAGCCGACCTGTTAGCAGACCCGAGCGTGACAGTGCGCAGCAGGGAACAAGCTAGGGGCTTCCTCGACAGATATGGCTACCTAGCAAAAGACGACCCTTGTCAACGGAACAGCTGAGCAATACGCTGCTGTCATTAGTCCACAAGTCAGTGGAAAGACCCTACAAGAAGGGGTCAGAGCCGTAGCAATCCTGATGATGGAAGAGGCGGCGAGGACGGTAGGAGCGGCGGTGAAGAGGCACATAGAAAGAGGACTGGAACCGGTCCTCACAAAGATCGAGAAGGTAATAGAAGAGCGAAGGAAGCTGCAGAGATGGCAAGACGAATACAGAAGGAGCCTGCAACTAATAGAACATTTGGGCAGCATATGCAAGCAGAGAGAGCAGGAGCGGGAAAACAGCGGGGAACGCGGCATACGCAGCCGCAGTAAGAGGTAACGTACCACTCTCACACCACAATACCCTGGCGAAAGCGAAAGCGAAAGCCAGGCAGATACTGATCGACAGAGACCCGCAAGGAGAGCAAGACACCCTAGCAAACCTAACAGAACAAGAGTTGGTCACGAAAGCAAACGAAGCTATCAGCAACCTAGAGGAAGACATCGAGCAAGACAACGTAGTTTTCATCGCCGCCAAAAAACTCGCCAACGGAGGGATAGTATTCGACCTAGAAACGGAACAGGCGGCAAAATGGATACAGATGAACAAAAGAACGTTTCTAAGCAAATTCAGCGGCACGGCCACTATAAAAGACAAAGCGCTATCAGTAATAATCAGTACGTACCCCTAAGTCACTCACCGGATGCCCTGGCGGAGATGAGGAAGATCGAAAAGAATCGAGACTACCTGAAGGTTCGCTGCTATCAACACGATGGATAAAACCAATACATAGGAGATCACCGGGTCAAAGGTCCACTCATGTTATTGCAAAGTTCGCCACCACCGAAGCTGCAAATGGAGCATAAGGGACGGTATAATAGTAGCCGAAAACACATGTGGGCGAGGAGGATGAAAAGAGAACCACGTCGATGCTTGAAGTGTCAAAAGTATAACGCCCCCACATCGCTACAGATTGCACCAGCCAGGACACATGTGGAACGTGCAGAGACGAGCACAGAACCGCCGACTGCGAAGAAAACGACCCGAGCAAATATTACTGCGCAAATTGTGACACACATGGGCATGCCTCATGGGACAGAACATGCCCGTGTTCAGAGAAGCATGCACTGCAGCAGAAAGAAGCGACCCAGAACATACCTATAAATACTTCCCGGACGAGAGCCCGTGGACATGGGAGCAACAAGGTGACACAGCGGACGCAGTAGACGCAGGGGAACTTTTAAAGAAGCTGAGCACCCAGGAGGACAGAAGGTGGAGAGCAACGCAAGAGATGCACCGAAACGGAGAGTGGACAGATAGCGGGGACCAACAAGAACCACAAGGGAGACATGACATACCACAGCTGCGAGCGAGGATGGAAGGCAGAGAAGCAGCCGGGGGAGAAAGAAGGGGCGCGAATCCACGAGTTGGCAACAGAGACCAGGGATGGCAGAGGCTAGAGCAGGGAGAAATTAGGCAGAGCCGACTAGATGACTACGGAATCGGCGGCAACAACAACCAGACACGAGCAAGACGGCAAAGTGGCAGCAAAAACGACATACACCGAGCATGAACGACGAAACCTCGCAGATCAAAACGTTAAGAATCAGGCAACAGAACGTAAATAAATCGCTAACAGCAACGGCAGAAATACTAGCTAAGTGCCCGCATGACCAATATGACATTCTCGCGATACAGGAACCGTATATTGACTTTTGGGAAATGCCAGGGCCACACCTAGATGGTACACGGTGTACCCGAAGACCCACTACATACATAAAGGTGAAAGAACGAGATCCATGATGTTAATAAGCAAAAGACTCGCCACAAACAGATGGAGCACGGTAGACATAGGCTCGCCGGATGTCTCGGCGGTACGGGTGAAAACCAGCAACGGTGATGTGCTAATAATTAACATCTACTTGGACTGTGCAAGGTCTGACAGCATCAGAGCTATTCAGCGACACCTGCGAGAAAAAGCAGCAGAAAGGGGATCGAGGGAACTAGAAGTAGAAGGGATGATATGGCTGGGGGATTTCAATAGACATCACCCGATGTGGGATGAACTACAAAATTCGCACCTATTCACTAGGGCCAACCTAGACGAAGCACAAACATTGTTGGATGCCATAGCAGAGCATGGGATGCACATGGCGCTTCCAAAAGAGATTCCAACGCTCAGGGCCATGTCCACAGGAAATCACACGCGCACAGATAACGTCTTTATATCATCCTCGCTAGTAGAAAATCTGATCAGTTGCACAACAGAGCCGGAAGATCAACCTCCAAAAAGTGATCACTTCCCCGTAGATACCGTACTAGATGTAACAGTCATAGCTAGCAACCAAGCCTCGAGACCAAACTACAGACAAGTAGATTGGAAGAGCTACAATATACAGCTCAAGGCGAGGCTCGAGGACAAGATTAGCCAACCAACGCCATCCTCCCCACAGCAACTCCAACACCATCTGCATGTGCTAGTAACGGCCATACACGAAACCACCGAGGAGCTAGTACCCAAAAGCAAACCGTCCATGTACGTGAAACGTTGGTGGTCCCTACAGCTAACGCACATTAGAACGGAGACGAGGCGATTGGGAAGGAGGTCATACGCGAGGCGGAATGATTTAGCAGACGCAGTGCATGAAGAATACAGAACAGCCAGGAATCGATACGTAGAAGCCATCGAAAAATCGAAGAAGGACCACTGGAAGGATTTTTTGGACACCATCGACCAAAAAACGATATGGGTGGCGCACAGATACGCTTCGTCAGATGCGGGCGATGGCGGGCATGCACGAGTGCCAATGCTGATAGTCAAGAGAACGAACGGCACGAGGCAATTGGCAGAAACAAACGAACAGAAGACAAACATGCTCTTCGATACATTTTTCCCAAAGATAGATCCGAACGCCGAGCCAGCACCAATGAGCTATGACTACCTCCCCCAGCGTTCGACTACCACCCTATCTCAAATGAGCAGATACGCAGAGCAGTCGGGAGGCTCAATCCATTTAAAGCCCCGGGGGAGAACGGTATACCGAACGAGCTAATCAGACAATGTATTGACGTGCTTCTACCATACATAGGACCATTATTCCGCACCACCTTCGAGCTCAGGACATACCCTTCGGAATGGAGAGACTCGATCACGAAAGTCCTCCGCAAGCCAGGCAAAGCCGACTACACGGTACCAGGCGCGTACAGACCTATTGCCCTATTAGATACGATAGGCAAGGTCCTCTCTGCCTGTGTTGCGGAGGATTTAGTAAAAGCACCAGAGAGATACCGCCTACTACCAGACAATCAGTTCGGATGCAGGCCAGGGCACACAACGACCCATACATTACGTGACTGGGAAAGCGAAGGACGCATGGAGACGAGGAAAAGTCATGGGAGTGCTATACCTGGACATCAAGGGAGCTTTCCCGAGTATCGTTCTAGACAGGCTGGCTCACAATATGCGCAAGCGTGGGGTACCGCAGGAGTACACAGACTGGATAACAAGGAAAGTCAGAGACAGACGAACCACAGTCAGATTTGACGACTACGCCTCGGAGTCCAGGCTGATAGAACGGGGAATGGATCAGGGCTGCCCCCTATCCGCCATCGCATATCAATCCTATAGCGTAGACCTGATCGACATAGCGCAGAGCAGAAAAGGGAGGGTGGCGTCGGATTCGTGGACGATACAACAGTCATAGCTGAAGGATCAACGCTTCAGGAAGCCTTCGAAAAGCTAACTGACATCATGGTTAGACCGGATGGAGCATACAACTGGGCCGCAAAACACCACTGTCAATTCGCAGTGGAGAAATTCGGGCTGATGGGACTTACCAGACGCAGGGAGAGGGATCCTATGAAGCCGAATAAGACCAGGCCGACGGCAAGACTGTCGATATCGATCAGCCAGCACGTCGTCAAACCAATGGTGACACACAAGTTTTTAGGGGTGATAATGGACCAAGAACTTAGGTTCAAGGAGCACGTCAATTACGCGTTAAGAAAAGGGGAAGCGTACTTAACACAGTATAGACGACTTGCGAAACCGACGGGAGGAATCACAGCTAAGCACATGAGAACATTCTATCTAACGGTAGCAGTACCGAGAATTCTCTATGCAGCTGACATATTTCTAGTGCCAGCAACGGAGAAAAGCAAAGGCACCAAGGGCTACATCAACAAATTAGCACGCATACAAAGGCAAGCGGCACTGGACATCACCGGAGCTTTCAAAACCACAGCTACGGACACGCTGGACACGCATTTGTGGAAGACTTCTCACACATTGCAAAGCCCCTCAACCAGTTGACAAAACAGGATGCGCAATGGTCTTGGGATCCAAATGGCCCAGAGCAAGCGTCCTTCGACAAGCTCAAACTCCTCATCACCTCAACACCGATCCTTGTCCTCCCTGATCAGGACAAACATTTCCGTCTTGAAACAGATGCCTCAGCCTATGCCACAGGAGCAGTACTGTCCCAGCTATGTGATGATGGCAAATGGCGGCCTGTGGGGCTTGTCTCCAAAAGCCTCAATGATGCTGAACGCAACTATGCCATCCATGACAAGGGGGGATGGTTGTAACTGTCATATATATGTATATATAGCTTAGCTCATCTATATTTCATAAAATATATCACAATTGAGGCAGTTGCCAGCATCTGTAAGACATGCTTAATCCTAGCCCTAACATTCTTTCTCATAGTCTGCTGCTCCCCCCCCCAGGAAAGGGTGTATACCCCATTGTCTAAACATCAATAGTTACATATCTTTGTACTATACATGCATATTATTTTAAACATACCTTCTAATCAGATCTATCAACCATATATAATAATATAGTACAGGTATTGTCCATACTTGCTTCTATATTCTGTGATTGTACATCTAACATGTTTCATATATACTTCTAACGTGTACTCATATAGTCCATACTCGCCTCTACATTCTATCATCATACATGTAACAAGCGTCATATATACTTTTAATATATAGTCATCCACATCCTCTCTGAAATTTCTCTGTTATCTGAATACACACCATGCTTTAGCACATACAACCATATTTTTAAAATATCAGAACATTCAAAAAAATTTAGGATATCCACAATATACAAGTTGCTCAAAATGATGGACTATGAATTTGGTTAGGGTTGATATTTTAAAAGATATCTAATATATCCTAGAAGAATGTACATTGTTGTCAATGTGAACATGCTCCAAGGAGCTTCTTTCTGTGATTGGGGGATTAGAGGAATGGCGCCACATCTTAGAGGGAACAAAGCACAAGATTGAGATTCTCAATGACCATCAGAATCTCACCTACTTCCGCACCGCACAAAACCTGAACCGTCGTCAAGCACGCTGGTCACTCTACCTCTCTCGCTTTGATTTTGAGCTGATCCATCGTCCTGGTCGTCATTCAGCCAAGCCTGATGCACTCTCACGACACGTGGATCATAAGCGGGGGGAGGAAGACAACCAAAATCAAGTCTTACTTACCCCTGACTTGTTCCACATCAAGGCGAATCCCCCACAGGCTGGCGCACAGTTAGTCCCAGCTGAAGGTGATGCTTTCCTCAATCGAGTAAGGAACTGTGTAGACCGGGATGAAAAGGTTGTCAAGGCTCTCAAAGAACTGGGCTCCTCTGGCAATTTATGAGGAGAAGAGTGGTCTGAACAGGATGGGCTTGTCCTCTATCACAACAAAGTGTACGTGCCGCTTGATGCAAAACTACAACATGACATAGTGAAAGCGCACCATGACATGCCTCTCACCGGTCACCCTGGTCGTTGGAGAACCACTGAACTAGTTGCTCGGAGTTACTGGTGGCCTGGGATGGGACGTTACATTGCAAAATACATGAAGGCCTGTGACCTGTGCAACCGGACAAAAACCTTCCCTGCTTCTCCCATTGGCAAGCTTCTACCAAACCGTATCCCAGACCGTAGGTGGCAGGTTATGTCTGTTGACTTAATTGTAGAACTGCCTACCAGTCATGGCTATGATGCTCTCCTTGTTGTCGTCGATCGCCTCTCAAAGCGTGCACATGTCATTCCCACCACTTCAGATGTAACTTCGGTGGGAGTTGCCAGACTCTTCCGTGATCATGTTTGGAAACTTCATGGGCTCCCTGAAGAAATCATCAGTGATCGAGGCACACAGTTCATCTCCCAGTTCATGCGTGAACTGAACAAACTTCTTGGTGTCAAAGTCGCTGCCTCTACTGCTTATCACCCCCAAACTGATGGACAGACTGAAAGGGTTAATCAGGAGATTGAGCAATACCTTCAACTATTCATCAACCAGCGTCAGGATGATTGGTTCGAATGGATATCCTTGGCCGAGTTTGCCTATAACAACCGAATCCATGCCTCAACCCAGACTACACCCTTCATGTTGGACAGTGGCCAACATCCAAGGCTGGGACTGGAACCAGTCCGGGAAACTCGACTTGAGGCCCTGGATGAGTTCACAACGCGGATGGAAGCGGCCACAAGAGAAGCTCGTTCAGCCCTGTCCAAGGCAGCAGAGGACATGGCACGCTTCTATGACGTGCACCATAAAGCAGCCCCAGTTTATAAGCTTGGTGACAAGGTCTGGCTCAATGCACAAAACATCACAACCACTTGCCCAATGAAGAAACTAGACCACAAGTGGCTAGGCCCCTACACTGTTAATAAGGTGGTCTCACGAAATGCCTATGGTCTAAATCTTCCTGCATCCTTTGGTCGCACACATCCAGTGTTCTCTGTCGTCGTGCTTCTGCCATATGAAGATGACCCAATTCTTGAACGTCATGCCCCTCCACCACCCCCCCCTCTCATACGGGATGGAGCCAAAGAATATGAAGTTGAAAGGATTCTAGACAGCAGGATGTTCCGTGGAAGGTTGGAGTATCTCGTGCGCTGGAAGGGCTATGGAGCTGCCGACGATCTCTGGCTACCAGTGAAAGATGTCTCTGCGGCAAAGCGACTCGTTAAGGAATTTCACCGGCAGAACCCAGAGGCACCTCAGCGTATCTCAGCAGCCACATACATGTCCCTCCCCTTCCAGAGATTTCAGAACTTCACAGAACCTTCCAGGCAAACTCTCTTCGACTGGACAGCAGGCAGAGCGTCTACTCATAATATCACGGGTCCAGAACCCCAAAGATAAGCGATATCGGCCTCCGCCTAACCAATTCATTCCGATAAGCTATATATCCCCTCTCCACCTGTGACCGCTCACTTCCACTGCATCGACCCCACCACATCTGTCAACCATGTCCTCGCCCGCCATTGAGCTTGTTGCCCTCCCCAGCTTCACCCAAAACCTCTCTGACCTGCCAAACATGTCACATGTCGATCCCACCCTCCTGCACTTCTCCGGCTTCTCGTCATCCAGAGCAGCCAGTGAAGCCAATCTACAAAGGATGCTTGACTGCCGTGATCTCGACGTCGCATGGTCTTCAAAGTGGTCCGTCAGCTCTGAGGACCTCACACCAGCGAAGAGTCAGGCACCCACTCACCCTGCACTCGCATTCCTCAGACCCCGACACAGACGAGAGAACACGTACTACATCGGCAACCCTGTCTTCTTCAACGATGGAACCCCCCCTTGCGGGACCCCCTACACTTTCGAAGGCTGGGTGGGGCGGGGTGTCCGTAACGTGGCAGGAGAGCGAATACGTCGAGCAAGGTTCCGAGGGCCGCACTTGCCCATGGACCCCAATCCCCCTGAGCTCATCATTGACCTACGCTACCAGGAAGGGAAGGGCCAGGAGAGATGGTGGTCCCACCTGTGGAATACTTGGAAACGATGTCTCGGTGGATGTTGGGGGCTAGGTGGCAGCTGTGTTTGTCGGGATGACAAGCACTGAGAGGGGGGTGATGTCAGGGTTCACGTGTTTCCTTCCACAAGTTTCTATTTCCTTCCATGAGTTTCCGTCACCTTCCGTCAGTTTCCATAACCTTCCATCACATTCTGTCACATTCCATCATGTGTCACATTCCATCACATTCCATGACCTTCCATCACTTTCCGTAACCTTCTACAAGTTTCCGTCTCCCCTATTATGTAAGCCTTGCCAGCGCTATAAGACTGTAGCCCGTGTGGTGGCATTTCCTCAGCTTGATCTCTGAGGATACCCACTACACAGGCAAGTCCCCATGTATCTATCGTTGGTAGAGTTATAACCTGAGGATACCCACTACACAGTTGGTCATTGTCCTAGTATCGGCTCTTATCTCCTTGAGTATCTTGGTTGTGGCTTCGTCATTAGTGTTGCCCTCACAGTAGCACGATGCTGTAAACTTATCCATGCAGAATCATACATTGCTGAAGCTTTTCAACTTCTCAAGCGCTTTGCAACCTGGCCTGACAGTCCCTCATCTGTGCATTCAGAATAAGGGTCTGCGGTATTCTTCGGTCATTTCCGCTTGAAGCTCTTCAGTAGGCGCTTTGAAAGACCGGTACGCTCACTTGGCATGGGTTCAGTGAGTCCATCAGCAGCAACGAGCGGCCCCTGGGTGAGGGCCAAATCGAAGACGGACGTACGCGCGGTGGAGGTCGGCGAGGGTATGGGGGATGCGCTGCTGGGCGGGGATGTGAGCGCGCAGCTTGTTGCGGCGGGTGTGCGTGGGTGGCGAGGAGGAGACGGGGCACGTTTGATGGGGGCGGAGGGTGACGTGGAGCGGGTGCGTGCGTTGGAGGACATAATAGAATGTCAAAGGATGAAAGGAGCGGAGATCGGGTACTGCATCCAGGGATCGAGGCATAGAGAAGAGAAGCGATGGGGACCATATGATCGGGTACTGCAGCCAGGGATGGAGGCATAGAGAAGAGAAGCTCAAGTTTCCCCCTTTGAACAGTGTTCAGTAACATCGGACGTACGGTAAGCATACTTTACTCAACCAGTGACAGGCGCAAGCCCAGACACACATCAACGCCAACAACTGCGCGTGTCTTTGCGCAGCATCTACGATGGCCCACCGTGTCGCATCCATCATGGACGGAGGCCAGTGTGGGCGTGCTCGTGGGGGGACTGTAGGGGCAGACATGCATGAGCGGGTGAGGGGAGGGGCGAGTTGCGCTGGGTGCGCTGGGTGCGTACCTCTCCGGATATGCGGTGCGCAGCCTCAACATTCCCCTCGACCATCCAGTCCACGACGTGCGGCCCCAGGGTGAGGGCCAAATCGAAGATGGACGTACGCGCAGCGGAGGTCGGCGAGGGTGTGGGGGATGCGCAGCTGAGCGGGGATGGGAGCACGCGGCTTGGTGCGGCGGGTGTGCGCGGGTGGCAAGGAGGAGACGGGGCGTGCTTGACAGGGGTGGATGGTGACGTGGAGTGGGCGCGTGCGTTGGAGGACATAATAGAATGTCAAAGGATGAAAGGAGCGGAGATTGGGTACTGCATCCAGGCATCGAGGCACAGAGAAGAGAAGGGATGTGGACCATATTGGCTGCATCACGCGGCCACGTTGCGAAACAGAGTAGCTGCGTTGCAGTAGCAAGTGTGCAGCCAAGGAATATCATGGAGCATGTTCACATTGACAACAATGTACATTCTTCTAGGATATATTAGATATCTTTTAAAATATCAACCCTAACCAAATTCATAGTCCATCATTTTGAGCAACTTGTATATTGTGGAGATCCTAAATTTTTTTGAATGTTCTGATATTTTAAAAATATGGTTGTATGTGCTAAAGCATGGTGTGTACTCAGATAACAGAGCAATTTCAGAGAGGATGTGGATGACTATATATTAAAAGTATATATGACGCTTGTTACATGTATGATGATAGAATGTAGAGGCGAGTATGGACTATATGAGTACACGTTAGAAGTATATATGAAACATGTTAGATGTACAATCACAGAATATAGAAGCAAGTATGGACAATACCTGTACTATATTATTATATATGGTTGATAGATATGATTAGAAGGTATGTTTAAAATAATATGCATGTATAGTACAAAGATATGTAACTATTGATGTTTAGACAATGGGGTATACACCCTTTCCTGGGGGAGCAGCAGACTGTGAGAAAGAACTTTAGGGCTAGGATTAAGCATGTCTTACAGGTGCTAGCAACTGTCTCAATTGTGATATATTTTATGAAATATAGATGAGCTAAGTTATATATACATATATATGACAGTTACAACCATCCCCCCATGACGACAGCCCCCACGCAACTCATGAATGCAGTGCAGGTCGCAGCTGGAGACCTTCTCGATCCAATGAAATCGCCTCCTCCAGGTCTTCGCGTGGAGCGTACTTCGTGCCACCCTTTAAGACATTCCCAACATTAGGGTCTCCCTTAGACACACCGCAGCAAACCGTATGCACCTAGTAACCTCGTCCACAAATACACCCAAACTTTCAGTGATGCTGTTCACAGTTTAGTAGGCGTTATAAATCAGCTTTCATGCACATGTCGTGTGTAGACGGATAGTCTAGAATCTGTTAGATAATCGTGTTCGCCGTTCTTCAAGTTGTGCTGTGCGTGTTGACATCGCATCCCTTACCTTGCAGAAGATGAAGAGCTTATTGGAACTCTTCTCGAGTCCAATGAGCGCATCATTCAAGGGTTGAGTAGTATACTGTTGGGAAAGAGGAGGGGCACAGGAGGCTGATGAAAGAGGAGGGCGGGTAGGCAGAGACAGGGGAAGAGCACTGGAAGCAAAAATTACGTCATCCCGAAGGATGAAAAAGGTGGTCGACCTCCCGCGGTCCTCCACGATTTGCACCAAGCCATTTTCAAAACTACCTCTGAACCGTCCCGACACAGCCAAGTCAAATAGTCGCTGTCTGTTACATGGCAGCTGTGTATCATGCGCAGCCTCTCTGTAGCACACCGCGTCTGTTCGACTTGGCTGTGTTGGGCCGGTTCGGACATGGAGGCTCTAAAATGGGAGGAGCCATTATGTTCGTACAGAGAACTCCTACATACGTTCGAGCATTCCATGCAGATATCAATATTTTAAATCATGACTTTGACAGATTCATTATAGTGCGTCTCTACTGGTTCAGGATATCCTCAATGTTGCGAACCATGGTCAGTCAAAACTTTCCTCGGGTTGTTTAGGGCTTCCCCCCCCTCCTCCCAGTCTTGCTTCCACTTGTATCAAATTGACTCTGCATTACGTCTCTTCCTCTCGCCCTCAGGTCCACGAGCTCTTTGGAGAATGTCATGTGCCTCAGCTGTCACGGCTTCGATAGTACCTGTTGGGTGCACTCCCCGATAGAGTGGCTTCAGTCCATGTCCCGTACGAACTTCAAGCATTTCAAATGCAACGTCGATACCGAGGGTAAGATGTATAGCATTGGGTGGCTGATCAGCGTTGAGTGGCCATGCAATCCTGGTGGTGCAAATAAATATAGAGTACGCACAACAGTGGACATGAACGTACATTGGTATTCCCTGCGCCAACGCTTCCGTCACACTGTTCGCCCCGCAGTGTGTTCGGACCCACCCAGTAGCCTGGGATATATAATATCAGGCTTCAATCCATCATTGTACTTGGCACTAACAGGATGATTCAAGACAGTCTGTTGTGGGGACCATTTCGAGAGAAGTCCTATTCCGGATTGTTTGATCTTTTCAACATATCCCGTCGGTATGACCGCCATGGGTGAAGCATGAGACAATATCTGAATCATGGTCAGTGCATGTCTCAAGAGTAAAAGAGCAGTGGTGCTTATGAAAGGGAAGCCAAGCTCCAGAAGCGCATCTACCAGCACCCATATGTGCTCATTATTTTTAGGCCACCAAAAGCTTCCGAAGGAGACCTAAAACCAAGGACGGTTATCAGCCCGTAGCATTTCACGTTCAAGTGTGATTCACGTAGATAACAGACCGCTCTCCGTGTCTCTTGAGCATGTCGTCAAGAAAGGTTTGAAATTCTCCACCGTTTGTCGACGAAGCAATGTCCAGCTGCTTTGCTGCATCGGACAGTGCAAATTCTCTGAACCCAGGAGGAATCAACGGTCCAACAGCATATACCGGGCGGTTTGTCTTGGCAAGCCACATGCGCGTCGCATCAAGGCCTATTGATTCATAATTTTCATTGAAGATCAAGACAAATCCGTCACATTCAGAGGCGAACCTTTCACAAATGGGAGGTGATCAGGTGGCAAAATCCCATGTGAAAGACGCGACATTGGAGTTTTACGCACATATATGAGACACGAAATATTTCAGTAATGGGAACTCCCGGTGTGTGCTAGCGGAAATATCGGTACAGAATTTGGTTAGTTGACTTCTGTGGACATGCATACCTCCTAAGAAGGGTTGACGGCAAAAATGAAGAAGGTACGGTGAGACAAACGGTGAAGGCTGGTCATGAGTCAACGTTGGCAATAACGATGAACCAAGAGCTCGGCTAAAATGAAGAAGCTACGGTGAGACACGGTGACGATGCATGGAAAGGTTTCACGGCAAAAATGATGAAGCGACAGTGAGACAAATGGACCTGTAGCTCAAAAAGGTTTAATGACAAAAAGAAGAACGAAGAGTGAGACAAATGGAGCCGATGCTCCCAAAAAAAAACAGAGAAAGCCGAGACAAACAGGGGCAAAGGAGCACAAACTTTCGCATGTCGTATGCTTAATAGAAGAGTAATCTATCCAAGTATTTATTACTCTCTCATATGTATATCTATCTATCTTCTATTAAGCATACGACACCATTTCGTTTGCATTGCTTTCCCAGTGTTTTCCCATGTGACATTGTGAGACATCAGATTGTAGCCCTTTCATTGGCTATCATGTCAGACAAGCGTTACTCAGCATTCGTGTGATTGGGTGTTGCAGGGGTTTGCATATGTTTTCCTCTGTTTTGACAGCATTGGATTGCTTTGCCAGTGGTTTACCGTGTTTTCCACCCATGTGACATTGTGAGACTTTGGATTGTTGGCCTTTCATTGGCTATCGTGTCAGACAAGTGTTACTCAGCATTCATGTGATTGGGTGTAGCAGGGGTTTGCATATGTTTTCCCCTGTTTTGGTGGCATGTGATGTTGTCTGTCAAATGTTATTGGCTGAGAACTGACACAGTCCTTCATATGCACTCCTGTGATTGGCTATTGGCTCTTCCTCTGCTTTGTGTGTGTGTTGCACCATTTGCTTACCAAGGTTTTCCCTCTGCATGCACGGGCTCACTACCATCGTCAATCAACAGTCGGTGACGTGTGCTATGTTTGACTTATCCATATCCATGGTTTCTTCTCCTACATTCCCGTGATTACATTTGGTGCGTCTGTTTTGCTTATCTAACCACGCCCTTTATGTCCGCTCCTACTTCACCTCTTCCATTGCACTCCGTTCTTAGATGCGACAAACCTCCACTTTAGGCCAAGTAGCCGTTCTCCGTGGCAAAGGAGGATGGTGTGGCGATCATGAACAGGAAGGACGAGGGTAAGTTGTGCCCCCATGCACATGCATGCAGAGTGGGTGTGCTGAAGAGTTCGTTACATCTTTCTACATAGACCTAGGCTGGGTCTTTCTCCTTGCTCCCTGGGACTCCTGTGTTGCGTGAGCGACTACAACGATGGGGCCACCGCCAGCCAGTCTCAGCAGGTGTTTACCGCCGCACGCTGAGTTCGAGATAAGGTAAGTCCCTTTTACATGGATCTCTCTGATATCGTGCCAGTGGTTCTCACTTTGTAGCAGTTCATTGATCACTTGGATTCTGACATTTCTTGGGCTGTGAGCCCTGAGCTTACCATGAACGGAGTTCTTCTACTCGGAAAATCGTTGGCAAGACTGCGACATTGTCGAATTCAATTTCATCCAACTCCTTTCCCTCTCCCACCATTTCCCCCCTGGACTCCCGCCTGTTCCCCCAAACATTGCCACGATGTGAGCATTGATTGACAGACTCGATACCCTTGATTGATCCAGCGCCATCAGCTCTGAGCACAGTTTCGGTCTTCATGCTCTCAAGCATGACGATAGCCAGCCCAATCTCTACCCTGTCTCCAATATCAACCTTAACTTCGACTCCGAGACTAGGCATACGCGCCTTGAGACCCCCCTTCGCAGCATTCAATACGGCTTTGCCTTTCGCCTGTAACCACGTAGGAGCTGGAAGTACAGGTGTCACCTTACGACCATGATAGAACATATGTAGGCGCTCCGCGATAGAAGTAGACGCAGATGAATTGGGAGGCAGCATTGGAGGAGCTGCTTGCAAAACAATCGTCGTGCGCAGCTTCGCGCCATTGAGGGTAGACAACAACGTGGAAACATCCGCAACGACGCGGGGATCGAGGTAAATACAATCTCTCCAGTGGGAGATGATCCGGTGATGTCAAAAGTACCAGATGACATGGTGGTAGTGCGGACGGTCGTTTGGAGTGGCGACAAATCCGTCTGAAGCGTAATCAGCCGTTCATAGTGTTCACCTCCACACCTTCTAGCACCCAGGGAAATCCACAGTGAATTTTGTGCCCCAATTGAAGGACGATCTCTTAATGCCACATAGACGGCAGCGAGAGTACCCGGCACCTCACTTGATACATCCTCCCTATTTTCCTGCCTATCCCAAAACTAGTACCGGTTTTGGATTTGAATTCTACTCCTGCCGATGTGAACATGGCTGAATGTCCGATGTTCGTGAGTCGCCCTACGCTAATTATATCATTCGGCGCCTCAGGTGCGTGTTTGACATCTTTGAGTTGAACCATAAATATATTGGACCCGACTTTGAATTCCAAAGGTACTGTGCCTCGTCCTAGTGCCTTGAGTGAGGTGCCGGGTGTGATGCCATCGATCTCGAGATTCTCTGCTGTGTACATTGAGAAAACATTTTTGTTGCGAGCTATGTGCGTGCTTGCCGCAGAGTCGGCAAGCCAGTTTGATGCTGACGTTGAGACGAGGGAAATTTCATTAATCATAAATGCGAAATCATTCTCGTCTGCTTGCTTAGCTGAATCGTTCTTGGGTTTGTACCATGACGGCGTTTGCCCCTCTTTGCCCCCTCCCGGCGCCCAGCAGTCTTTAACGTAGTGGCCTTTCTTTCCGCAGTTGCGGCATTTCCCTTTCGTGGCACCCGAGTCGTCACGCGACTGAGTCCTGAGGGCTGTTTGTCGGGTCAACCCAGCCTGTCGTACCCGATCTTTGTCCAAGATCCTGGCTATCAGGATGTCTGACGAGATTGCGGCACTGCCGGCGTTAACTGCGGTAATAAACGAAGACCAAGATTCCGGCAGTGATGTGAGTAATGTATTAGAGAAGTCGATGTCTGTGATCAATTGACCACGGGCGCTCAATTCCTGGCTGAGTTTTCGGAGCCTTCGAACATGTTCTTCCATGTTGGCTCCATCCTCTGCAAAAGTACGGAAGAAATCGCGGCGGAGGTTGACAATTCCGACTGCCCCTTTGGACTCGAATATTCCTGTAATCTAGTCCAAATGGCGTGACTCCCCATGAATTGGTCAATATAAACGAGGTGATCATCAGATATACGCAAGCAGATCTCCTTTCTTGCCTTCTTGTCTTTCTTATTCCAATCAGCGATTGCCTGTCTCTCTGCCGACGTTACGTTGTCCAGGTCCGCTGGCGTGGGTTCAGCCTCGGTGCCGATTGTGATGTCCCACAGTTCTTGGTCATCAAGTATCCACTCGAGGCGGCAGTGCCATGCGGCGTAGTTATCCCTGTTTAGGGGTTCAATCTTGTAATTATTGTTTGTGGTGGCAAGGGACATTGTAGGTCAATTGTTACTGGTATGGGAGGTTGGTTGGTCAGATATTAGTTACGGCCGGGGCCCATAACCTATAGGTCGAAGCGCTCACAGTAGATAGGTTATAGAGGTTCGTAGTTCGATGATCTGACAGCGACGAGAGTCGCTGTCCTAAATACATATTCTATCTAATTGTATTAAGTTTCCTTGTTCTATAGTTCATTGTATTATCCTGCTCTCCTTTGTCCGTTCCCTCCTTTGTCCTATACGCGTCATTGTCGCATGGCTCATCGGTTTACGTTAGCAGACCAAGTGCCGTATCCATGCCGCACCATCCTTTACTCAACAATTGCAACCCTCGCCTGGCTGACGGTCCATCGCGCACGATGGTGTGCGGAGTCCTGAATCGAAGCCCTCACACGCTGGCGTCCTTGTTGAACCAATGCGTCGGATTGCGCATCGCCTGTTGATAGGGACTCGGGGGCGGTGGAGGAATTGAATGCAGTGGTGGAGGAACATACAAGCCGCAAGAAAGCCGTAGGATGATACTTATCGAAGAAAGCACACATTGAGCTCAATTGTTGTGCGTAGGGAGTATGCCCCAGGGTGGTGGATGTGCATTGAATAGAGAAAAGAATGTAAGTAATAGCGATGCTGAGGGCTGTGGGCGTCATCAGACAAGGAGCCAGGATGCATTTGAGGTACGATGTTGCTATAATGTCATACGGTGGTCGACGAGCGTGAGTTCACGTTGCATTACTTGAAGCGCTCAGCGGGTTGACGATGCGGGCTCACATCCGGAGCAGCAAAACGTCGCTTACTGGTTGGGCGTCCTGCTCCGAAGAATCACTGACACTCAGTCCCCCTTCCATGACTTTAGCTTGTCCAGCTAAAGACAGCACCGAACACCTGCCTCCAAGTACACCCGCATCGCGTCGATTATCAGTCTGTCATACACGTCCGCAGTGTGACCAAAGTGTCACCGATCTCTGCTGTTAGACCTGCTCATTATCACGCTGAGTAGCATACAAAGTTTCTGTCGTGTGTAAACGTAGGTGGCGCTGGACGATATCGGAACTTGGAGACGTGCGTCAAGACTCACTAAGGAATGCATCACAAAGGAATGCATCACAAAGGAAAACATCTCAACCGGCCATTGCACACACGTCTCGAATTGGACGTGACAAAGGAACATCCACGCATCGCAAAGGGAACCCAAAGAGGGACACAAAGGACACGCAAAATGGACCATGGGGAGAAAGAGGGAAACGAAAGGAATGCAAAGAGTAACACAAATGAGGACCTACCCCAAGGGATGCACACGCCTGGCTCCTTCCCATCCTTTGTCTCGCAGCTCGCCACTCGGGCTCAACTTATAAATCACCCTAGAATTTGAGGTCCTCTCGCACTGTCTCGCCTATTCCCAGTTGAAGACCTGAAAGATCTGCATGGCGATGAAAACGTTAAGATGCTATAAGCTATTCAGAGATAGTGGAAGTATAGAATTTGCAGTAGACAGCGTCAAGAAACTAGTGCCAACAACTACTGAATAAACTCCCATACAGAAACCAAACCAAATAATTACACCAGTCCGAAGATAATAAACAGCCAAGAGTTTTAGGGGGACATTTGAACCAGGCAGCCAGGCTGAGGATCCCTATAGTTGCGTTAGAGGCCTCGGATGCAGCGTGGACGTGAGCGGACAGGGCAGGACAATAGTAGAGCCCAGGGGATCTAGGCAGAATTTACGGTGCATCTGTTAGCCACAGGTTGATGGTTATAGTCCTGATATGTATAGTGATGGTTGGGATTTGGAAGGTAGGACTCTATGGATTCTGGCTTGCAGACCTTACATGCTGTAGACACAGATCGCGTCGAATAGAAGAAGATACGATCGTAGATCGCGTGAATACTGGTGAGATAACACGATCACGTCTACAAGTATGAAGGACAAGACTAAGGAGGATCTGCGTCTCTCAGTGTAGTCTCCGCTACTGTACAGCTCCTCAGATAGGGAATCCTGTATCCTCAACTACAGTGTGCTGCTGTGGGTGCGCTGGCGCTAGATGCTGGGATGTGTGGGAGCTCATCCTGGCGTCTACACTCCCCCCTAAGAAAAGAGAACCAACTGTGAGAGTGGTATTGGGAAGAAAAAACGTTAGGGATTCGCTGGGTTTGTTCGCTTCGGGGCGTTGCCATTGCCATTGTCATTTGGCTGTGTGGCTGATATACGGGTTCGCCGCTGCTGCTGCTCGCCTGTGGAGCCTATGACCTATGGGTTGGTATAGCTCCTCTGCTTCTTCTAGTTCAGCTTCTGATGGTTCTTCTGGTAGCAGTCCTTGTTGTGCGACTTCCGATGTCTCTTGGGGCAAGAAGTTAAAGGGGAGTTCTTCTTCAGCGTCCTCTGGTATTTCCTCTAACGTTCGTAGCAGGGTGTCTTCGTGTTGTTCCGTTGTTGTGGCATTTGGTTCTTGGACTGGGTCATGTGTTCGTAGGTGGAATCTCTTGAGGCGGTTTGTGTGTATCTTTCCCATCACTTTTCGACCTGATAGGCATTCTAAGTAATAGAATTATTACTTCTCCCCGTGACTCTGAATGGTCCAAGCCATGGAGCTGAGAGTTTGTACTTGGCTTCTCTAGATGTGTCGAGCTTCGAGTTATGTACTAGTACGAGGTCGCCTATGTTGAAGGTTGTAGGCTTGGCCTTCCTATCGAACCACTCCTTCCTTTTTTTCTGAACGGCCTGTAAGTGAGTGTCCTCTGGTGACTTCGCGGTCTGCCTCTAAAAACGCAAATCTTGACCCTGTGTCGAAGTCCAAGTCCATGACGTCGTCTATATCGAATGACCCATCTATAGTACCGAACATGATGGCTTTGGGTGAGGTATTCAAGACCGGTGTTCTCCTCTCGTTCAGTAGCGAGACTGCTCTTGGCCATTTCTTCGGCCAAGCTGCTGTGATGCCCTCTGTGCGATTGGGCTGTTCAGATGCGCACTCTTTCCCTAAGATTGAGAGTAGTTGTTTGTTTTCGTTCTCGATGAGGCCATTACAGTGTGGTGCATATGCCGGGGTGATCTCGTGTTCAATGCCGAACTCCTGTAAGACTGTCGTCATGTGTTGCCCTCTGAAGTGGGATCCTCCGTCTGTAAGGAGGCGTTTCGGAGGTTGCCATTCGTGGCATATCGTTCGTAGTGCTGTCACGGAGGCTAGGTTCGTTCCTGCTTTCTTGAGGATGACTCCCCAGACGTATCGCGTGAAAAAGTCCACGAAGACGAGCGCTTCTGAGAAGCCTCCAACTCCTTTGGGGAGCTTCAGATAGTCGGCTGCAAGCATGTCGAACGGGTGTAACCATATGATTGGTTGGAGCAAGAAATTCCGTAGGCGAGGGCCAAATTGTTGGCAGTTGGGGCATTCTGCGGGGATTTCTGTGCAATCCTTCCTTAGCTGTGGCCAATCGTAGTGTACGCGCAGCTCGAGGGTGAGGATATCTCTTGCGCAGTGTCCTATGTTTTTATGTACCTCCAGTGTTTTCGCTCGACCTTCTGTTCGTGAGAGTACCTCTACTGGGTGGGCTACTCTGTTCTCAACCTCCAGAGTTTGTTGTCTTTGACGAAGTACTCTGCGGCTCGGCGCTTGATTGTCTCCCGTTCCCTCTCCAACGTGTCCTTCGGCAACGATAACATTAGGATCCAATTGAGTATTGCTGTGGTTCCTGGGTCCTCGTCAAACCTTGACATCAGGTCTCCGTGCTGGTCGTTTGGTGCTAGTATAGCACACTGTACCTCTTGTACTGAGTATAGATCGTTGATGACGCCTCGTTCGTGTTCCCACCCTGGGTCTATCGGTTCCTTCTCTGGTGGTCCACGGGCTAGACCTGAGCGTGATAGACCGTCTGCTGGATTGTTCTTTCCATCCTGGTGTATGAAGTCCATGATGTCGTGTGCTAGGATTGCTTCTTTGTATCGAGCGTGGGTCGGGGGGAGGGACTTGTTCGAAAGTAGGTCCTTTGCTGCTTGACAGTCTGTCTTCAGAATGATTTGGTGTCCCCAGACAAACTTGTGAAACTTATCCAGAGCCCATTTTACCGCTTTCAGTTCTAGCTCAAAAGAGTGCTGCTTGTGTTCGGCTTCGGAGTTTCTTCGGGAGGCAAACACAATAGGGTAGAGGACGTCTTCTGGGGTTCCGTCTGCGTTGGAGGTCGGTTGGTACTGTGCGAGGTACGCAGCTAGCCCTTTAGCGCTGGCGTCCGTTCCTATGATGAGCGGTCTGTCGTTCCTGATAGTGGACAGCACGGGGGCTTGTGTTAGCAGCCCTTTGAGCTGTGCAAATGCCTGGTCTTGTACG
The DNA here is from genome assembly GCA_015179125.1 of Gautieria morchelliformis. Taxonomy (NCBI): domain Eukaryota; kingdom Fungi; phylum Basidiomycota; class Agaricomycetes; order Gomphales; family Gomphaceae; genus Gautieria; species Gautieria morchelliformis. Next base: position 20,899 of record WHVA01000188.1, on the reverse strand, counting down.
GTGGTCCATCTGCCTGCGAGTGATGTGTTGATCAGTGCCTTCTTGTACGCTCCTTTTTTCTGTTTTCTTGAAGTGTCTGTTTTGGCTACTTGGATGCCACGTATCATCTCGTATAGCGGGTCGGCGATGATCGCGAAGGCTGGCATGCATGATCGGAAGTGGCTGACGGTGCTGTGGAAGGCTAGTGTTTCGTGTGCCGTAGTAGGTGTGGGCCATTCCAATATGGCTGTGACCTTCGATAGGTCTGGGCGGATGCTGTTGGCGGAGAGTTCTACTCCAGCCCATCGTACGTGTGTGCAGAACAGGGAGAGTTTTGATGGTTCTAGTACCACGTTCTTTTCTCTACACCGTTGAAAAACCTTGGTTAACTTTTTGAACAGTTCTTCGAAGGTGTTAGACCCTTGACATATGTCGTCCATGTAGTGCTCTAAGTCCTGGCCTACCATTCCTTCAAACGCTTTGACCATCATCTCCAGGAAGGTGTTCGGCGCTCCTGTGAGTCCGAATGGCATTCTGACATACGTGTAATACCCTAAGTCTTCTACTCTGAATGCCGTCAGTCCCCAGTCGTCCTGCCTGATGAGACATGCATGGTATCCCATCGCTAGGTCTAGCACGTTGTACAGCTTGTATCCGCTCATTTGGTGTTGTCTTCTTGTTAGATCGCCTACTGGGAACGGTGGGGCTTGCGTATGTTTGTTCAGTGCGCTGAAGTTATTGCACAGTCGCCACTGCGTGGGTGCTGGTGGTGGGAGGGGCCGGACTAGTTTCTTGTCTGACGGTGCATCCAGGTGTGGTACGTTGACTCCTACTTCTTTGCACGCAGCATTCGCTAGGATCTTGAGTTCTTCCAGGGACCTTGCTTGGTCATGTCTCGGTTTTGGGGCCAAGACGATCGGGCTGACACATCGGACATCGTTGTACGGGATTCTTAGAACGATCCCTGCCTCTACGAGTTTGTGTATGTGTTGATGTAACCATTCTCGCTGTGAGACTGTGAGTGGGCGTGACGTGTCAACCTTCGGTAGCTTGATGCCTTCCGGTATGTCAATGCGATGTTCGATGAAGTCGATTGGTTTTACTTCGCTCAATTGCAGCGCGAATATGTCTGCGTATGCCTCTATTAGGTCCATTACCCGTCGTCTCTGCTCTGGTAGGAGCGTGTCGCCTAGGGTTACGCTCGCTTGGATCGTCGTTATGGGGTCGGGGTAGAATTTATCTTTCGCTGTGTCCGAGGGGCGTAACTGGTTGACGAGTTTCGCTGTGTCTGCTAGGCTCAGTAAGTTGTTCGCGGGGTCAAGGATGCTCTCTGTACTGTCGTTGGGGGTTGTCGGGGTGTCGAGGTGTGTTTGTTCTGTGTCTGGGTGTACTGACGGTGTTACTGCTAGGGTATTGGAGATCTTCGGAGGGGGCTTTCGGAGCCTCAGATGTTCGAATGAGTTGGGGATGATGATTCTCTCATCTATTGTTTGCACTTTTAGCTCGTCTGTTGCGTAGTCGTGCACTGCAGAACATCGTCCTAGCCACAGCTTCCCAAGCAGGAGTTCGAAGGAGCCTCCCAAGTCAAGTATTTCTACTTGTATTTTTGTAGCAATCCCGTGTACGTTGATAAACAGAGTCATCCTCCCTATTGATTTCGTGACTGTCCCATTCCCCATTATGCATACCAGCGGTGACGGCTCTAAGTCTCCTAGGGTCGCGTGCCATTGTCTCCAGAGGACGGAATCTAGGGCGCAAAGTAGGCCACCATCGTCTACTGTCCCTTCCACTCGAATAGTTCCTTTGTTCTTGCCCGTGATGTCTACTTTTGTTAGGAAAGGGTTAGAGAAAATGTCTTCTTTTTCTCTCGGTAGGAACAGTTGGACGACTTCTCTTTCTTCTACATCTGAGACGAGTCAACCATTCGTTTGTACCCTTCTTAACGCTTGCTGAGATGATCTCATGTCTAAGAGTGTTCTTTCTTCACCAATGTATCCAGAACTGGATATATTGTAATTCTCTAGATTGTTTGACATGCAGTTGGTCATGGATGGGGAAGAAATCGTGATCTTAGGGTTCTGACTGAGACGTGTGCTGCTGTGGGCACCGGTGCCAAGAAAATTCTGATGGACGGGAAGTCGACTTGCTCTGGGCTGGATGGGGTATTCGTCTCCCGACAACGTCAATTCTCCTCGGGAGACCATTGAAACGAAGTGTAAAGAGTCTTGGGGTGTAGGAGAAGTGCAGCTCTTCATACGCATTCTCCTCCACCATTTTCCGACTCGTCGTCTAATCTGCCATCTGTGCCTTCTAGTTGTGAGGTGTCTCCTGTCTGCAAGTACATTAGCATGCGTTGCTGTCCTTGTTGGTTGGCTCTCGCCATGGCACGTGATGCTGCTTTTCCTACGATCTCTCAGTATACCTGCTCTTGTCTTGGTAAGGTTCTATGGGGGTCGCACGAAGGGTCGCTGTTACGACTGTTCTGATCAACCATCTCCGCCACCTCCGCGCCACCTCCAACTCTATTCCAACATCCGCAACATCCGCAACCCTCCTCCCTCGTTTTTTCAGTACCCCTGGCCACCTCCAGATACCGGCCCCCGTACTCGACCCTGAGCACAGCAAGATACCATTTCCGTAGTTCCGTTTCTTCCGATGCCTATTGTACTTACCCTACCCTGCACCCCCCTTGTCACCCATTGTTCCGTATTAGTTACTTACCCTGTATGTCTATCCGATTCCTGCACTCTCCGGAACTTGCTTAGTATCATACCATTACTTGTTGTTTCTGCACTTTGTATAAAACCCCCTCATGTATGTCTGTTATTCTGCAATCAGATAATCACCTTCGATACTTGATTTCCTTCACTCTGTCTCCTGTTCTTAGCACAGCGAGTCTAGCAAGACCTCAGTCTCTACACCTTCCGCCTCCCGCCTTAGTTCCGACTCCAGTTCCGACCAACCTCTTGTTCAGTACTTTCCGACTTCCAACTCATTTCCGAAATACTTAGGACGATAGTTCATCGGGGGTGCAACCGACAAGTTGAAGCCGCTGTCCTTTCCAGTTCCGACTTAGTGGAAATCTCGATACGTAACAGTCGCCTTTCCTGTGTTCCTGTATGCCGCAGGTCCAACATTCTTGGCTGCCCGGGCTCGGGGATCCCAGGGACAATGGGAACAGCTTGTCTAGAGACAGTATCGCATTTTGGCCATGGGTTGCGAAAAATGCCTTGACAGCTGCTTCGTACTTTCGTTTTCCTTCTGTTGACTCTTGACTCGTCAAACAAGAGATCGACTGGCTTGGTTGAGCTTCCGCCTGGTGCTGTTGGCGGCTGGCACTGTATCGCATTGTTCGGGGTCGTGAGTGATAGTTGGCGGTTTGATGCAGGTCCATTTCTTCTCTCTCTTTCCCATGCCTCCATCCTGGCTGTAGTACTGGCTAATTGGTGCCCCAGGTTGCTAACCTGGAAGTCAATCGCTGCCCTCATTGCGATCCATTGGTGGTCTAGGTTCCGTAGCGTGAGGAGTGGAGCTTTGAAGCTCAGCATGTTCGAGTGGTGGAATGGGAGTGCTTCTTGGACGCACAATGGCAAATTCTGGAAGACATAATGGGATTTCGTCACTGAGTCCATGCCTGTGAGTCTTGCACCTAGTTCACTCAGCGTTTGTGCGAACTTCACCAAGGCCCACACTGGTCTTTGTTCTTCGTCCACCGTCTTCGTTAACAACTCCACTTCAGAGGTATGCACTTCCTGCCAGTCGCTGAAGGTCTCTGCTATCGTTGGTAAAATTTCGCAGCTTGGGTAGACCTCCTCCCACTTCGCGGTGAATGCTGACCAGGGTATTCTGCAGGCGGGGTCCCACGACCTAAACTGGCGCAGTGCTTCGCCTGAGAGGCACAGTTTGAGGTATTTGAGTTTTTCTGCCTTGTCTGTGTCTATGCCTCTTTCGTAGCACACTTTCTCAAATGTCTGCAACCACTCGTCTCCATCTTGTCCTGGGCTGCGTTTGAAGATGCTGACTTTGGACGACATGTGAGTGGGGTTCTTTTGCGCAGTTTTTTTTGTTGTACTGGCTAATGGGGGAAAGGCGATTCTTGATGTACGCAGGATGTGCGGTGGTGCGAGTTTTGAATTGGGTGCTAGTACTAGCGGTTGACCTAGTGGTGGGTGGTGTTGTGAAGGGGATAGGTGGGGTGGGTAGTCTCTTTGTCTCTCGACGAGCGGGGTTGCTTCGGGATGGAATACGAGTCGTGGGGGGTTACTATTGTCCCGGACTTGTCAAGATCTGATAGCAGAGACGAAAGGTGTAGTGGGTCTCGGTTAGGGTCGGGTTCTTCTTTTGGTGAGGGGGACTCCAGGGTTGCGATTTTAGGTGAGTGTTCTGTAAAATTCTTCGATCTTCTCGCAGACTGCATGGACAGAAACTGGGTGCAGGGGTTCTTCTGCCGGTGTCCGGATGACCCAAATGAAGTGCCACTTCTCGTGATTCCTGGTGATTGAGAAGACGATCCTCTCTACGTGGTCATTCGGGAAACCGAGTCTGACGACTTCTGCAGGTTCGGTCAGTTCGGTTGTTATGATTTTCCACGCTCATAGCTTGAGAGTGCTTGGGTAGTGGATCCCGGTCTCAAAAATTGGATCCCACTTCTCTGCCCACACCAGTAAGGGAGCCTGTCCGGAAACTTGCGTGTGGAAATATTCCTGTTTCTGTTGACTTCTACTTCTGGATCGACGGCGAATAAGGTGCGTGTTTGTAGTTCTCTTATGGATCTGATCTGTGCGAATTGGATCACTGCTTCGGGGTCGAGGCTGTTCTGGGGGTTGCGGTCCGAGTGGTCTTCTTTCATTCACCAATGATCTGGAACGCGGGGGACTTCGAGCTGTGTTGCTTCTCGTGATTCACGATCTCACCGTTGCCACCATGTAGACGCAGATCGCGTCGAATAGAAGAAGATACGATCGTAGATCGCGTGAATACTGGTGAGATAACGCGATCGCGTCTACAAGTATGAAGGACAAGACTAAGGAGGATCTGCGTCTCTCAGTGTAGTCTCCGCTACTGTACAGCTCCTCAGATAGGGAATCCTGTATCCTCAACTACAGTGTGCTGCTGTGGGTGCGCTGGCGCTAGATGCTGGGATGTGTGGGAGCTCATCCTGGCATCTACAATGCACAGATTTCAATTATGATTCCGGACTTAGCGGCGGTGATATTTAGCGCCCGCGGATGATGGTCTTTGCTACTAGATGCCCGTGCACCTGGTACAGACGCCAACTGCTCCTCGCAAGCACACGTCGACGACCTTTGCTGTGATCACCTCGGGCAGACGGTCAATGCAGCAGCCGGATCCCGAAGATGAGGATTTGCCAGCACTGCCACAAACGGCTGGCGGACTCAAGTGGCAGTAAAAAGTCCAGAGCCCATTGCCGAGCGAATACCGTGATTGCAAAAGCCATGACGGCAGGGTGCGTCTAATACTTCTGTCAGTACCGCTGTATAGCTGACTGGGGTGCAGTCCGTCGGTGAGAGCTCCACGTCGACGCAGCGCACGCAAGATCATGAGCGTACGATATCACCGGGCGTCCTAGTCGCAGGTGGGGCTGCCTTGCCACACTTGCTGGTGGAACATTCTCCGTGGCCCATATATTCCCATGCTCAGTGGTCCACGTGACCGTCAACTTTGCGTGATTCCTCGAGGTGCGTGCAGCGCTGGAGTTCCATGGAGAGGCGGCACTGAATGGAAACGGGAACGGTCCATCAGGTGGTGGTCCTGACCGACGGTGAGAGTCACGTCATGCGGGGACTGGGGAGAGCCCGCTGGCTGGGAGGGAAGGTCATAGTGTGGTGGTGGTGGTGCTGGGCGTCGGAATGACGCTGCTGTTTGTTCGCCGCTGCTACTCGTCGAATTCCCGTCATAGTCGGGATTGTCGTCGGGATTAGCGTCGGGAACTTCTTCGAAGCGTTGCGGAATCGCGTCGGAGAGCTCATCGTCTGCACGAGAGCTGCCTGAAGGTTCCGTGTGCCTTGGTGCTACGGATCTAAGACTGCCAAAATAAGAGAGAGCTTCGACAGCTCCTGCTCGAGCTGAAGTAGCTGTGGTACGAGGAGGCATAGTGATAGTTATCCGGTGGGAATCAGATAATACTGTTACGTATCGAGATTTCCGCTAAGTCGGAACTGGAAAGGACAGTGGCTTCAACTTGTAGGTTGCGCCCCCAATGAACTATCGTCCTAGTTATTTCGGAAATGGGTCGGAAGTCGGAATATACTGAACTGAGGGTTAGTCGTAACTTGAGGCGGATTTGAGGCGGAGACGGAAGGCGGAGAGACGGAGGTCTTGCTAGACTCGCTGTGCTAAGAACAGGAGATGGAGCGAAGGAAATCAAGTATCGAAGGTGATTATCTGATTGCAGAATAACAGACATATATGACAGGCTTTTATACAAAGAGCTGAGACAACAGGTAATGGGGTAGTACTAAGCAAATTCCAGGGGAAGCGGAAGTCGAGTAGACAATGCGTGGGAACTAACTAATTGGGAACAATGGGACTACAAGGGGGGTTCAGGGTAAGGTAAAACAATGGCAAAGAACAAGGGTCGGGAAAACATGTCTGACAACGAACTACAAGGGTGACCGGATATATGATCTTGATGAATGATGAAGCGGGTCCGGTGGGTCTGAGTAATCGAGTCGAAAGAACAAGGGAATAGAACAATGGGCGGAATGTCGGAAATATCGGAGGGGCGGAAAGTGTTGCGGAACTGAAGGTCGGAAATCGGAAATGAATGGTCGTAACATCTGGAAGGCGGAATAGGAGCCGCGGCAGTACTATACAAACATGGGAGAGAACTCAAATCGGTGCGCTTACACATGGGGTCGGAAAGCGAACACACGGTATTTGAGGCCGAGTTAGCGGGAGCGGCAATGGCAGCCAAAATGCTACGCGCAGAGAGGAGCGACAGATACGTGATAGCCCTAGACAGTCAGGCGGCGATCCGGATGACCAGAAGAGAAAGCGCCATACCCGGGCAATACTTGGTCAATGCGGTACACAGGCAGGTCCAGAAAGTTGTTGAACAGCAGGCGGGAGCGAGGGTTGTGATGAGGTGGGTACCAGGACACGGGGGGGTAACAGGGAACGAGAGGGCGGATGTAGAAGCGAAGAAAGCTGCGAAGGGAGCAACCAGCAGCGAGAGGGAAATACCAACGGAGTGTCATGGACTTCTGCCGATAAGCAGGGCGGCCGAGATGCAGAGGCACAATGCGAAGCTGAAACAGCAAGCACGGACAGCATTTGCTAAGTCACCAAGAGCACAGTTTGCGCTCGAAATTGACCCCTCTATGCCATCTGCAGCGTTCTCGAAAATGACTAGGAACATGCCGCGTAAACATGCGAGCCTACTCACGCAGCTCAGGACGGGGCACATAGCTTTGAAAAAACACATGCACAAGATAGGCAAAGCAGACTCACCGTTGTGCCCCACATGCCGAAACGCGCCAGAGACCGTACATCACTACCTGTTTCGATGCCCAACATATAGCGGGCCCAGGAGGAGACTGGAGAAGAGTCTTAGAAGGGGGGCTAAATTGGTCAAGACACTCCTAGGCGGACACAAAGCTATGGGACACTTGTTCAGATACATACACGAGACGGGGAGGTTCGAGAGGTCGCACGGAAACATGACGCTCCCTGAAGGAGCGATGGAGGGAAACAGAAAATGAGGCAGGACAGACAGCAGAACCACAACGAGATGACACAGCTCGAGAGGACACACGGAAGCACAACACCCCCCAAAGAACTTGAGAGAGTAGCAGAGCACGGGATGGGACGGATAGAGAAACCACGGACCCGAGAACTCACCCACCCCGCCCATACAGGCACGGACACACCCAGGGCTACGCCTGCGAGGTACAAGCTGAGATAGAGGTCTGGAGGCAAGAAGGAAACAATACGTAACGAAGCATGTACACACCGTCTTACATAGGGCGCGGCCCCAAAAGACGATAAATTGGAAAAAAAAAAAAAAAAAAAAAAAAAAAATTTCGCACTCCTGGTCCCTGTCCTCGCGGGTCTGTCTTCCCCTTCCAAACTCGACCGCCAACTCCCCCCTCCCTCCCCACCAACTTCCGGTGAGTCCGTCCCAGTCTCTTTTACCGCCTCCCTCACAAGACTTCCCACACCTAATAATAGCGCAGTCACCGTCCTCACAAGCTCATCGCTCTTCCTCAATGCATCGCAGCATCGCCCACCTCAGCCTCAATCTGCGCCTCGAACGCATGCGCATTTCCGGCACGGAGCAACGTATTCAGCTCGTTCGCGCTCTGCACTATGCTGTGTGCGATGCGCGTTAGGTCCGGCGCGGTCGAGGACGTCGGTATGCGTGGTAGCTCCGGCCAAAAGACGTCGAGCATTAGCCGGGCGTGCTCCGAAGATGGCGTTCGCTATAGGGCGAGGTACGCGAGCGTCGCGCTGTGGGGTGTGCCGTGACATGGTTCTCTCTGGTAGAACCTACGACGATCGATATTTGGCCAGCGGAGTCATGCGAGGTCCCTCCACATTACACCATACGACCTGAACGATGTGCCTGCCCGTGAGAACTAGACAAAACGCTGTGAACATTACGTGTAGCGCCATACCGCACCGAGCCAGATGCAGAAGGTGGTGTTACTCGGCGGGAAGCCCAATCCCAACATGCCGTCCATCAGGATCATCCCCCGATGAACTGATCCAGTTTTCATCAAGTGACCCCTCATCCACGGAACTCCAGTGCTGCACGCGCCTCGAGGAATCACACAAAGTTGACAGTCGCGCGGGCCGCTGAGCATGGGGAGATGTGGGCGTCACAGAGAATGTTTCACCGGCACCAGATGATTGTGGCGAGGCAGCACCGTGTGCGACTAGGACGCCCGGTGATATCGTGCGCTCATGATCTTCCATGCGCTGCGTCGACATGGAGCTGGTCACCGATGGACTGCACCTCGGTCAGCTATGCAGTGATGCTGAGGGAAGTATTAGACGCACCTGCCGTCAAGGCTTCTGCAGTCACGGAATTCTCTCCGCAATGGGGCTCTGGATTTTTTACAGCCTGGCAACGCCTCATCTTGAGGATCCGGCTGCTGTGTTGACGCTCTGCGTGGCCGTCTGCCTGAGCTGATCACGGCGAAGGTGGTCGACGTGTGCTTGCTAGGAGTATTTGGCGCCTGAGCAGCTGTCGTGCTGGCACAGCAATCGTAGGGAGAGGTGCCAGCGAAGTCGTTCCGCGGGTGAAGTATCCTCACCGCTAACTCCCGATGTGATCGACCCAGCCAGTAACTCTCTCCCCAATGGATCCTCCCCCGTCGAAAACTGTGCACGTAAGGTCAGTCTCCAAAATTCTATAGAGTCCTACCTCCCAAATTCCCGGTATCACTATAAATATCACGAGCATAACTGTCAACCTGTGGCCGACAAGGCTGGTGCAGCTTTTAAGGTGCGTGCTCGCCGTCTGCCCCAATGATCGACGCTAATTCCTCGTCGTTGGTCGCATCCCGAGCAGCAGAAGGGTGCGATTGACCGGACCAAGGATAAGGTGCAGCCGCATTCCCACACGAATCATAGGTCATCTGATGGTGGAGTGACAGGAAGCGGCTTAATCACTATCTAGACGTGTTTGTACCTCTGCAAGATGAGAGAAATTCATTATATCTGTTCCAAACATCCCTCGCAACGCAGTTCAAGTTAGACCTCTGATAACTCAATGGATTTTCATGGTTCGAAACAATCTGTCGCCCACTTATAAATATCTAGCACAATCATACCATTATTCGTTGCGTGCCTTATATATGGGTGTTCGGGTACACAATGTTCTGAGACCTCTTTAATCTACGCCCTATCCATGATGCCTTTCATCTAACATTGCTCTCCGACACACATCACACCTCTAGTGATACCTCGCCCGCGGATGCCGCCACGACAATGGTTATTGTTTTGAGTCTCAAGAAGGCATGGACCACCACAACAAATGACTCACCACAGGTGGGTTCAGAACGTACATCACCTTCTATAGCGCTTGCAGGTCCCCTGCCCTGAGGGATTTCCTCAAGCTCGATTCCCACGACTGCGTTAGACAAGGGGTCGTCCTCCCTGTGGGGTCCAATTGCTTCTGATGTTCCAATCTCCTGGATGCTCGGATCGCCGAATTCATCCATGAGCGAATCGTGAATCTGCCGTGCAGCTGCACGAAAGCTAGTTACGGCATGGTGTGCAGAAGGGGTGGTGCCATTAGGGTGAGCAACCCTCTCTTGAAGGGCAAGATGACAGCGACAAATGATGATGATAGATAGACTACATGCAGCATTAGCCATATGTCTTATTATCTAGGCTCCTTGGACCTGACCTGTCCTGCGCAGTGGTAAGAATGCCTGCAATGCTGGGCTATTGACCGCGCATAAAATGACCGACCAACTGTATGTATGCAATGAACTCACTCTTAACACCTGTTATACTGAATGTTAGGTATGTCCCATGAAATTGGACATCATACAGTACCTTTGTAGTGATGAGATCGGCTAATGTTATCGTCAATACAAATCTGGCCCGGTATTAGATCTGGGAAAATTCAATAACGGCGGTCAAAAAAGGTAGTCACCCATATCTTATGACCTAGACCAGCCATGAGCATTTTCAAAGTGTAAGGATGAATTAACAGACTTTGTTCAGCCAAAATTTGGGTCAATGACCTTTGAGGGAGCATCGGAAACTCTCTTGAGCGCCTCACAAGCCCAAGGGTATGGTATAGTGTCACAACAACGACCAACGTGTCAAAAAGCATAATGAACACATCATTTATTGTGTCCGCTAGGAATCAATGGTCTGTTAAACTGCAACTGAACATGAGAATTTCTCACTCCTGACAAATTGATATATGGAGCTGCTTCAATACAAATGCTTCTGGCACTCACAAAATTATAGCGGCCACATCCGGACCTGTAATGTTGCATTCACTTTTGACTGCGATAAACTGTAATGCCATATTGTATTTGATGATAGATTAATGGCAGACTTGAACTTTAAAAGGGAAGCGTGTGTACCACTCCCGTACTCAAACTGCCCATGTACAGAAGAAGACCGAGGGCTCCAAGCACCCGCCGCATCCCTTGATTGTGCTGGGACATGGCGTATACTCGCGCCAATAAGAGTCCTGCAAGGGGTATGTAAGTTTATGACTGAGGACGTTTACCGGTATATAGTTACCTTCTATACCTGGAAGTATCACAATGCCTAGACAATCTGCGAGATGAACCAATGGGTTGCACACACTGTTTCGGCATCAGATGATGTATAAAAGAACACAAAGGTAATACTGGATATGTATGTGAGCAGCCTGTGTTTCACGAATAAACCATCTCACCTCGAGTGGGATGTTTGCTATATCTAAGTATACCGCAATGATAAGGAGAAGTAAGGCAGGGTAGCGAGCAAGCAGGTAAAGGACAGTTCCTAATCTGACTCTTCTGTGCCAGATATAGGTAATCTCATAAGGGAGGGTCAAGAGAATATCATAGGCGAAGAGTGCTGCTTGGATCAGGGATACGTTAATAGTCCATGATTACTCGTTACACACTGAGGGTGGCAACGTCCACATAGATAAGAGCCAGACTTCTGGATTGTCAGACTACACCACTGAATGGCCCAACCTACTCACTTATCTGACACAGCCTGAATATCCACGCTCTGTTGAGATGCCATATGGTGATCGTATACAGGAAACTAAGCAGGTTAGATATCTGGATGTTAAAGATGAACCGTCCACCGAGAGAACCTTATAGCATAGGATGGCAGATGGGGACGGAACTGAGACCGGGTTAATGCCACCGAGACGAGTAGATACCCTCGTTGATCTTCGCAGGTGTCTCCATGAAATATAACACTGCCGATAGTCAGAGAACGGGATGGCGCACTTACAACTCACGCCACGCACCTTGATCGCAGTACAAAATCCATACACTAGTGATGATCAAGAAGCTTATAGAAACGCTGCTATCGAGTGCGTCTGCGGCAGGGCGGTTAGGGATGATGATCTGTTGGGGGGTCGCCGTTTCAATCACATCAGACCCTGACTAAAGGGGATGCACTACAATACCTAGAATCCAGGAGTCCATGCTAACTGCTCGAGCCATGAGGCACGACTGGGTTGTTAGCTTGTCATGGGATCCGGAAATGGTGTTCCCCATCCTCAAGACGAAGTACCTCTAGACATTGAGAGTTGAAGGCTTCTTGATGCCTTGGCTTGATTGCCACCTTCATGTTTCGGTGTGTCATAGATCAGACATCAGAACACTGCCAAACTACGATGGAGGCCCTACCATCACAGTAAGTAACTTTATGAATGTAGCCCGGCACGGTGGACTGTAGCAGCCTTGATTCTGCCGTGGCTCGGCTATGGTTGGCGCGTTATATATAAGGTGATGGGAGCAAGGTGACAGTCAGCTGGAAGTGAGAATTCGATGCTCGAGGAGCTATTTAAAACGGTTTCAGACGCATCAGGCAGTGCCCCGGGATGTTGATGACACGAATCGTAAGCCCAACACGTAGTATAAAACAAACTGAGTTCTAACCTCATGTCCAGACATCACCCTACTAGAACGGCCGTTGTGTGCCGTTCTCTGTAGACCCAGCCTGGGAAGGATAGAAGGAAAAGCGAGACATTATAAAACGATTGAGGTGAGATTAGAAGAATGCCGAATGCACAGAGTCACGGAAATGCAGACCACAAAATCGTTATTTTACGCTCGAGATGACCTGATCGTTCCGCGGCAAGCTGGCGGCCCGGTCGCCGGTCAGTGCCCAAATTATGTAACTAGAGCATTCTTCCGCTGGTACGGCGCACCTTGTTTTCCACCATAGATGTGCTGTTCTCCGAATCATTGCCTTTTTTGTGGCGAACATCTCTTCCAGGCATTGCTCTTTGCGCACCGCTCTGGATCGGGTAGGCCGCATTCGAGGGCTTTCCTCTCTGGCTTTCATGTGTATCGTCGTCGAATGGGTGCGCGTCACACTTACGAAAGTCTCACCTCAAGAGGCAGTGGGCGTCAAAGGTTTCAATGAGTGCGAGCTCATCGTTGGAAAAGGGCATCACTGCCTTGTTCCTCGCTGGATGGCGGCAGATGAGATCATCAGTGTGTATCAACAGGCAAGCAACAAATATTTCGATCACCTTTTCGTCTTGTACGCTCACCAAGGTTCCACGCCATTATAAAAGTTCTAGAATTCCAATTGCAGCGGTTCTGGGGCGTTCTTGGTCATAGAAACTTCGCAGTCCCACTCTCATGCATCCAAGAGCACAACCATCGGCGCACTGACTGACGTCTTCTGATCCACGCTCCGGGTTTGACTGCTTGCTTCGAACCTACCCTAATACGGTGTTTTTTCTCGCTCAGGGTACAAACATATGGATGTGTATATAATGTTTGGCGGTCATTTGAAGTCAACGGAAGCCCTTGCTTCATCCGAGTCCGAGAGCCGCTATCCTCTTGAGCGAAATAATGTCGGGAAAACTTTGAGGTGTCTCGGGGGACCTACTGACACCAATTTCCGAACGTTATGTCTCATACAAGCGGTCTCGCATTGCACAAGACGCAGCTGCTTCTACTTGTGAACACCCAGTCGCCAAGGGAGTTTACCAGTATGCAGCCAAGGTGTGGCGTGATATTTGCACAGTGTTAAGGAAGCTCCCCTCTTTACTAGAAGACCACAATGCTTTCTCTATCAAGCCCGATTCTATGTCTTATGGCTCGAGCACAAGCTGCACTGCTATCTGGAATTATGGGGCCATTTCACCTTGTTCTCAACTAGCCCACTGAATGCTGGCGGTGTACTCTGGTTTGTGTCTCAGTATATGGCTGCCCTCTGCTCACTGCTTGCAGAACCGCCGGTGCACATGCAGCACTCCTGCAAAGCTGCCTATGTAATTGTTCTGGACGGAGGTGACATCCAAAGCCTCTGCTCTCTGGCTCTCATGCGCAGGGTGGACGTCGTACTTGGGAACGGACTCTCACCGCAAGCGGCAGTGAGCGTCAAACCTTCCGATTACTTCGATCTTATCGTTGGAACAGGCACGACTGTATCTGTACCCTGTTACTCGTGCGTCTATCCACCACGGTAAGCAATATCATCAGATCGTATCAGCAGGTAAGCAACACTGGTTTCTGACACACCAAGATTTGCCTTGCGCAATGGACGAAGTTCGACAGCCATATTTTCCCGATTCTCTGGGTATTCGCCCTTTTCACTCTCATGCCTGTTGCACAGCTGTTGTCTCTTGCACAAGGATAAACACCGGTTTCCCGCCACACGTCCTCAGACGCAAGCCTGGTGCTTGATGACTTACGCCAAACCTAGGCTAATGCAATTTTTCTTTCGTTCAGGAGACTCAGTACATGGATGTGGGTCTAACCCTGTCATGCCACGGTAATTGTGTGTGAATACAGAGGATCGCTCACTGTGCCAGCAAGTGGAAAACTTTAAGGTGAGGTACGGAACCATGCATTGACCTGGACCTAGGAATGCTGTGCAGTGAGACTCGGCATCACCGTATGCGAGTGTCGCTGAAGAGGTCAGTAGCGGTGGCCTGGACGCGGCTGTTGACTTGCACCCAGTCCCACGGCATTCAGGTGTGCCCAAGCCATAATTACAAACTACTCCAAAACGAGGTCTACACTCCAGATGTCCAGGTATTGTGTGAGAACTTACAAATCGCCCGAACTTGTTTCCGTGACATCCTGACTGGCCCATACCATGAATCATAACAGGAAAGCATGTTCTGAGAGCTAGTGTACGTTCGAGCATGAGGAGACGGACAAGAAAGGATTGGATAGTCAACAACTCCGTCACGTGGGATATGGCATTGATATATCCAGCAAGACGAAGAAACCATCTTCCACGTTATACCGTTAGTGAGGACATAACGCGGTGGGTATACTCCAAACTTTCAATCGTGACCTGTCGCCAACTTGCTCAGAATCATATCACGTGCATTCTTAGTCATGTATGTGGCGTCATTCGATTCTATAAATGGCGAACTTAGGCGATTGACATGATGGGCATGATCTATCACGCATCACTCTGATCATCGCATCAGAGTATTTTCGCTGCGGGAGTGGAGCCCACCCAGTTAGTAGGCTTGGTCAGCGATTTCACCATGCAGATCAAACCGATGTGTTGATCGCAAGGCCAGATCTCGAGCAGCTTTTGCAGCTGAGCTTCGTATTCGGGTGAGTTTGCATTGACGGCTCGTTTGTCCAGGATTTCAGGTTCAACCAGTTCTTTCTGCGAAAGGAACGGGTTGACCAGCTCCTTCCTTTTAGCCTTCGGTTTACCTGTGGTGGCACCGGTCTGTGCTTTGACCGCCTCCTCTAAAATTGAAAGAACTGTATTAGAGTGCATTCATTTAAATCTATGATGAGAAAGAATAAAAAAAACTTACCTTGGGGGAAGAACAATGTCAATACAAGCTTCCGCACCCCTTTTCGCCACCTGGTTTACCCACTTGGCCTTCAAGGCCGACCAATCATCCTCCATCTCCAGTGCAAAGCAGCGCTTGGCCGGGTCCTTGTAGAAGTGTGTTACAAGCCCGGTCCTTTTCTCCTCAGGGAGCACATACAGGCCAAGTAAATAATGAAGTGTTGACTTTGCGGTGGCAAGGGTGCTCGTCTGTTACATATTGGAAATCCTGGAGATTGGAACTAGAAAGGACAATGGCTTCAACTTATGTGTTGTGCCCTGATGAACTATCGTCCTAAGTATTTTGGATTTGACTTCTGGATGCTGGAGAAGGCGGAAGTTGGGAAGGGAGAGCTGAGGGTCGGAGGATGGAAGACCGAGGTTGGAGGAGGCGGAGGACAGAGGATCGTAGGCAGAGAGAGAGACAGAGCTTGCAAGACTCGCTGTGCTAAGAACAGGAGATAGTGCAAAGGGATTCACGTATCAAAGTCGATTATCTGATTGCAGAAGCGGAGGCATACATGTGGGGGTTTTATACAAGAGCTGAAGCAACAAGTAATAGTGTAGTACTAAGCAAATTCTGGAGGGAGTGGGAATCAGATAGATATATGGGGTAAGTAACCAATGCGGAACAAGGGGATGACAAGGGGGTGCAGGGTAGAGTAAGAACAATAGCAAAGCACAAAGGTGCATAAGTATAATGGGCATCGGAACAAATGGAAATATGGAAATGGTATCTTGCTGTGTTCAGGGTCGAGTATGGAGGCCGGTGGGTAGAGTCAACCAGGGGTACTGAAGAACAAGGGGTCGAGGTCTTGGGTTGCGGAGGATGCGGAATAGAGTCGGAGGTGCTGCGGAGGTGTTCTGGAGGTGACGGAGATGGTTGAGTGGCATGGTCATAACATCGTCAACTCAACGTAATGCATTTGATTAGTGATTACCCCTACTTGGTTACAGAATGGTATGACAATTTTAATTACTATGAAAGATTTAGGTTGGTAAGCATAAAAAAAGAAAAGAAAAAAAAAAAAAGAAAGAAAGAAAAACACTCATGGTCAGGTGAAGCACCCTTTGTGGTTGCTTTTCCTTTGCTTACTGCCTTACCCTTCTTCTTTGGAGGCTGAGGTGGAGATGAAGAGGGTTCTGTGGTACTGTTGCAGTCATCATTAGTGGTAGACACTTCATCATCCTTGTCGTCCTCGTCCTCATCCACATACTCTATATCATCATCCTCGGCGGGTCCTGGACCGTCATTATCACTGGGGACATTGGGCTCATCCTCACTGTCCTTGGGGACTATGCTGAGGTGCTGCTTGCCTGCAACCTCATCGGCCAGGCACATTCTCAGGGACGCAGGCACTTTGGCTGTGAGGATGGTTTTGGATGTGGTGGATGTGGTGGAGAGGGTAGTGGAAAGGCCTTTAGAAGTAGCCCCATCCTCAGTGGAGGCACTGGATTTGGTGATGGACAGTGGTTTAGATCCAGCACCACGTTTGTTGGTGGACGCGTTAGCAGTGTCCTTCCTCTTTGATGCAGGGGGGATCTTGATAGTGGGTATGCCACTTGACCGCAGTCGAGAGGAGGGGGTACAGCTGTGCCTGCCTTCAATAATAAGGCTGGGGTCAAGGGTGTCGCACTGACCTGTTTTGGGGTTGTTTGCAAGAGGTGGCTCCACAGAAACTACAGCTTTAGCACCTTTGTTCTTGTTACCAGCCATAGTGGAGCGATTTGAACTAAGCTTACCAGAGGTTGAACGCAGCGATGGAGGTCGGTACCAGCATGAGACATCGTGGTCATGTGACAGTGGTCGCAACATTATGTCACAACATCATGCTGGCTGCAGCTGAAGCAATATACTGTCACATCCATGTAATTAGAGTACATGTATATGTTATATTATATTTATAAGTTCTTAAAGCTGATGTTTTGGCCATGTAGAAGGCTGAAAAGGCTGAGAGCAGGAAAACAGACATGCACCTCTCCCCCCTTCCATAAACAGCTGATTACAGGCTTGTTCTGTGTGTCAAACATTTATACATGCACATTACTATAATCTGAGTAAGTTATAGCCCTTTGTCATGACTGAGAATTTAAAAATCAAAAATTTATCTGGAAGGATTACTAATTACTGCATATTAATAGCTTGGAAAGAGCGTGTGTGCCGCCACTTCCTGCCCCTGCCACAGAGCTCCGAACGCTGCTTTCTGCGGTCACGGGTTGTCCAATTGCATCCATGGACACCTCTACCAGTGCGCCAATGATGGAAAGAGCTCTTGCGACCTCGGTGCCAAGGCAGACTCTTGCCCACAAGCTGCAGGGCTAAATTGAAGCTTCAGACCTAGCTACATTAAACAGGAAATGATCTGTCATTGATTTAGAATGGTTGTACTAGTATTTGATCTCATGGGTTGTACAACACCCATATCTCATGTACTGTACTTGTGTAAATTTTCTTCCTTTGACCATCTCTGATGCATTCGAAATATCTGTTGAATTCAAGTCCCCATGGTCGTTTGTTGCCAGCCATGTGCCTCATTATGAAAGACATGACGGACATGGAGATGGCGTGAACCTTGCATGCAAACATTTTTCTCCTGAATTTTTCCTACTCTTAGACTGTGATCATCTATGCAAGCTTCCCATCTCCCAGGACCGGCCCTCGGGGACTCCCGGTGAGTATGCACCTTAAAAGCGGCACCAGCCTTGTCAGCCACAGGTTGATGGTATGGGGTAGTGATGGCGGGTATCGGGAGCGAGGACTAGATGGGTTTTGTAGGCCAACTTTACGTGGGGGAGGAGAATGGAATGGCATTGGCGAGTCGATCACATCCAGAGTTAGCAGCGGATATGCTTAGCGCCTGTGGCCGGTCTTCTTCCCTCCTATATTTATATCCCCATGGCTGTGTCAGCACAGCTGCTTCTGCCAGAGTGTGATTGATCACGTCGATCATGTCGATCGTGGAAGACGATAATCACCATTTATAGTATGATGTACAATTAGAATGCGGGGTAAGAGCTTTCTCACGCCTACCACCACCACACAAAACCTAAAAATTTCATCCCACCCGCACACAACAACCAGACTCACAGATATATTACCGAAAACACACTATAATCACAGTAAAACAGACCCAGCAGAGAAAAACAGAAAAAAAGGGGCCATGCCACAAAACGCAAACCCCACAACAGCCTCCGCGGTGCCCGTCCCACGAACGAGAGCCAGCAGCCAGCAAGTAGGAAAAAAGAACAGGACGGAGCTACTTGCAGACCCATACGCCACGGTCCGCGACAGAGATCAGGCCCGAGCATTCCTGGATAGGCACAGTTTCCTCGCCAAAGACAACTCGACCACTTCAGATCAGCTCAGCTACGTACTCCTGTCGCTAGCCCACAGCGCCATGGGAAAGACAATGGAGGAAGGAGTCAGATCCGTAGCGATCCTCATGATAGACGAAGAGGCAAGGGCGGCAAGCAAGCAAAGCTCTTTGAGGACGGCTTAGCGCCGATACTCACCAAACTCGACTCGACTGTGGAGGCGGCGCGGGGCGCGACAGATATGGCTAAAAGCAGTGCGGAAGAGGCGAACCTGGCGGTAGAAGAAATCTGCAGTGTAGAGAGGATAAGAAGCAAAATAAGAGAAGAAGCAGAAAAGGGCACCGCGTACGCAGCCACTCTGAAAGGTAACGTCCCCCTATCCCACCCGAACAACCTGGCAAGAGCCAGAGCCAGAGAGTGCCAGATACTAATAGACAGAGACCCCAGAGTGGAGCACAACGCGCTAGCTGAACTCACCGAGCAGGAACTGGTAGCGAAAGCAAACGAGGCCCTAGAGCAGCTCGAGGAAGACACGCAAGGCATAGAGGTCACCTTCATAGGAGCCAAAATCCTAGCCAACGGAGGCATGGTGTATGAGCTCGGCAACCCCGCGGCCGCCAACTGGGTTCAGCAAAACAAGGCACGACTCGCAGAGAAGCTAGGAGGGACCTCGGTCGTAAAAGAGAGGGCGGTGTCAGTGCTAGTGGAATATGTGCCAATAACACACGCACCAGAGGCCATGGGCGAACTCAAGAAGATAGAGAGAGATCCGAGACTCCCCAGCGGCACGCTGATTTCAACTAGATGGATAAAACCGCCGAGTAGGAGAACGCATGGGCAGAGTGTTGGGTGCATTTATGCTCCTGCACCAAATCAAGCATAATATGTTCAATTTATTGTGTGTGTTTCCAATTGTTTCTCATATTGTTCTTGTACCATGCATCCATTTCTCTGCTTATTTTCGAAATTTTCTAGTCACTCCCTATCTCTCCATTCCATTCTTTTATTTCTATTTCACAGGCGGCTGCACCCAGCGGAGTTTGAAATGACTTCGACGCGCGAGCCCTTGGGCGCTAAAGGGCGGGTGCACGTATATGCCTTCTGAGACAGGATAGTGCTCCTCTCTCAGTGACAATAAATTCACTGAGAGAGGCGAGTAGTATCTTTCATATTTACATAGCATATTGACTGAAAATCATGTAGTGTATTTGATTCTAGGTATTGTATTAATACATCAGTGACAATAAATTCACTGAGAGAGTGTATTTGATTCTAGCTTTCTAAGAACTCTACCGAACCTTCCCTGCCATAGCCCCTAGTTGCTAACAAGGGTTATGGGCCCCGCAGACACTTCGCAGAAGCTTTTGGGTGTGGAGAAGCTTGCAACAGATGGAAGTAATTGTTGGGTGCATTTATGCTCCTGCACCAAAATCAAGCATAATATATTCAATTTATTGTGTGGTGTTTCAATATTTTCTCATACTGTTCTTGTACCATGCATCCACTCCCCTACTTATTTTCGAAATTTTCTAGCCACTCCCTATCTCTCCATTCATTCTGTTATTTCTACTTTCACAGGCGGCTGCACCCAGCGGAGTTTGAAATGACTTCGACGCGCGCGCCCTTGGGCGCTAAAGGGCCGGGTGCAAGTATATGCCTTCTGAGACAGGATTACACTCCTCTCTCAGTGACAATAAATTCACTGAGAGAGGCGAGTAGTATTCTTCATATTTACATAGCATGTTGACTGAAAATCATGTAGTATATTTGATTCTAGGTATTGTATTAATACATCAGTGACAATAAATTCACTGAGAGAGTATATTTGATTCTAGCTTTCTAAGAACTCTACCGAACCTTCCCTGCCATAGCCCCTAGTTGCTAACAAGGGTTATGGCCCCGCAGACACTTCGCAGAAGCTTTTGGGTGTGGAGAAGCTTGCAACAGATGGAAGTAATTGGCCTCTGTGGCGAGCTACTCTCACAAGTTATTTTGAGTCCAAAAATCTACTCAGGCATATAGAAGGAGAGCCATTCGACCCTCCTGATCCTCCAGTCATGCCCCCAGGCCATATTCTCACAGAAGCTGAGGAAACTCAGATAGAGAAGGCTGAGGAGAAGCT